>CM067893.1:15018624-15618624 GCA_034621355.1 Mycalesis mineus
AAAAAGCGTGGGGTGCTTTTTAAGATATTATCAAAATGATAATCACTCTACTCGTATCTGTCAATAAAATATTTATAACTATATTGACACCATGCACCCCACGCTTTTTTTAAAATAAAATAAATTTTTTTTATTTACACTATTATTAATTTATAGTTAATGAAATTTTTAACACTATTCTTAATTTAAATTTATTAAAATTTATTTTCTATTTTTTAGTTTGGGTTTCTATAAAAAGCGTGTTTTTTAGTTTTTTTAAACTATTATTTATTTACGACTTTGATTACATAATTCAAATTAAAGTAAAGATGCGTAATTAAATTTGGAAATTTTTATAGCCTATGACACTCCACAATAACGTAGCTTGGTGAAATAATTTTGAAAATAGGTTCCGTAAATCACGAGCTTACCCCTTACAACGTCACAAGATCACAAGCTCTTCCTCTTTATAATATTAGTATAGATTTATTGCACATAAAATTATGATAACAGAGATACATGAAAAGACTTCTCTCGGCGTAAGAGGTCCGTGGTTGTGATGGGCGGTGATGGTGTCAGGCCGGAGCCTTCATCAGAGCGGCAGCGGAGTCAACCATTAGCCAATCCTATATCTAACCATGAGGCACAAAAGAAGGACAGAAACAATAAAGGCTAGGGCGTCCCCCTCAAGCGACGAAGAACATGGAGCTGCGCACAGAACTAGGGCGTTCCCCCACAGCGACGACAGAGCAATACGAAACACCGTGACAATGTGCGAGGTGGGCATTGCCACCTGGTATATTGGCCCTAAGCAGTATCCTTGATCGACGTTGCATAAACTTTTGTTGTGTGCAAGAGACGAAATGGAAAGGCGCCAAATCACGGCAGATCGACAAACTTATATAACGGAAGAGAGAACAACAAAAATGTCGTGAGAATAGTAATGTCGGTGGGTTCGGTTTCGGTTTGATAAAAACAGCAAAGAGGAGAGGGAAGTGGACGCCACCTCGAGGGAGCCTAGCAACCAGTGGCCAATATGAGGAGAGATTATTATTAAGTACACTTTGCTTTCACACACACCCATTCGAGTAGCTATGCAACCAAATTAAGGGTACCGGAGTAATATTCAGAGATTTGAGTATAGCAAGCAGAATATAAGTCGACAGTATTAAAGGCATTACTAAAGTCTACGAGAGCAAGAATAGTAAGACGTTGGTGTTCCATATTGACACAAACGTTATCACAAACCTCAACAAGAGCACTAGCAGTCCTATGACCATGTCTGTAACCTGACTGGAAAGGGCTAAGGATGGAATATTTAGTTGAGTTGATGGTGCACAATACAAGAAGGGTAGAATTGAGACTTCATAGTAAGAATTACACAGTGTCGGATCATTACCGCGGCGGGAGACAGCAAGTCAATAAACCCGTAGACGACCAACAGAATATAGATCGGTGTGCTAGATTGTTGCGAGCTGATGGAGAGACTCCTAGTAAATAGGATAGAAAAGCTCCTACCAGAACACGAAGGTCTCTCAGAGCATCAATCCGAGTTCAGACAAGGACGATCTATCTTGATGGTAATCAGCAGTGTCATAAATATCGCTGTTATAATATGGTAAGGCGGATAAATAGAGAATAGAGCTCACCTCCTGCAGCGCGGCGGCGAGTTCCGCGGGTGGAGGCGTCGACAGCACCGCGGGTGGCGGGCGGCGCAGCACGGCGCACACCAGCGCGCACGCGCCCGCCGCGCCCAGCGCCGCGCCCGCCCCCGCGCCCGCGTCCGCCTCCGCCTCCGCCAACGCGCGCGCACAGTACAGGCACTGCTCGGCCGGCAGCGCGCGCGCCAGCGCCGCCCGCAGCGCGCCCGCCGCCACGCGCACGCTGCGCTCTGGCCGCGCGAACTCCGCGAACGGCAGCGGGTGCTCCGCCGAGCGCAGCAGAGCGCGCGCGCGCGCCCGCAGCCGCGCCGCCTCTGCCGGCCCCGCCAGCGGCAGCAGCGCGCCCAGCCAGCGCACACGCCAGCACACCAGCGCCAGTGCCGCCGCGCCGCGCAGCCGCGCGCCCAGCGCGTCCCACAGCGCCTCCACCCAGCGCAGGTAGCCCGCGTCATCGTCGAAGTAGTGCGGCGGGTCCTGCAGTAGCAGCAGCGCGCGCCGCGCCTCCGCGGGCTCCACGCGCGCGCCGTGCGCCGCCGGCAGCGCACCCGCCGCCGCCAGCAGCGGCAGCAGCGCCGTCGCGTCATGCGCCTCGCTGCCCGCCCAACGCGCCGCCCATTCGCTGCCCGGCAGCGGCGGCACGCGGGCCAGCAGCAGCAGGCGCGCGGCCAGCCGCAGCAGATCGGCGGGCGCGCTCGCCGGCAGCAGCAGGTCGGCCACGTCGTGCGGCAGCGGCGAGCGCTGGGGGTCGGCGGCATCTGGCGCGGAGGGCGCGCGCCAGTGCGCGGCGGCGCGCAGTCGCTCCACGCGCACCCACACGGCGCCCAGCGGCAGCCCGCTGGCCAGCGCCGCCGCCTCGCGCTCGCGGAGGCGCCGCTCGACGCGCTCGGCCTCGCCGGGCGGCTCGGGCGGCGGGAAGGGCGCGGCGGGCCCCGGCGCGAAGTTCATCGCGACCACCAGCTCGACGAGCAGCGCGAGGCGCTCGGCGAGGCCAGCCACCTGCAGCAGCTCGCCGAACGCGTGCAGCAGGCGCGGGTAGGCGGCGGGCAGCGCGCGCGTGTCGGCGAGCGCGGCGGCCGCGGCGGCGCTCAGCTGCGCCGCGTCCCCACCGGGCGCCGCGGCCAGCGCGCGCAGCAGCGCCGCCCACAGTTGAACGCGCGCGCGCGGCTCGCGCTCAGCGGCCAGCAGCGCGCGGAGGCGCTCGAGCGCGGCGTGCGGCGGCAGCGCGCGGCGCAGGGCGGCCAGCAGGCGCGTGCGCAGGCGAGCGGAGCGCGGCAGGCGCGCAGCGGCCTGCTCGGCGGCGGCGAGCGCCGCGTCTGCGCCTCCGCAAGCCTCCTGGAAGTCGACGAAGCTCTCCCACAGCGCGGCGTCGGCGGGCGCGCGCTCCAGCAGGCGGCGGAAGGCGGCGACGCGCTCGGCGTGCGCGGGCGCGTCGGGCGCGTCGGGCGCGCGGCTGGCGAAGTAACGCGCGACGCGCGCGGGCCGCGGGACGCGCGGTGCCGCCGCGCACGAGTACCTGGCGGTTGAACGCTGGAGTTACTCCTACTAATGAAACAGAAGGTGGGATGATCGACGAGATACCATAAGGCTACGATAAGACGTAAGCAAGATGTTCGTACAATGTACATATATGTATTGATAGATATAAAAAATAAACACTACAGATTGCAGGGCACTTTATAATCGATCAAAATTGTTTTATTGTTTATTTCCATCTGTCTGTCTGTATTTTTGACGACCGATTCACGCCGAAACTACTAAATGAAATCAAATTAAACTTAGTATGATTTTAGTTTACATTTTAAGGTATTATATAGGACACTTTGTTGAAATAATTAAAATATCAATCAAATCAAGGCAATCAAAAGTTACGTTTATGCCAAAAAAAATTCTCCAATTTTCGACGCGGTCAAGTAAGTCAAAACCTAACGGGTAGTTTCCGTAAACTTAGAATCTAGAAATTTAGTACCTACGAAGTAACGTTATGTAGTATAATGGAAAAATTACGAAAATAGTAAATTTTTAGTTGGATCATATAATAATAAAGTTTTTAATAATTTTAAGCTTATCCCCTTTGCTCATGAATATAAATAAAGATATATTGAAATTCATATCAAATACTTGGGCCTATAAAACCTTTAAGCTGTAACAAAATCAAACTTCTATGTCTACACAATCAAAAGATACAGCAATATAAGCCGCATATTTAACTTACAACTAAACGCAACTAAACCAAAACCTAACGGGTAGTTCCCGTAAACTTAGAATCTTGAAATATGGCACGAAGCAACGTCATATAACACAGATAATGGAAAAATTACGAAAGCTGTATATTTTTAGTTATATCATGTAATAAAAATATTTTTAATAATTTATACACTTACGCCCTTTTCTCATGTACGCGTAAAGGTATTAAATTTAAATTCATATCAAATACTTGGACCTATAAAACCTTTAATCTGTAACAAATTCAAACTTTTATGTCAACGCAATCAAAAGATACAGCATAAGCCGCATATTTAACTCTCTACTACGCGCAGCTAGTCCTAGAATGTTGAAATTTCGCAAGAAGTTATGTTTTATGGTACATGTTTTTTGACGGCCTCCTTGGCGCAGTGGTATGCGCGGTGAATTAGTATCCGCAGTGGAGGCTTTCGCCGTGGCTAGTTACCACTCTACCGACAAAGACGTACCGCCAAAGCGATTTAGCGTTCCGGTACGATGTAGTGTAGAAACCGTAAGGGGTGTGGATTTCATCCGTCTCCTAACAGGCTAGCCCGCTTCCATTTTAGATTGCATCTTCACGTACCATCAGGCGTAAAGGGTTAACTAGATAAAAAAAACATATGAGGGAATAATTCCGAAACCCTTAAAATTTGCGGAACCCGCGGTGCGCGACTCCTACTCGCACTTGGCCGTTTTTTGATTTTCAAACGATTACAATGCAAGTGTGCAATAAAAACTGCAAGAATGTGAGTTATATTACTACGTGACGAGTAGCATTGTGTTCACACTCACACAAAGTATCAAGTTCGTTAAGTCAAGAAGAATGTCAAGTTGAACTTCCAGTATGCTCTATTTCATTATAACTTCTTTTTGAATAAATAATGCATGTTGGTCCTGCATATAATAAAATTATTATTATAAAAACAAAAACCCGACTGCATAGAAGTTATGAACTGAAAAGAGAAAAACAAGGATCACTATATCTATATAAAATTTTCAATACTTTATGATAACTACAAAGTGCATGCCATGAACTAAGAAATGCAAAATGAGTGGTTAAACTTAGGTGAGTTCTGAATCCCTTTAGCTTTGAAGTGGCGCGCCTTGCTGTACAATTGATCTCCTGCCTTATTGAAAATTTATCTTAATGCCTTTCAACTGACTCTCCCAAATCAGAGAAACTTAGTAAGATGGGGAAAAGCCTCGGAAAAATCTTGCCAGGCACTTATTGGCAGGATGCAGGTGCTCCTGGACAGGGATCTTTACTCACGCCGCCACAATAGAGTACTAGAAATCATATGTGAAGCTATAAGCCTTTCAGTAGCTAGAGCTCAAAAGCGTTGACGATGAATAAAATGCAAACTAACTTCGTTAAAGCAGGCTCAAGTATTAATTCCACCAGCAAGCCTTATTTAATTCTGGGCTCTGCACCTGATTGGATTATATTAATGGACACATATTAAATTAATTTCTTTTTTCCAAACAAATCAAACATATTATATTACTTGTTAAGCTTACAGTGCCGTGGGAATCATACATCCCTAAAGACCATGTATTCAAAGTGAATAAATATTATGACCTCACTAATGAACTAACCAACAATGGCTATGTGGTTAGTTTATAAGCGGTAGAAGTGGGTGCAAGAGGTATACCAGCGAAGTCTCCATATAACCTGCTAAAAGACCTTGGCCTCACTAGAAGTGCAGTAAGCACCATATTGTCTCTATACTGTGTGTGCATAAAGAGCTGTTACTATAATGACTTTCAATGAGAAAATGTTAAATGTATTTCAAAATAATAATAATATTGTATGACATTGGCATGTAGGTACATGGATGTGGTGGAGTGAAGACGCAGGGTGATACGCACTCGGGGCGACCAGGGTAGTACAGTGTGGACACGCGCAGGTTGCCGCGGTCCAGCGCGCGGTCCACGTAGAACTCGGCGTCCGGCTCGGGGTCCGCGCGCCGCTCGGGCTCCGCGCGCCGCTCGGGCGTCGCCTCGCCGTCGCTGGCCAGCAGCTGCGCCTCCGAGCGCTCTGGCGGCGCGCCACTTGTGACCGAGGCGCCGGTCCATCGACACTTACGCGACTCCTCCGCGAACGTTTCGCCTTCATCGTCAGAAAAGGCGTAGGCAGGAAACAGTGCCATTATGTGTTTTCGTACACTGTTAACTGCACAATTTTATTTCCTATTTACAGTTTTAATTTAATTTGGAATATTTACTTAAAAAATATATCATTTTCTATATTTTTTCTATCAATCTTTTTATATTGTTTGATTTGTTTTCGTTTGTCGATAATGACATGTTGACATCAAGTGATTATATATCTATCTTTGGTTGACATCTCTGTATGGCACTTATACCGTCATAGATTAAAGACTACTAGATAGAGTCATAACGCGGCTGTAGGTTCAAGAGCGTGACAGATTTATTTCATTCGGCCTTTATTAGAAAGTGATACAAGATTATTTTTTGTCCCTTTCAGCGTGTTCGTTTTTATTATTTGTCAAGAATGGAATTTGTGACAGACAAGGGACATATCTGAGCAATTATTAGCTTTTTATTAAATTTGCTGATAAATAATATAACTTTGCGGTTACTAAATATATTAATTTATACGTTATCGTGCTATGGTGGGTTGTAATATTTTGGGCTGCAACAGTCGCAGCGAACAGAAAATCGAAGGAATTACGTTTCATATGTAAGTAGGCATAAACTTCATTGATTGATGATTTAAAGCTTAGATATGTTATTTTTTAGCAAATTTCATGTATTATGCGTTTACTAAACTATATTATATAAAGTAATATTTCGTATTTTACGATATTTTATTAACATAACGTTTTATGATGTATTTTAAATGTTGACATGTCATGTCAATAAGGCTGATTTGCTGTCTTACGAGTGGCCACGCTATGGGCTCTATCTAGTAGTCTTTAATCTATGATTTTTTTCTATACTTGTCCTATCACGTAAACAAACACGTCTTGTCACGAATATCACATTTTTTTACAGAAATAACTTGTTTTAATTTAGCAATAAATGTCTTGATCTCCTTATTAAACGCGTACAATGCGCGATAAGCTGTAAACTGCTTTAAATTTTCCATTTTATCATATATATTTTCACAAAAGAAAATAATAACAAGACTCAATTCCAGAGCGTATCTATGACAACGACAATTTGACATTTCGTATCGCCAGATTTTCTATGAAAAATACATCGAGCATAAACTTGTCGATGAAAATAATAAATTATTATTTATTGATTTTATTGTTGTTATTTTAATGTTAGAAAATATATTCTACTAAATGATTTCACATTCAAGATTTTTGAAAAATATTACTGATAAATATGCTCACGTTGGATAGTGTTTAGGTATCGTAATAAAGTTATTGATAGCGATACCGTTAATTGGGACGGGACGGTGGATATTGCTTGACGGGAAACTAAAAAAAAAATAAAATTGAGAGGGGTAGCTGGGAATAAGCACACTTTGTATGAAAGTCTGTCTTTAAAAGTAGAAGGGTACCTAAGAGGTTTTCACGCGAAGGCAGTATAATATAATCCCATTGAAAACTAAAAGTACTGAAACTACTGTGTCTTTTATATATAAATAATGATAAAATACTTTTTCTTGTAATAGAACCTAATGAAGGTAAATAAATAAATAAATATTATAGGACAATTACACACATCGCTATATAACCCCAAAGTAAGCGTACTCGTAAGTAGCTTGTGTTATGGGTGCTATGATAACTGATGAATATTTTTATATATATTATACATAAATACTTATAATATATAGATAAACACCCAGACACTGGAAAACATCCATGCTCATCACACAAACATTTTCCAGATGTGGGAATCGAACCCACAGCCTAGGACGCAGAAGCAGGGTCACTACCCACTGCGCCACTCGGCCGTCAAAAGAAGGTACTCTTAAATACTAACCTATTTCAGATGATTTATTGATTTCTCCATTATTTAAATGGAACACCGATTAAAAACATTAACTTTTACAAAAAAAACCTACCTAATTATTTTTTGGAAACGACTACAACTGTCAATGTCAATTCGTTTGACAAATGTGACATACATATATTTGTTTTGTTATTGAATTACAAACTTTTCTTTTTTTCAATAATGTTTTTTTACCTACAGATACAGGATTATTGTTTTTAATTTGTTGTTTTTATCTATCGGAGCAGTTATTTTGTTTAGCACTGCCGAGTGTAGCGCAGAGTACACCCGGCAACGGCACAGTGCCACGTCTTGCGTCGCTACACTAAGTACAAAAAGTGTATTTAATGGTAGATAAATATTTGTAACCAAACCACTGTGCATACATTAAGTTAAGGTTATCGTGAGCGTGAGCGTTGCTATGCGTTTCGTGTACGTGTTACATTAGCAAGTGAACGGTGTTTGCGCACGGACGTTTGCATCTATCTGCCCAATCAATTACAACTCAACGATGCTCCCGTTGAGCCGCAACCTGCGGCCCCTGCTGCGCTCGCGCCCGCCGCCGGGTCGCCGCCTGGCGCACGCGCTGGACGACGTGCCGCGCATGGCGCCGCTGGTAGACCTGCACGGGCGCACGCACGACTACCTGCGCGTGTCGCTGACGGAGCGCTGCAACCTGCGCTGCCAGTACTGCATGCCAGCCGAGGGGGTGCGGCTCAGCGCGCGCGGCGAGCTACTGACGCGCGACGAGCTTCTGCGCCTGGCGCGCGTGTTCGCGGCGCTGGGCGTGCGCAAGGTACGGCTGACAGGCGGCGAGCCCACGCTGCGCGCTGACCTGGTGGACGTGGTGCGCGAGCTGGGCGCACTGCCCGGCGTGCGCACCGTGGCCATGACCAGCAACGGCATCGCGCTGGCGCGGCGCCTGCCCGCGCTGCAGCGCGCCGGTCTGTCGGCGCTTAACCTGTCGCTGGACTCGCTGCGAGCCGAGCGCTTTGAGCGCATGGCGCGGCGCCCCGGCCTGGCGCACGTGCTGGCCAGCCTGGACCTGGCGCTGCAGCTGGGCCTGCCCTCCGTCAAGGTGAACACGGTGCTCGTGAAGGGCTTCAACGACGACGAGATCTGCGACTTCGTGGAGCTCACCAAGGAGCGCGAGATCGACGTGCGGTTCATCGAGTTCATGCCGTTCTCTGGCAACGAGTGGCGCGACTCGCGCATGGTGTCGGAGCGCGCGGCGCTGGAGGCCGTGCGGCGGCGACACCCCGAGCTGCGCCCCGCCGCGCCCGCGCCTTGCCGCACGGCCACCATGTGGCAGGCGCCGGGCTACCGCGGCCGAGTGGGCTTCATCTCGTCCATGAGCAAGCCGTTCTGCGGTTCGTGCAACCGCCTGCGCCTCACCGCCGACGGGAACCTCAAGGTCAGTGCCCGCTCACCCTAGTGAGGGCAAATTATTCATTTTGATAAATGTTCAAACTGGGCGCAAGCTTCCCTGGCCTTCCCTTCATATGAAATTTTGAAGTCAATGGTATGCTTTTATGATGCTACTAACCAAAAATGGCTATGTGGTTAGTGTATATTTGGTAGAAATGTGTGTGTAGTAGAAGTGTATACCAGCAAAATCAGTAGCTGCTCTAGTAGGATCTTTTTAAACTTGGCGTGTCACAAGTGTCTGCTCTGCTCAGTGTTTTTTCAATCAGCCACATGATGGGCCCAGCACCTGCATGTTGAATCCATAGAAAAGAAAATAGAATATAAGATTAGGATGTTAATGTTTAACATAATTATGTATATAATAGACATGGATTATCAGTGTGTGAATGTGCTGGTGCACTGGTGTGCAGGTATGTCTGTTCGGCGACGCGGAGAGCAGTCTGCGCGACGCGCTGCGGGCAGGCGCAGACGCGCACGAGTTGGCGGAGCTGGTGCGCGCTGCGCTGCGCCGTAAGCACCGGCAGCACGCGGGTGAGTCCACACCTGTCCAACTGGATTGCTGTCCAAAATAAAACTTGTCTGTTCCACAGTGCTGTAATGGGAGCTTCTCTACACGTAAACAAAGCCACCAACCCTGATCATGATTCCTGCTCCACGGCTGCAGACCCGTCTTTTCCATGTGTCTCCTGCTTGGAACATTTTGAATTTCTAAATTCTAGAACAACCCTATTGAGTTATCACAAAGGAGGCAACCCAATATCATGAGATTGGCAAGCTCAAGAACAACAGATGAACAATGAGCAGTTTGAGCTCTTTGTGGAAGGGATATTTTAGGCAACATGTTAAATTATAAAAAATATTGATTAACAGAAATACTCAAGAAGCACATCAGATTAAGACAGGGTAGTTTAGTTACTAGCTAAAAATGTGCATTTCAAAAATATTACGATTTGACCTTACCATTAGTGAATCGAGGCTTGCAACTTTGTAGTCTTCCCGCTGCATTAGCTTAGACTTAAATCATCAGATTTTCGAGATGCATATATTGGTTACCCCAAAAATGTTATACCTTCTGAATTCTTTACTACAACAAAAGTCCAGGCATCTTGCAGGCGACCAAGTTTCACCTGATATGTGTACACTTGTGATCAGGTGAAATGTGGTCAAGCGCGAGTCTATGTCAAAGTAGAGTGGCCACCGACCATCTGTGGACGCTGTTCGTAGGCATGCAGAATCTGGCGCGCCTGAAGAACCGGCCGATGATTCTCATCGGCGGCTAGGCCTATACCCGTGCACGTTACAGCGGGGCGCACGGAGCGGGCGCAGCGCACGCCGCAGCGCATGTTCGCGCGCGCCATGTGCTCGCTGACGCACGTGGACGCCGAGGGGCAGGCGCGCATGGTGGACGTGGGCGCCAAGCCGGTGACGGCGCGCGCGGCCGAGGCAGAGTGCTGGCTGCGCGTGGCGCCGCGCACGCTGCGGCTGCTGCGTGGCGCGCGCCTGCCCAAGGGCGACGCGCTCACCGTGGCGCAGGTGGCGGGCGTGCTGGGCGCCAAGCGCACGGCCGAGCTGCTGCCGCTGTGCCACCCGCTGCCGCTGGAGCTGGCGCGCGTGCGCGTGGAGCTGCCGCCGGGCGACGCGGGCCGCGTGCGACTCGTGTGCGAGGTGAGCGCGCGCGCGCGCACGGGCGTGGAGATGGAGGCGCTGACGGGCTGCGCGCTGGCGGCGCTGGCGCTCTACGACATGTGCAAGGCGGTGGACAAGTGTATGGCGGTGGAGGGGCTACGCGTGCTGCGCAAGTCGGGCGGTAGCTCGGACTGGCCGCGCGAGGAGCCGCCCGCAGTGCGCGCTCACGACACCTCGCCGCTGCGCCCCGGCGAGACCTACGCGCCCAGCGACGTAGTGCACTTCTAGCGCGCGTGAGTACAATAACGTGGCGCGACGCGTCGTACGCTCTCACTCGACGTGCAGCTCTTGTCGTGCTTCAGTCAGTGACAGGTCAGTGTTCTTGCGGCGTATATTATAGCGGGATACTGTATTCTTTTTCACGCATTTATCCTTCAATTACTTCATAATAGAAAACAGTTTGGGTAGTTCGGGAACTTAAGCTATTTTATAACCTGGGTGTTATAGTATTTCCACAGAATTTTAAAAACCCTTAGTATGTTTCAAAGAAAATAACACAAGCATCAACTATAGTTATCTTCAAATTTTTTATAAATCATTTATGCCTGAGCGTATTCTTGGAATATTCTAATTAAATCTATACTCATAATATTTTAAATAAACACCTACAGCCTGTATGTACAGAATAGTATGTCACATTGCCGTTATTTAGATCTCTCTTGTAATATAATTAAATAACAGGTGCATCCCAATAGTACCCCATACTGTAGTTCTATAGAACTGTTGGGATATTTTATGGGCTGTCAAATTATATCCCAATACTTCTATATAGTACTGTAGTATAGTTTTTGCTCTTGACTTTAATTATAGCATGTAAGTTATAAACTTTATATTATTTTAATTGATATTTCATTTTGTTTTTAACTAAAAAACGTCCTTTGCGACAAAAACTAAGTTGTTAAAACCAAGTAGGTAATCGTGCCAAAAAAAATATTCTCTTATTTTAGAAGTTACAGGGGGGGGGGGACTTTTTACCACTTTGGAAGTATCTTTCGCGCAAAATATTCAGTTTAGAAAAAGCTTTTTTGAAAGCTAATTTTCATGTGCAATTCAAGCAAAGCTGTATTCGATATACCTAGTATGTTTAGATACTTCACCATAATGCATTTCAGTTTGCGTAGATACTCTCAAATTTAAGTGGACATTTATTATTGCAATCAAAAGAGATTCCATATTATACTTATAAAAACTAGGTAATTTATACTTCCAAACAAGACAAGATGTTGATATTGACATTTCTTTAATGTTGTGTGTGTGTGTGAGTGTGATGTGTAGTGTCCCATTATTTCTATATAGCACTATTGGGACACTACACTCTAATATGGTGTGTCAACAGTTCTATAGAACTAAAATTAGGGGCTACTACTGGGATGCACTCTAAATAACGTCTAACATGTTAAATCACGAAAATTCATTAACTAGACTAGTTAATGAATTATTTTTATATTTGAAATGGGCGTTAATTTTAATATAACGAAATTGTACTTTTTTTGATACTATGTGACGTCGGCGTGGCGCCACGCTGTGTGGATGTGTGTGTGTGTTGCAACTTATGATTTTGATATTATGAAAGGTGCTATATACAGTGTGTCATGATGACATCATCATCCAGACACTGTTTTATGTGTAATGTAAATAATTGATATATGTTTTGTGTATATTTACAATGTACTTTGTATTTTTGATATTTTATTGGTAATAGGTGCTAATAAATTATACATACCCCTTCTATAAGGAGGCCAGCCCCCTTTTCGGTGTAGAAAGATGGAATATAATTACCATTATCTATCTAAAGTATCACGTTAGTCGGAGAGAACCTGTAGTGGACTATTAATATGCTGCTAATGATTGCACAGGTGTAAGGAGTATTGTGTTTGGCGCACAGGGGAGGGGGTAAACTTGTACATTCCGGTGTGCACGCTACTGTGGCACAGGTGTAAGGTGGAAGGTGCTCGGCGCGGAGGGGAGGGGCTACTGTTGACACTGCACCGAGTTTCTCCGTACTCTTACATTGAAACATGCGACAATAGTTGTAATACTTTTATGTATTTCATTTCATGTTTTTCTGTATGTGGCAATCATTTCAAAAAGATCTGACTCAAAATGATGATTGTGCTTTTTACCTTATTATTAATATTACTATTATTTTTTATTATTATTATTCAATGTAGTATGTAAGGTATGGGAGCGACGAGGACAAGCAAAGGACCCTATTTTCGGTCATAGGTGATAGATGTCTTATGACAATCCACCTTGACCTTTTAACGCTATAGCCAACTTTAGTTTTTGACAATCCCAATGCAGCTATTTTATGATTTTTAGTAGTTTTGAAATATCTCCAAAACTATGTGGTAAGTCAAAGACATGCAGTTGTTTATTTTAATATAAAGTATTGTAGTATCAAAGTAAAGGAAAAATATTTCAATACATGACGCGACACTATTCAATTTAACTGAATATACAGTTGGGCTGAAATTTTAATTTACCTGCCAACACTAATAAGTTTCAATATCCAAAAGTATTTTGAAAAAAATGGTTGTCTGTAAAGTCGGTTTACTGACGATAGTTGAACATGACAATGTCTTAAGAAAATACTGATGGAATGGTAGCATTTAATTGGTTATTAAAAATTTTAATTTAAGTATATTTTTATAAATATTAATTTAAATTAATAAAATAATTGATTTTGATTTTATAAATTTATATTTTAAATTTATAATAAATATATTAATTTTTAATTTAAAATTAATATATTTAATAATTATATTTAATAGACGGATGTCGAACGCTGCCGAACGCAAAGGCCGATTGTGCTTCTTTGTCACTCGTTCCGCGCTCTCGCTTGCACTTCAAGCCTTACATGGAACGCCTCAAAGCGAGGTAACGACGCATGACGTCATGTTTTTTCGAGCGTGCAGCCGGCTATCGAATTATAAGACGTTGTCACTTCAATATTATTACACTTTCTTTTTACAGTTTTAGATAATAAACACATTTTTGACCCACTTTTAACCACTATTTGGGATGGAATTTCCTACAGCACATTCTTCTCAGAAGTCTACATCGTAGGAATCACTGTACCAACTTTCAAGATTCCGTATTTTAGGCTGGGTATTCTGTGCATTGATAGATCAACAAGGGATTTTACATAATATATGAATTATCAATAGGATCAAAGCATATTCCATATTAACAGATCCTTATATTTACATATCTATGATATATGATGATTTCTGTTAAGTTATATGCAAATGAAAATGCAGGGAACAGGTATTTTGTAAGGGTAAAAATATTTAATGCTTTGAATTAGTGATGTAATGAATATTTGCAGATTTTTGACATTCGCATTTGCAGAATGATGTGAATGTCTTTGACAAACTGACAGGAGAATGTGTATACATTAGATGTATTTAAAAATCTGTCTGGAATGATAATACAGTTAGGATTTAAATCTTTATCTAAGTCTTGTAACTACTTATTTCTTCTATCATTACTATTATTGATGAATTCTTTTGCAGGCTTTATAACTAATTGCTACTTTAAGCAAATTCATTTATTTTAAGTAGGCTAATTATAAGCACTTTTGAAATGTCAAATTAGACAATGTGTTGTGACAACCTTTATTTTAACAGACACAGTACTGCCGGTGGACGTCTAGTAGTCTTAAAGTATTATATACAATACTCCCCTCGATATCTTTGCTCATAAAATTAGTTCACTTCAAGACCAATTGTAAGGAAGAGCATGTTGTACTGTCACCAAAGGTTAATTTAGACTTTCTACTGTCACCACATAATGTTTAAATCAGTTCAAAAAATGTATTACAATCATAATAATAGTGATAGCGGGGCTGTGACACTACGCCCGTGGGCAATGTATGTCACAGTATGCACAATCTGTTACATAGTACTGTCTTTCAATGTGTTAAATAAGTTTCTAATATCTTTTTACAGAAGACTAACATTTATTACATCACTAATCTAAACATCAGTCGCACTGCACCCGCATAGCGTAGGGCAGTATTGCTGATACTGTTTCACTTTAAGTGAATTTTTGATAATTTGAAAATAAATAACTTTGTTAATTAATTTTGTATTTTTTATTAGAACTTACTTTAACTTTATTGACTAAAAAATAATAAGTTAGTAATGTAAAATGAACTTTTTTCCCCATTGTCAAGATGAACTACTAATCAAGGCAGCTATGTATGTATCTCTCCCATTTATCCTCATCCTAGAATCCTAGATAATTTATTTTTATTCACTATGAGTTAGCCCTTGACTAATCACATCTGATAGTAGCTGATGACCCAATCTATGATGGAAACAGGCTAACTTGTTAGGAGAGTAGGATCCACACCCCTTTCAGATTCTGCATGATCATTTTGCTAAATCGCTTGGCGGTACAGCTTTGCTGGCAGGGTGGTAGGTAACTAGCCACAATTTGTAAAATTGAAAAAATTAAAACCACTGCAATTTTTATATATAGATCTGCAGCTTACAAGACAGGTGTTTCTCTTTGTTTATGTATCCATACTGAAGCCAAAATGAATGTGGAATGTTGATCAACAAATGTAGGTATAGAATGTATGACACAAATTTATTGTCAATACAAATTAATTAAAATGATTACCACTTTATACGCACATTATAAATTTGTTACTCAATAAACTTTCCACATTGAGCTTAGCTTACATATCGTGACATTGATGCAGGAGATCCAGCTTCACTAGATGCATTAGAGGATGCGCTTCAGCACTCGTGCGTTACGCGCTGGCCGCCAGCACGGTAGTTTTGGCGGCGTCGGGCGCGGCGGCCGCGGGTTCGCTGTCGCCGCGCTGCACGCGGATGTCGTGCTGCTCTATATAGTCGTTGATCTCCTGCCCCTTGCGCGCCAGCTGCTCGTTGAGCGCCTGCAGCACCGCGGGCAGGCGGTCGCGGTTGCCCTCCAGCTCGGGCAGCACGTCGGCCACGGTGCGCTCTACCAGTACGCCGCCCACCATGCGGAAGCACTTGCGCGCCGCCTCCACGCCGCGCAGCGTCTCGATCACGATCCTGCGAACGAGCGCACACGACCAGTGTTTACACGATACCTACTACATGCGTACTACACAAACGAACTTGCTCACTTGTGCTCGTTGAGATCCATCTCGAGTTCGGATATTTTGTTGGCGAGTTGCCGCTGCTCACTGCGCAGATTTTGAAAGCCAGCGAACACTTCTTCGTTTGATTTTGATTTTGCGCCCTTGCCAGTGTTCTTTGCCATCTTATTTGTTTTGTTTTTATAGATGACTAATGACTCCACTCCAGGTAAGGTTATGTGTAGATCCTCGAGAACGAGAACGTAAAAGTTAAATTTTTTGAAAATATTTAATTATTTTTATTGTAAATGTATATTAATAGATAATTTGAAATATAATTTTATTTATTTATTGGAATTAATCGCAAACACTCGACATCTGGATACCTCTCGTCCACAGACGAACCGCTCTCGACCAAAGAATAGAGTGAGTATTACCCATAGAGTAGGATGTTAAAGAATAAGACTGGGCAATGGCGGCGCAAATATTCACTTCTCGCTCGCACACTATTTGCATCTATACTCACACAGTTCGGTATCGACTGCAAAAAAATAACGTTATTTATACTGCATTCGAACCTCTTCAGTCCAGTTTCTCAAATCTGTGAGATAGACGTATTTTAAAATTTTCCATGGTTTTGTAGTTATCGTTATTTGCTATTTGTGTCTTGTTATTCATTTGTTCTTATTAGTTTAATGTTACACTTGTTACTGTTATTAAATCTATTTGTTATTGACTTTGTTATTTTAGGAACGTGTGGACTTATAGAGTTGTTAAATTATATATTATTGAAGTCCACGGTTTCTTCAAGTTGAGAAAAAATAATATTTCTTAGTTACGAAAAAAATAGATACAGTCTTACCAACTTGCAGTTATATGGGAAATAGGATACCCCTCGTGCTCTCAGGCAAATAATGACAGTTGTCATTATAGCTCTGTCGCTACCCGGGTAGCCGCGGGCCTCAACGAAGGTTTGATTTTTTTAGACGCTAAAAATAAGTTTTAGTTTTAAAAAAAGAATTGTTTCCAATTCTGTGATAAATTTCCAAGACATTGATATTGAAATTGGTATTATTCTGTGTTTATTTTTAATCTTATTGGACAGTTGATCGAATGCGAAATGACAAGTGATTTTTCGTGATTTGTGCAAATTTATTGAATGTAAGTACAATTTTTATTACAAAACTAATTATTTTGCATACAGTGATTGCTTTAACGTAATTTGTTTTAAGAAATACATCGAAAATTTTGAATAAATCGTGATAAAATCCGATACGTATCTTCTCATATTATGGGCGATTTATGCATGTGAATGATACTGAATATTACTAAAAATGTATAAAATTTACTTTGAAGTAGAGTACATAAGTATTTAATAACATATTATTGTAAAATATTAGAAAATTATTTATTATTGTGCAACTAAAATTTGACGTTTCTTGAGTTCGAAGTGACCGTTTTGTCTTGACAATACCAAACAAAACAGTTTCGTTTGGTATTGGTAAAACGAGCTATTTTGGTCTTTATTTATGAAGCGCTAAGGACGGTTTACCGGTAACCAATAAGAATCCCTTTGTTTGTAAAGTAGGACATAATGATGTATCGATACATCGCCGTGTGTAAAAGATGTCGATAAATTTGGTTCAATTTATATTTGTATTTTGTAAAAATTAATTATAAAAAGCAAATACAAGCTACTTGAAAATTTATGTTTAGAGTTTTTTTAACAAAAAAAAAATCAAAAGATCCGTGTGCTCACATGATGACAATAACTTTTCATTTATTTATTTTACAGTATGGCAGAAAACTGGCGAGAGGACAAAAACCCGTCGGCCGATATCCTCATCCTCATTTATGACGATGAGGCTGAGATTAGCGCCGACAAAGACCTACTCCGTCATGACGGTGTATGAAAAAAATGTAAAATTAAATAACAAGAGAAATGAGTTGTGCACTAATATTTCGAAAATACTTTAGGTAGTTAAAAGTAAAAATTAAAAAAAATGAGAATAATTTTATTTTTATTTACATTATATAATAATACCTTACAAAAAGGATAACTGTCGATAAAATTACCAAAAGTAAAAGAACACATCCCTAGCTGTTTTTATATTTCGAAGTGTCGGGTGGAGTCGTCTTTCAAGTGTTTTTATGGTAAACATACCAATTGTTTTTGTTATGTTGTTTACAATAAATAGATAGCATAGACACCAGTTCTTTAGACTTTGTTTGTATTTTCATTTATTTTTCGTAATCCAACCCACAACATAGTTCCAAAATGTTGTACCCGTAAAACAAATATATAAAGTTTTGATTATATCAACATTTTGATAGATAAAAGTTAGGAAATATATCAATCAAGTCATTACATTTTACAGAATGGCAAAATATGGCTTAAAAGAAGATTATTTATTAATTTTTTGTAGAGTAACGTATCAGACCGAAATAGAAAACAGCGCGCGAGCGGGAGGGCACTACGCCCGTAACTGACACTGACAGCAGTTGTCAACTGTCAGGCCCCCAGGGGTTAAAAGAACAATGGTCATTTTCCTACCAAATTTTTGTTGACGACTTTTTTTTGCGTCTATGAATGAAAAAAATATAAAATTATAGAGAAATTATTTCTGAGCATTTTTTTCTTAAGGTTTTATACTGTGTGAAGTCTGGAATTAAAGATATTTATGTTTGAAGTTTTAGACAAAAAGCATCGATACTTTGGAGTATCGAGTACATTCGATACATTTACTCGATAGTTTTCAGGAAATGACTTAAAACTTAATTTAATTATATCGAACATACTAATAAAATTACGTTTAAAAATGTTTGTTCTTATCATGATTATCTTCCTTTCCTTCAAAATATAACCTACTGCGTACTTTTGATACTTGTTATTATATTTGACTATTATTCGTTTATTTTCATAGTATAGTATAAAATGCTGCCAAGTAAGATTGCACTTTGGCAGTGAACATTTGTCTAAATCTTGAAATTAAGCTAAAATCATTGAACACGTGTAGTTCGGCACACAAAAGAGTTAGTTTAACTAGTAAAAAGTATCGATTTGATTGGATACTACTTATGTGTACAGTATCGATACTTTCTTTTCGATAATCTGTCCCTAGTTGGCCGACAGATGTCATATTGAATCTTTCTTTGTGTTATTACTGCGCGGTTGCCATACTCAATTATGATAATGTAATGACTGATTTTTTATTTCATTTAAAGGACTTATTCGGACCTTGTGTAAGGATTGAAAAAAATAAAATAAATTATTTTACGTAAACTGTAATAGTTTACATTTGTAGACGCTTACGAATGCCATCAACAAATATCAGACCATGGTTCTTTATGGGAAATAATATATTTCATGCATGCTTATGCAGGGTTGTGTCCTTTTTTACTTATACTAATTTTTAAAATGTAAAATAAATTTACGTTTTTACGTGACTTATTTTAAATGACATCTTGAAAGTAGATTTAATTAGAAATGAGGTTATGAAAAAAGTAATTTAAGCGATCAAATAATAAAAAAGTATAAAGGGTTATAATATTTCTCAATAAACAGAGATAGTTTGAATAGCATGTAACGCCACAATCAAATAATGCCTTATGTATACGTACAAATGTGTTGTATTCATACAAATTTGTATTTTTGCGAGAACATTCCACAATAAATCAAGGGACAGACTCTCTCAGTCTAAAATTTTATGCCTTGTTTCGTATTTCCTTGTAGGATTAATTTTTTTTCAGTATAAATACGTCATTTTTTTAACCTAGTTTATAATCAAGTAATAAAAAAATGATTTGAGGCTATTACTATTTAAGTTCTATTAAATTTTATATAATTATAATTAAAAAGTTTATTCTTGAATGTATTTGTATTATATATTTTTTCTGTGTATCTTAGAAATCCCCGCTTTACCTCCTTTATCATTATAATAGTTCAATTACCAAAATAATAACAGGAAATACTAGTAACAGAGAACGAACAAAATTTATGTGTTACTCCGGACATGGATTGAAATAAAATAAATCAGTCAAATAGCTGTCCAAATGTTTATGACCCCGCCCATGAACTGTTTTCACCCCGAGTTTTGAAGCCGTGAGCAGTGCCGCAGATAGCAAGCAATTAAGATAGAAAGAGATAGACATATTTTGTTTGTTCCATCGCTGCTAAGAACAGCCGCATTTACTTCTGGTACCTGAAGATATTGAATAGACTATAGTTATTGTACTCTGTATCTTTGTACGGAACCCTCAGTGCGTAAGATCGACTCGTACTTGGCGGTTTTTCTTTTTAATGTTTAGCAATGTTAATATAAAAAGACACAGTTCAAAATTTATAAAAAATAATAATTTCAGAACGAAAAAACAGCTTAAGTGATAACGATATTTAATATAAAATATTAGTCACAGAAAAAAAATATTCGTTTTTGCGTTTTTTACGTATGCTGACGGTACCTGCACAATGAGCCGCTATTGCCATTCCCATTCTTTATCCGCTCGGCTAGTATATGGAATCGTTACTGCTCTCCACTATCATCTATGACCATAAAGTGAGATGATGTTTAACCCCTGGGGGCCTGACAGTTGACAACTGCTGTCAGTGTCAGTTATGTTTCTATTTCGGTCTGATACGTTACTCTACAAAAAATTAATAAATAATCTTCTTTTAAGCCATATTTTGCCATTCTGTAAAATGTAATGACTTGATTGATATATTTCCTAACTTTTATCTATCAAAATGTTGATATAATCAAAGCTTTATATATTTATTTTACGGGTACAACATTTTGGAACTATGTTGTGCGTTGGATTACGAAAAATAAATGAAAATACAAACAAAGTCTAAAGAACTGGGGTCTATGCTATCTATTTATTGTAAACAACATAACAAAAACAATTGGTATGATCACCATAAAAACACTTGAAACACGATCCACCCGACACTTCGAAATATAAAAACAGCTAGGGATGTGTTCTTTTACTTTTGGTAATTTTATCGACAGTTATCCTTTTTGTAAGGTATTATTATATAATGTAAATAAAAATAAAATGATTCTAATTTTTATTAATTTTTACTTTTAACTACCTAAAGTATTTTCGAAATGTTAGTGTAGAACTCATTTCTCTTGTTATTTAATTTTACATTTTTTTAATACACCGTCATGACGGAGCAGGTCTTCGTCGGCGCTAATCTCAGCCTCATCGTCATAAATGAGGATGAGGATATCCGGTTTTTGTCCTCTCGCCAGTTTTCTGCCATACTGTAAAATAAATAAATGAAAAGTTATTGTCATCATGTGAGCACACGGATCTTTTGATTTTTATTTTTGTTAAAAAAACTCTAAACATAAATTTTCAAGTAGCTTGTATTTGCTTTTTATAATTAATTTATACAAAATACAAATATAAATTGAACCAAATTTATCGACATCTTTTACACACGGCGATGTATCGATACATCATTATGTCCTACTTTACAAACAAAGGGATTCTTATTGGTTACCGGTAAACCGTCCTTAGCGCTTCACAAATAAAGACCAAAATAGCTCGTTTTACCAATACCCAACGAAACTGTTTTGTTTGGTATTGACAGACCAAAACGGTCGCTTTGAACTCAAGAAACGTCAAATTTTAGTGTAACAATAATAAATAATTTTCTAATATTTTACAATAATATGTTAGTAAATACTTATGTAAACTACTTCCAAGTAAATTTTATACATTTTTAGTAATATTTACTATCATTCACATGCGTAAATAAGTCGTAATTCGGGAAGATACGTATCAGATGTTTTCATAATTTATTTAAAATTTTCGATGTATTTCTTAAAACAAATAACGTGAAAACAATCACTGTATGCAAAATAATGAGTTTTGTAATAAAAATTGTACTTACATTCAATAAATTTGCACAAATCACGAAACCTCTTATAATTTCACTTTCGAGCACTGTCCAATAAGATTAAAAATAAACACAGAATAATACCAATTTCAATGTCAATGTCTTGGAAATTTATCACAGAATATGAAACAATTCTTTTTTAAAACTAAAACTTAGTTTTTAGCGCCTAATAAAATTAAACCTTCGTTGAGGCCCGCGGCAGCCCCGGGTAGCGACGGAGCTATAATGACAGCTGTCATTATCTTTGAAACTGAGACTTTAAAAAGACCATTTACCACTTGCACAGACAGCTAACTCGTATTACTTATTAACCTTAGAGAAAGTATCCTATAGAGACTACGGGGGGGTCTCCCTGTAAGGGACCGAAACCAGGAGGCCATTTTGTATCATTCACGACAACCCGTACGCCGGTTAAGGACGTAAGCTCGGTTAAGATAACCGCCCGGCGTACGCGTTGTCTTGAACAGTAAATTTATAGTTAGCTTATGTTAACCGATGGTTATGACAACCGAAATCTTGGTGCACACAGGCCTTACAAAGAAAAAAATTGATTGTCTGTAAAGTCGGTTTATTTACGATAGTTGAACGTGACAACGTCTTAAGAAAATACTGATGGAATGGTATGGCATTTAATTGGTTATTAAAAATTTTAATTTAAGTATATTTTTATAAATATTAATTGAAATTAATAAAACAATTGATTTTGATTTAAAATTAATAATTATATTTAATAGACGGATAACGCTGCCGAATGCAAAGGCCGATTGTGCTTCTTTGTCGCTCGTTCCGCGCTCTCGCTTGCACTTCAAGATTGGCATGGAACGCCTCAAAGCGAGGTAACGCCGCATGAGTCATGTTTTTTTGTGCGTGCAGCCGGCTCTATCGAATTATAGGACGTTGTCACGTCAAAAACAATTTTTCGGTTATAAACATATAATATAAAATCTAGATAAAAACATATAATATACTTTGACTACCTCTGTACCATAGACGTACTGAGTCGACGACATTATTATTTTTTTTAAATTGTGTAATCTTATGTGTCAACTGTCAATCAATGTTTAAGGCAATATAGAAAATAGGAATAATTAGAATTTTTGTTTACGCCCCGTGATTACGTTTAGCATACTTCGTAACACTTATTGTATTTACATTTTACGCCGTGTAGTAGTACGTGTGTTGGATATGTATGTACATATTATATGCACTTGGTAAGTACGGAAACATTTATAATTTTCACTTTATTCTAATTTAAGTAAAATGTATATTACATTTTACTTATCATTTCTTTAAATTGGGCTTTGAAATATTGCGAAAACTTTCCCCTTTTGAAGTCGATATGTATAGAACAGTTATAGTCATACATACAATACAAACCTACATGGTACACCCCTTGACCTGTGCTTTGGCTACTCTTGGATGGCTCTTACCGTATACTCGATTTTTTAGTTCAGTGGAATTCCGACGCGTTACTGTTTAACATCTCTGGAGTCACAAACCTTTTAACATAATTATGATTTTTGTTTCATCAAACAAATAATGAAAAAACAAAGAATAAGAAAATAAGGGATTTAGAAGAGAATGAGATGTACCTATATCTTTAACATCCATTTTTTATCTTTCCTCCATAAGCTTGTGTGTTTGTTCCGAGAATTTCTTGGTGGTTTTTGTGGTGGTGGGTATTAAAGAACTTAGACCCAACTGAATAGACAGTTTCCACTAGCCTGTTGTTCCGATTGTCACATTAACTCAATTTGCTAGGCAATGGAAAAGGTTCTAGTGAAAGCTTTTCAGACTTTTAGATGTGAGCACAAGTAGATTAGTGAGTTGACTTAACCAAGTCAAGCTGTGTATTGATATTCAACATGTCTCTTACCAGTAGGTGATCATGGAAACATTGTGAATATATATTGTCTCGTAGACAGGATAAGGTCAGTCTTGGCCAGCCATAAGAGTCAGGGAATAAATGACTATTGTAATGAATGGTCTGGATATCATAATACCATTCTCATAATGTTTTTTATTTATATAGGTATTAACAAAAGCTAGTAACAATTGGCAAGTCTGCTGAGTTCTTGCGGCAACATGAGGCTAGATGAGGCCGACCTGAGCGTGGAGGTGGTGGGCACTGGCGGGCGTGTACAGCGACTCTCTGCTGAGGGCGGAACGCTAGTGCTGAGTGAGGGTGACACACGGCTGCGCTGCTGGCCGCTACACGCCGTGCGCCTCAAGCCTGACCCGGTGAGTGCTGTAAAACAGAGGCTAGAGTCTGAAAATGCCACGTATCATAGATAGATAGATAGATAGTCAGGTAGAAACTCTTTATTGGACACATAAAAAAAAGGGAAGTAGTAGTTTTTCAATTGATCATTAAAGATGCCTTATTAGGCAAAGATGAAAGGTCTTCAAAAGCAGTGATTAATGGATTACCAGAATACTTGAAAGACAAACTCGTTTATAATGCCCATCTGCAAGTTATTTGTCTCTCTGTTAGAAACACTGTTTTGTTATTTTATGTTTCTTAGTTGTTCGTTATTTAGGGAAAGTCTGGGAGATACTTTGGATAAATGTGAACAGAATGAGAGAGTAATTATGTTAGGAGATTTTAATAGATGGGTTGGTTTGAAATGTGATGGGTATGAGAGTGTATTTGGTTTGTTTGGTGACAAAAGAGTGAATGAAGAGGGAGAAAGTTAGCTAGGGTTATGTTTGGAATATAATCTTTTTGTGGCAAATACTATGTTTGCCCTCAAAAAGGTTCATATTATGTACACAAGGGAAGAAGGGAATGCAAAAAGTATGATTGATTTTGTGTGGTAGTGGATGAAAGACTGAAGAATAACATTCTAGATGCTTGCATATACCACAGAGTCGAAACCAATATGGACCACTATCTTGTTATTTGCCAATTATGCAAAGGTTTGCCAGCAAAAGAGAAGGTACATTTACTAGACTAGCTCTCTTCATAATTTTTATTTATCCTGAACTTTTTACCTGAAGTATTACACGGTTCAAATAGGTCGGGACTATAACATTGCTAATGCGGAAAAAGTTGGTAGGCACTGCTAGTAAATAAATAAATGAAAGGCCAAAAATTTTTTAGGATAGCCATAAAAAACTTGCACCCAACAACACCTATTAATACAATGAAGGAAGAAATTGTAGCCACTGGAAATACAGTTGCTGGAGAAATCATCAATGCGAAATATTTATGAAGCCCATATTTCGACTCACAATGTCTAGTTACTTCAATTCTAACCACACTGGCGGCGGCGCAGGGCGGCGCCGTGCTGCTGGAGGCGGGCGGTGAGGTGCTGGCGCTGGGCTGCGCGGCGGACGCGCGTGCGGCGTTGCTAGCACTGGCCGCGCCGGGTGCGCCCTCGGACGCGGCGCTCGCGGCGCTGCTGGAGGACGCCGAGCCGGACGAGGCGGACGCCGAGCGCCGCGTGCGCCGCCTGGCCGAGCGCCTGGCGCGCCTCGACGCGCTCAACGTGGCAGGCATGCTGGCCGCGGCCACCGAGGGCGGCGGTGCGCGCCTCGCCGAGCGGCTCGACGGTGAGTGACGGCGCGTGGACCGCACGCGGTATGTAGGGTAAAGCTCACGCGTCTGTCGCGTCTGCAGCGGGCGGCGCGGCCGGCGCGGCGCTGTCGGCGCGGCTGGGGCGGCTCGAGGCGCTCACGCGCGCGGCCCCCGCGGCGCTGCACGCGCGCTCAGGTGCGGCGCGGGCGGACGCGGCGGCGCGCGCGCTGCTGGCCGAGCTGGGCGAGCTGTACGCGTGGCTCGACCACCCCGCGCTGGCGGAGCTGGACGCGCTGGGCGAGGTGTCGCTGGGCAGCGCGGAGGGGCGCGCGCGTGCGCTGGCGGCGGCCGAGGCGCTGAGCAGCGCGCTGGAGGCGGGCGAGCGCGCGGGCGAGGCGCGGCTGCGGCTCCGCGCCGTGCGCGAGCGGCTCCGGCGCTTGGCGCGCGCGCGTGACGCGCTTGCGGCGGCGCTGGCGCGGCACCTCAACAACGCGCTCATCCACCTCGGCAACGAGGCCACGGCCGCCGCTGCGCCGCGCCCCGCCGCGCACCACGCCGAGCTGGCGCCCTACGCGCCCTTTGCGCGCTGGCTGCGGCGCGCCGACGAGCGCGCTCACGCGGCGCTGCTGCGCGTGTACTGCGCGGCGTGGGCGCGCGTGCACGAACGCGCCGTGCGCTCCTGGTGCGAGCGCGCGCGCGCCGAGCTGGCCGCCGCGCCGCCCGAGCGCGCCGCCGAGCCGTTGGACGCCGTGCTGGGCGAGGCGGAGGCGCTGCTGGACGCCGAGCAGGACTTCTGCGCGCGCTTTTTCGCGCTGGACGAGGAGGAGCGCGGCGCGGCGCGGCGGCTGGCGGGCGAGCTGTTCCCTGCGCTGGAGGCGGAGCTGGCGGCGCTGGTGGCGGCCGTGGAGCGGCGCGACGCGTACGGCGCCATGCGCGCGCTGGCCGTGGCGGGGCGGCGCGCGCTGGCCGAGGGCGACGAGGCGGAGGGCGGCGAGCGCTGGGCGCGCGCGGCGCTGGCGGGCGTGGCGGTGGCGGCCAAGCGCGGCGCGGACCGCGCGGTGGCGGAGCGCCTGGCCGCCATGCCGGACGCGGTGCGCGCGGCGGCGCGCCGGCCCAAGTGCGGCGTGCTGAGCTTCATCCCCGAGCTGGAGGAGATGAGCGCCGTGTGCGAGGAGATCTTCGCGCGCGGGCGCCGCGCCGACCTGGACCGCTGGTACCTGTCGCTGGGCACGGGCGCGCTGCGCGTCGTGCAGCAGGCCACGCACCCGCGCACGCCGCGCGCCGTGCTGCTCATGGAGAACTGCCACCGGCTGCACGCGTGCGTGAGCGCGCTGCGCGTGCCGGCGCTGGAGCCGCTGCGGCGCGAGGCGCGCGCGCGCTACACCGAGGCGCAGCGCCAGTACGTGACGCAGCAGTTCGGACGCCCGTTGGAGCGGCTGGCCACGTTCTTCGAGGGCGTGGGCGAGGCGGTGGCGGCGGGCGTGCGCGAGGACGAGGTGTGCTTCCGCGCCGCCTTCAGCAAGCACGAGCTGCGGCGCGTGCTGGCGCTGTACCCGGCGCCCGAGGTGCGGCGCTCGCTGCACCGCCTCTACCGCACCGTGGAGAAGCACCTGAGCGAGGAGGGCGGCTTGCTGCAGGTGGTGTGGCGCGCCATGCAGGAGGAGTTCATCGCGCAGCACGTGGCGCTGCAGGCGCGCATTGCCGCCTGCTACCCCGGCGCCGGCCTGGCGCTGCCGCTATCCACGCAGGATATCCTGGACGCCTTCTCCGACATTGCGCGCGAGCACTAGCTGCGACGGAAGGCATCCGCAGCCTTCTCTAGGTCTACGAAACAAAGATACATAGATTGTCCTCGTTGTCTGCGTTGTTCCTGCAGTTGGCGGCCGTTCCGACATTGTTCAGGCTGAAAGTCTCGGGCAGTGTGTACCCCGCACCAGGGCACCCTACCACGTCGCTTTCACTTGCACTGCTAAGATAATTAAAACAAACACGAACCGAAACCGTAGGTTTATTTTGAACTGAATTTACAATAAATACAATCACATATAGCAAATCGCATGTATACAAACAATAGCGCAAGGTAATATGATACTAGCGCCATCTAGTTTAGAACTTAACAAACTTTACAATAAATCAAATTTGGAAATAAACTACTTTACGAAACTTATAAAACTAATTCAAACATCCTCCACCGCCAAGGACAGTCAAGTCCTTGCTTTAATCAGGCAAATGACAAAGTTTTGTAATCGCTCTTTGTTTGACTCCGGTGCTTGTACGCACATCGTACATGCGGGTAAGTCCATCTTTTCCAGGATATTTTTTCACTACGCGGCCTAACTGCCATTCTCCTGGTGGCAGCCGTGAATCTTTAATTAAAACTAAATCTCCAACATCTATTTCATTCTTAGCTTTCAACCACTTAGGGCGCTGTTGTAGTCTGGATAAATATTCCGATTGCCAATGATTCCAAAAATCTCTTAACATTCTCTGTGTCAATTGCCATCTTGTCAAACGGTTAATATTTATATCTGCATAGCTTTTATCTGGTATTGTGATCATCGGTTCTCCAACCAAAAAATGTCCAGGTGTCAGGTAATCTAGATCTTCTCCTAACGCTGTAAGTGGGCGTGAGTTTAAGCAAGCTTCTATCTGGGTAAGCACTGTGTATAATTCTTCGAACGTCAAAGAAGAATTTTTTAAAATTCGTTTCAGATGATATTTTGTCGATTTTACCCCGGCTTCCCACAAACCACCAAAATTCGGAGCGCCTGGAGGTATGTATTTCCATTTGGTTTCTTTTCTATCTAAAAAGTGTTGTAAATCTGTAGGAAGCTCATTTCTTCCCGCTTTCCACATTTCTAGCAATGCTTTCTCTGAAGCGACAAACGTCGTTCCATGGTCACTCCATAATTCTTTGCAATGACCCCTTCTACTCACAAATCTTTTGTAAGCTGCAATGAATGCTTCTGTTGTCATGTCGCTGACGAGTTCCAGGTGAATGGCCTTAGTTGCCATGCAAATGAATAGACAAATATATGATTTATATGTCTTAGCTCCACGACCTTTACTCATTCTAGCTGTGATTGGCCCTGCGAAATCAACACCACTTATGGAGAATAAACGTGATGGATTAACTCGAACTTCTGGTAAGTCTCCCATCATTTGTGTACCTGTAGTGGCATTATATCTTGCACATAACTTACATTGTTTGTAGTATCTTTTAACGCTTTGACCTCCTTTGATTATCCAGTATTTACCTTTTAGGTACGTAGTCATCAACTGAGGACCACCATGCAAAGTTTGCAGATGTGCTTCGCGTAATAGTAATGGTAATAGTACATTATCTTTGGTAAGTATAATGGGATGTTTTCTATTAAATTCTATGTTTGCATGCCTTAATCTACCTCCTACTCTTACGATTCCATCTTCATCAAGGTATGGGTTTAATGAAAGTAATCTGCTGTTTTTACTTATTGCTTTTCTCATTTTCAAGTTTTCTACTTCTTCAGGAAATTCTATCTCCTGTGCGATCTTCAAACAAATGGTAAGTGCTTCTTCTTTCTCTATGCTTGTTATATGTTTAGGCAATTTTACTTTTCTTTTCAGGGTTTTCCATCTTCGACAATATGCAACTACGTTTATTAATTTTTCTAACGATGAGAACTTCTTTAACAGGGTAAGTTTTAATTCTATTTCTGTAATTAAATTAGTCATAGCACATTTAGTATTAATACATTTTTCTTCATCTGTTTCAGGTATTGTCATGTCTTCCTTTGGTACATTACAACCATCTTCGTAGAGGAATTGCGGTCCACGCCACCACAACTCGTATGTTTTAAGTTTACTTGGGCATAGGCCTCTAGAAGCTGGATCTGCAGGATTCTCCTTTGTATTAACGTACCCCCAGTTGGTATCAAGATCTTTTCGTAGGTTAATAACTCTATTTTTCACAAAAGGAACCCATCTGTTCGGATTACCATGAATCCATGCGAGGACAATTTTGGAGTCTGTCCAAGCATATGTACGGTTTAAATCTACTTTGAGTGTTTCCATGACGTGCTTTGTTAGTTTAGCAAGCAATACCGCGCCGCATAACTCTAATCGTGGTAATGATAAAGCTTTGACAGGTGCGACTTTAGTCTTCGCTGTTAATAGTGAGACCTTTATGGGTGTTGCTTCTGAATTTAAGACTCGCAAGTAGATAACTGCGGCATATCCAGCCATGGATGCATCTGAAAACCCATGTAGTTCCATTGTACAATTGCTGGAGTAACCAACCCATCTGTCTATTTTGATATCTGATAAAGCTGGTAAATTATTTTGGTAAATATTCCATTCATCTTTTAACTCATCAGGTAATTCTTCGTCCCAGTCCAATTTTATCAACCATAGCCTTTGCATGAAAATCTTAGCTGTCATTACTGCAGGTGCAAGCCAGCCCATTGGGTCGAACAAGGAAGCTATATGTTTTAAAACCATTCTCTTAGTTAAATTTTCAGTAAAATAATTCTTTTGTGCTATTTTTAAATTATCATCTTTTATCTTCCAAATTATTCCTAAGGTTTTTATGCTCTCCTTTCGGTTCATGTCTAATTCTTGTAACTTCGCTTGTTTTTCAGGCTCAACAGTTTGGAGAAATGATTCACTATTCGAAGACCATTTTTGTAATTCAAAACCTCCTAGTTTTAATAATTCCGTAAGTTGGTTCTTCATTTCAATAGCCATTGCAACATCATCACTTCCCGATAAAACATCATCCATATAGAAATCTCTTAAAACAATCTGCTTGGCTAACTGAAATTTATCATCCTTGGCTTCATCTTGTACTACTTGTTTTAAGGTTTTCATCGCCAGATATGGGGCGCATGCTGTACCAAATGTAACGGTAAGTAATCTATAATCTTGCACTTCATCCTTAGGGTTAAATCTATATAAGATTCTTTGATATTCACAGTCTTCAGGACGAACTCTAATCTGGCGGTACATTTTAATAATATCCGCAACAAAACAAATTTTGTGTGTTCTCCATCGCAAAATTATATTTCTTAATTCTTTTTGTAGCGAAGGTCCGATCAACAATTCATCATTTAGGGAAGTTCCATTACTTCCTCTACAAGAAGCATCGAACACAATTCTGACTTTGCTAGTTTCTTTATCTTCTCTTATCACCGCGTGATGAGGAAGATAGACTGATTTATTAACTATTTGATCTTTAGTTACAGGTTCCATATGATTTAGTACTAAATATTCTTGAAACACCTTGTTGTACTCTTCTCTCAAATTTTTATTGTTGTCTAATCTCTTCTCTAAACTTTTGAATCTCTTTAGCGCGATAACTCTCGAATCTTCTGGCAAACTTGGATTGTCTGTACGAAATGGTAGACCAACAACGTATCTTCCATCCTCCTGTCTCGTCACTGTATTGTTGTAAATCTCCTCTGCTCTCACTTCACTTGACGTGAGAGCGTTGTTAGTCTCCAATGTTTCTGTTTCCCAGAATCGTTGCAGCATGTGATCTAAATTGCAAACTCTTAAATGCATGCTGACGACTCCTCTACTCATAGATAATTCTGATTGTGCTCCTCCAGAAATTATCCATCCAAGTTGTGTCTGTTGTGCAATTGCGCTTGGCACTCCTGATTTGTCTTTGATAATGCCGGTCATCAAAATCTCTGTATAAATGTTAACTCCGAGTAGTACATCAATGGGTCCTGGCGTATCAAAATTAGGATCAGCGAGTCTTAGACCCGTAAAATGAACCCATTGTTGACTGTCGATTTTTGTAGCTGGCATTATTTCAGTTACTTGCTTTATTACAAATGCGGTACATCTCAATTTAAATTTGTTGTTTAAACATGATTTGATTTCTAACTCCACCGCATGCCTTAGTGGAGTAGACATTTTGCCTACTCCAGTAACTTCTCCTTCTATTTCTCTTTTTCTCAGTTGTAGTCTTTGCACTGTGGATTCTGATATAAAAGACTCTTGAGAACATGGATCCACCAGAGCCCTGACAGTTTGCTCTCCTCTACTTGTACTAATGTTAATCAGGGCTGTAGCCAACAGTGTTGTATTGCTTCGGGTGGATACATGGGCTAAAATATTTGGAGTACTGGTAGTTTTGTTTTCATCTGATTCTCTAGGTGAGTTCTCTATATGCTTAGGTTTCGACTCATGTAGTAGGGTGTGATGTCTCCTTCTACACTTATGGCAGGATGTATTCTTTTTACAGTAACTAACACTATGACCTGGCCATAAGCAGTTAAAACATAATCTCTCGTTCTTCACAAATTCTGATCTCTTTGATACATCTATCTTTGTAAATTGTTGGCATTTGTGTATTACATGATCTCTTTTGCAATAAACACAAGTAGATTCGGAAGAACTTGTTTCTGGTGCCGAAGTATGAAAAGCTTTGGTTTTTATATTAGGCCTGTCTCTTGGATGTGTTTGTATCATCTCTAAGACTCTAAACTTTCCTCCAAGGAAGTCTTGGAATTTCTTCCATGTTGGAAGTTCTTGTACTGGTAAGGGTCTCAACTCTTCTTCCCACTCTTTGTGTGACTCTTGATCTAATTTATTTACCATAATGTGTATTAATATTGGATCCCAGTTTTCTATGTTTATATCATTGTTTTTCAAGTTGCTGAGGCATTCAGTTGTGGTATCTAACAAATCTTTAATCCCCTTTGCGCTTGCATTGGTAAGTTTCTTTTGCATTAATAATCTGTTAAATATAGTATTTACGATAACTCTTCTATTGTTATATCTTTCCTTTAATATTTCCCAAGCGACTTCGTAATTCTTTTCAGATACAGGTATATGTTTTAGAAGTTGTTCTGCTTCTCCGCGTACACTGGTTTTTAAATAATGAATTTTCTGTGTATTGCTCAAGGATGTATTTGAATGTATAAGTGAAGTAAACAAATCTTGAAAGGAATTCCAATTATTATAATCACCACTAAACTGTGGTATAGATATCTTTTGTAACTTCACTTCCTGACTACGATGTTCACTAAGCAACTTCTGAGATTGTTGTACGGATGGTTGCAACTTATCTAATGTATCTGTTAATTCACATTTAACCATAATGTATTCATCTTCACATTTAGAAAAAAGGTCGTTTTCAAAATATTCATGCCGTTTTCTTTGTTCTAAATTTGCAATCTTTAAGATTTCCTTATGTGTCGCTTGAAACGTTTCCCAATATTTTTCCAAATTCTCAAGTCTAATTTTTATATAGTTCACTGTTAATCTTGACTTAGGTGTCTTTTTGAAATTTATTAATGTTTTAGTAATAGTAGAAAAATTGTTATCTTGCAAAATAATTAAATCTTCCATCGTAGTAACTTCACAAAATAATTTAAAGTTTCAAATAAATTATTAGACAAATGTTCTAAGTTAAGTTAACACTGACTGCATTAAGTCCAAAATATGCAAAAAATTTCAAAGTCTTTTTATCATTAAAATTTCAAATATTGCAAAAATTGTCTATGTTTAAAATCATCACATTTATACTAAGTTCATATCTTGAAAATATTTCTAAGTCTTTTTAAGTCACAAAAGAAACTAAGTTAAAATTCACTGATATTTTTCTAAGTCTTTAAAAGTACTGAAATTATTCTATGTCCCAAATTTCACTGAAAATGCACTAAGTCTTTGACATTTAACTTTAAATTTACTAAGTCTTTGACAGCTAACTTGTAAAATAACAAAGTCCAAATTCTACCTTATCACACTTCATACCCATCCAATGGCAATCCAATATTATGGGCACTTCACTTGTCACTGTCACACACACATTCACTACCTAACGTCACACTGAGTGGTGCTCAAAAAAACAGAGTCTCGGCCTAAGTCCGACTCGTAGGACCAATTGTGTACCCCGCACCAGGGCACCCTACCACGTCGCTTTCACTTGCACTGCTAAGATAATTAAAACAAACACGAACCGAAACCGTAGGTTTATTTTGAACTGAATTTACAATAAATACAATCACATATAGCAAATCGCATGTATACAAACAATAGCGCAAGGTAATATGATACTAGCGCCATCTAGTTTAGAACTTAACAAACTTTACAATAAATCAAATTTGGAAATAAACTACTTTACGAAACTTATAAAACTAATTCAAACAGGCAGCAAGCTTTCTGTCAGGGGCTGGAGGCGGTTTGATAGCGATCCGGCAAAGACTTTCCAGGAGCAGACAAGAGGGAAATGCCACCCACGGTGGGAATTGCAGTTGGAGCGGTCACCTTTGTCTTTGTAGAGTAGGTACAATCTGTGACGTCTTGAATGCATCTGTGACATGATCATGTTTTATCCTAGATACGCACAAAAAGTTGCCAAGTGGCTTGTTGCATCTCTTCCCCACAGTACTTAAGAAGCTCTCCACATAGGTCTGCACCCCCTGCTCGGCCGTTTTTCTTTATTAATGGGGCAATGAGGACCTCAGACAAAGAGAGCGGTTCGTCAAGTACAGTGAATAAAGGGAGCTGTGGCAACATTACAATATGCTGAAAATCTTCTCCTCGGTCTTCATTGAGCAGTGTGTTGAAGTGGTTTGCCATCCGTCCAGTACTTCTTCTTTAGTCTTTAGAAGTAGATCACCGTTGACTGACTTCACTGGCACTTCGACTCGAGGGCTAGTACTGATTAGCGATAAAACTCTTGCAAGCTGATTGGTATCAGAAAGCCACTGTATATATCGTGCATCGACAGAGCTTGCGCAGTTCTACATCACTTGACTTGACGTCCACGAGTAACTCCGGGTGTCGTTACCTATATGTTTCTGCAAAAGATTTCGACTCTTTACTGCTGTGTGTCCCAGTAGCGTGGATTCAGCTGGTCCAAGGCACGGCTACACTGCTACGGTATCTTGAAGGGCTTAACGTTGCATAATTTCCGAGGGGCACGGAGACGAAGCTTCAGTTTTGTAATAATAAGACGACGATCAGTCCTGCAGTGAGCACACTGCACAGCAGCACTGCGCATTACGCGACTGATTTGAATCTGGGATAAATCACGATGTCGTACTATTGCGTAATCAATTAAGTGCCACTGCTTGGATCTTGATCTCATCCAAGTTGTCTTGTCTTTGGCGGCTAAACGAAACATAGTGTTGGTATTTTTTAGGTCTGATTCCGAACAGTAACTTAATAACAGTTGTTAATAGTAGTTGTATTTAGACTAAGCTAAGTGTTTGAGAAAAATGTTCTAAATCCACTGCTGTACCATTTAATGATAATAATTTACGTCATCCCGATCAATTTGGCTTTTAAAAAGATCGCTAAACTACAGACGCAGGCGCTGATCTTCTAAAACATATATATGATGCTGATCTGTCTAAAGCATTCGACTGCAACAATCACGAAACCTTGTAAGCTAAGGCAGGTATTGCACTCAATTTCATTATTTCTTACCTTGGTGATAGAACCCAGAAGGTTTGCATAAACAATGTCAATTCGGAAGGTACAACAACAATGTATGTGAAAGGGTGTTCCGCAGGGTACAAACTTGGGTCCCTTTTTATTTTCAGTTTACGCAAATGACCTGCCACATCGCTTAGAGTGAATAAATATTTATACTAGAATATAAGAATATATCTATCCATACTGACTAAGAATTGTCGCAAAAAATTATAAAATATTCTAATATAAAAAACCCGACTGCATAAAAACTAAGTGAAAAATAACTAACTAAGAGAATAAAACAATTTCAGTCCAACGGTGTAGAAAGTGTCCCTTAACCGAAAGTATGGCTCCCGACTTTTGGACTATCAGGGCCAACGCTAAAACTCGCGCGGGCGCACGCGGCGAGCGACCGCAGCGGGCCACAAATCCGCGCGCGGGCACCCGTCGCGTGCGCCCGTCTCAGTTAGCGCTGCTAGTATAATTTTGATGTCGAGCGTGTACAGTTGTGTGGAGTAGATTACCATGGATTATTTACTAATTTATTATTTGGCAACCTGTTCTTAATAAGTAGGTTACTCAGCGGAGAATTTGATAATTCATTTGCCATATCCCATAATACTGGCCTAAAATATACCTCAATTATTACGCGCTCTGTATCGATGTTCATGATTGTACCTAAACTCCGGCGCGTGTGACCGTAGCATCTAGCGGCGCTCGACTGATTTGTAGAAACAAACCCGCTCGCGTGTGCCCGTCGCGGGCGCCCGCGCCGTGTACCCGCTGCCCGCCGCGCGGGTGAGAATCCGCCACCCGCGCCCGCGCTCCGTCGCGCTGTCCATACTATTTTTCATTATACACCCGCGAGCGTGCACCCGCGCGAGTTTTAGCGTTAGCCCTAATACTTTCTACACTGCTGGATTTCTTTTCATTTTAATTATTTTTGTGCAGTCGGGGTTTTTATTTTTTTGTTTATTAAATAAATAATGAATGTAATAAGAGTATATTTTTAACTGTTACATCAATAAAGCTCTGAATATCTGATCTGTGGTTTCAATACGCAACCTCAGTCTGGAACATACAAAGGATGGTGAAAGAACGCCCGCCACTTCTTTCGCGTGGACTTTCAACACTTCTCTTCAGGGAAAGGTACTGATTTTCGGAATACACAGTATTCTTTATCTTTCCTCATATTATGAACTCTAAATCGTGCCAAGTTTCATTTGGATTCATTCTGTACTTTCATCTACGTCCTTAGTAAAATTCATTTTTTAGATTAATTTTTTTTCTAATATTATTGGACAATTACACACATCGCTATATAGCGCCAAAGTAAGCGTAGGTAGCTTGTGTTATGGATACTATGATAACTGATGAACTGGAAACTGGAACTGACACTGGAAAATATCCATCTTCGTCACACAAATATTTTTCCAGACGTGGGAATCTAATCCATAGCCTAGGACGCAGAAGCAGGGTCACTACCCACTGCGCCACTCGGCTGTCAACTTTGTTTCTTACGTCCGATCTCCATGTCACAAAGCCTAAAGCCTGCCCAGAACCAAGTTTAATCAATCTGTGAAAACCGTATGAAAATCTGTCCAGTAGTTTTAAAGTGATGCGTGAATAGACAAAAATTAAAAAAACGTTTTGTGGTCTGTATCGAGTAATATAATACAAAACACTTACTTTTTTCAAAAAATATTTAATATCCAGAATTGACTTCGTTACTTATAATAAATTAAAAGAAAAAACTTTTTTAAGAGAAGCTTTTTTATTTAAACGCTCTAAAAAGACGAAAATGAAATTTTTAACTATCAACTTGAAACCGCATTAGTTCCTGTACCTTTAGTCTTATCAATCTTCCTCTTTGGCTCCGAAGCATGGACAATAAGAGCGACAGATAGAAAAAGGATAGATGCATTTGAGATGTGGTGTTGGAGGAGGATGCTTCGTATTCCATGGACGGCTAAAGGAACAAATGTCTCGATCCTGAATCAGCTGCGAATTGGCACTAGGCTCTCAACTATCTGTTACTAAAGAATTCTCGGTTATTTTGTTCACATTGCCCGCCGCCCCCCTGATAACCTAGACAAACTAATAGTGGTGGGAAAGGTGGAGGGGAAACGACCACGCGGCCGATCACCTAGCCGCTGGTCGGACTAGGTGAAGTCGCTGACGGGCCTGCCTCTTACAACAGCCGTCAGAAGAGCAGAGGACCAGACTGAGTGGAAGGAGATTGTGAACACCGTAACAAGGACACTGCAGTGCGGACACGACCTTCAGTAATGATGAAAACGACGAAGAAGACTTATAATAAAACTGTAACAGGTCCATTCTGTATATTGAAGATGTTTTTGAATTTTTAATTGGAGAGCACTTATAATCGGAATCCAAAAATGTAATTAGTAAAATTTTGTGTGTCTGTCCGGATTTCGATCGGCCGCGATTCACGCCGAAACTTGTAAAGTAGGGCTGTAGGACAGGAGCAAAAAATATATAATCACTACGACAGGACAAGTTGAAATTGTTTCTTATTTATTAATTAGTTCTTATTCAAAGTTTCATAAACATAACATCGTTTATGAAACTTTGAATAAGAACTAATTAATAAATAAGAAACAATTTTATCCCTATAGGATTGAAAGTGTGTGTGGAAAATTCATTCTTCTAAATGTTCTTAATTTAAATATTCAATACGAGGTAACTTGGGCTATTCTTATTTTAGTAATTTTACCTGGCGTCCCCTAGTGTTGCTGTATGTATATGTTGGCTTTTTTTATGGACTACAAGTTCGCCAGTGACTGCTATCACACCTGATGTTAGGTGATGATGCAGTCTAAGATGGAAGCGGGCTAACTTGTAAGGAGTGCGACGAAAATCCACACCCCTTTCAGTTTCTACACGACATCGTACCGGAACTCTAAATCGCTTGGCGTTACGTCTTTGTCGGCAGGGTGGTAACTAGCCACGGCGAAAGCCTCCCACCAGCCAGACCAAGATAAATTAAGAAAAATCTCAATCTGCCCCGCCGGGAATCGAACCCAGGACCTCCGTCTTATAAATCCACCGCGCATACCACTGCGCCACGGAGGTCGTCGACAAACCACGGAGGTGGTGAACAACAAGTGCATTCATTGTTGTTTTATAATTTAAAATGTTGCCCTTGTATGAAATGCAGATGAACAAAACAAATTTCATAGCACTTGAGTAAGTTATATGACATTACCCGAGCCAAGCGCATGGACGTCTGGACATCCAGATTGTTTGTCTGTTCCAGAGCTACTGTATGCCACCTTCAACTACCTTATTTTAGTTTGATAAACAATAGTTTTTTTACCGACTTTAAAACATATAGTGCTCTAGTGATGAACAATACTTTCGAGTGTTACTTTGCACTATACTTTATTTAAGCAATGTATTTGTTGTTTGGCAACAGAACTTATAAATAACAGCAAGTCATTTTGTAAAAGTAACTTTTAAAAAATCTATTTTTTATTTGGCCAAGCAAAAGCAACTTTTCCAAACAAGTGAGCTGAAAATGAATTTAGAGTAGAGTAGATAATATATACACAAACATATTGTTTAAGTGATTTAATTAAACTAACCGTTACAACAATACATAATATAATACTTCACACAGTGGCTTAATCAATGGACTTGGGAGGAGCGTAGTTGAAGTACAGCAGCCCGGATCCTCTGGCCTGCAATTAAACAGAGACGAATATCTTAGCATTCCATGGATTCACCGTGCGGGTGCCGGGTCCATCGCCGTGGCTGAGAGAAAAACTCCGAACAGAGCCCGAGACTTGTGACACGGGTGTAGGTTTAAGGGTACCCTTTGTGACGCGCGTCAACACTCACCTCCTCTGTTCAAGTTTTTCTCCCTGCCCAGCCAAATTCGGAAGGACCCTACTAGAGCAGCTTTGGACACTCGTTCCAGTATGGAGCTTATTGCACTTCTAGTAAGGCCAAGGTCTTTTAGCAGGTTGTAGAGAGACTTCGCTGGTATACCCCTCGCACCCACTTCTACCGCGTATAAACTAACCACAGCCATTTTTAGCTACTCCAATCAGGAGCAGAGCCCAGAATTGAATAAGGCTTACTGGTGGAGTACGAGTTGAGACTGTGCGTAAGCACTAACAAGGATCACAGGATTTGATTTTTGTTAAACAGTTGGTCCCAGGATCACCAGGTTACAATCTGATGATATGAATCCTGGGAAAATCGAGGGGACTCCAAAAATTTTATAGGCATGTGTGATTTAAATATTTTTATAGTGACTCATAACAATGCAATATTATGAAATCATGGAAATTATATTCTAGAGCTGGTGGTGGCTATAGTTACTTAACAAATATGAAGTCTGTGCTATCCAAGCTTTTCTTTAAGAACTTTATTGCAACCCAGTGAATATGATGAGAAGTTACACATTCAAGCAATTATGTTCAAAGTGAAATTCAAATTCAAAATTATTTAATTCAAGTAGGCCAATTATAAGCACTTTTGAAAAATCAAATTAGACTATTTGTAGTGACTACCACTGGTTCGGAAGGCAGGTCCTATTGAGAAGAGCCATCAAGAAACTCAACACTTGCTCTTTTAAAATCATCAATTTTTACAATATTAACTGTATTGTTACATAAAATTATTTATTCTACTACTTGTGTGAAGTTGAAAGCTGATCCAACTGCCTCTCAACCTCTTTGTCATTTAAAAATTCATCTATAGTATAATAACCTTGACTCAGTAAGTAAGTTTTAATACATTGCTTAAACTTATGCAATGGCAGATCTAAAACTGAATTGGGCATCTTGTTGTAGAAGAGTCAGTCCAATGAAATACAAAATACTTCGCTTAGTCATTTAACAGGTTCACTTCCCCAACTATAAACAGCACCAACTTCAAAAATATGTTGAAGTGACTCAACATACAACACATTTTGTTAAACAGTGCATATATGTAAATATATATGTATTGCTAATGTAACACAGGCCAGGCCTCTCCTCGTCATAGGGGGAGCTTAGAGCAGTCCCCCAACTCCAAGCTGTTGCTATACTTACTACACAGTCTAAGAATTCTTAGAAGGTAGAAAAATCTAATTCTGACTTCTACAGTACATGAACCCAGAACCTTAAGATATATAACTGAATAGTTAATTTCTGGGTAAATGAAGCAGTTATATTTGTAGTAAATTAAAGATTATATGTTTGAGAGTAAATGGACAAATCTTGGAAATTATTAGGAAGCCAAATCTGTAGCAGCAGCTAATAAAACTTGATCATATAATATTATGCATAAACAGAGTGATCTGGCCAGGAGGATGGATGGATATGAAGTCGGCAGGGTGTCAGGTGCACTCACAACAGCAATGGATCCGGCGAGGAACGCGATGCCGGCCAGCAGCACGGCGTTGTAGCGACGCTGGTTGGCGTCATAGCGCGCCTGCCACGAGCCGCTCGGCACCGGCAGCTCATCCATGCTGGGCGTCTTGAAGCCCTCGCCCGCGTGGTAGCGCCGCACTGCATACGCAACTCATAACTGTCTGACTACTACCACTCTCACCACACTCAGTTGTTATCATTTTGTAAGTACAATAGCAGTGATCTGCCTTCTGTATCCTTGACCTTGAGATATATATAATATTATTTTCATTATTAAATAATGAAAATAATCAATAATTGTTGTTATATGCAGCACCCTACAACAGTGTGTCAATTATATACCCACCTCCCATCCCTGACTCCTGCAGCAGTTTGGTATTTTTTGCAATATTTCAGAATAACAATTACATTTTTCTTTTCAAATGGGCTTTAGTGACTACCATTGGCCCAGAAGGCAGGTCATACTGACAGGAACCCGCGAGAAACTTAACAGTTGCCCTTTTTAAATTCATTCATTCATTTTCACAATAATTAATAAAAATTTAATATTACATAAATATCTACTTCTTATGTGAAATTGTGAAATTCAAGTGTATTTGAGCCTCTTACAAGCTTTATCATTTCTCCCATTGTGTAATAAGCTTGCCCAATAGAATAATACTAATAAGACCAACTGTACAAGTAGGCTCGGCTGACACAGCCCTGTCTGCCGCAGATTGGTACAAGCTGAGCACTGATAGCATGTGCCAGTGTTCTTATAACACTAGTGTTTATCTGTGTAGTAAGGTGAAGGATTATCAATAAGTACTCCAGCTAAATGTTGAATATTTTTTAGAGTCACCCTCTAACTTTTATTACTTGTGTGTTCTCAACTACAATTATTGTAATCAAATTTTTTCAATTAAATCCACTAAATTATGATAAATTTGAGGTTACTTTGTATTGTTATGTAACCACATTATTTTCTTTTCATTGAAAGATTACACACATTAGGTGTGACGGTTGAGCAATCCTACTACAATCAGTACTACTACATTCGTACAATCGGAAATCCAAAGAATTCAATTAGAGCTAAAGAAATGAAGATAGATATTCTGAATATTATGACTTTTTGTTAAATGGATTGGCTTACCTGTGGTCTGCATCAGGCGCGACACAATAGATCTTGAAGCGAGCATTTTTTCAATGATGGAACTTTTGGTTTCGGAAAAGTCTGAAAACTAATATGACGATCTTATATTTTTTATCTTAAAATTAAAAATCGATTGAAAAGCTGTCACTCTTATCAATATCAAATGACAGTACACAACCGTGTGTTACGTTCCGTTCTATGAGTGATTCTTTTATATAAAGACCCAATATCAAGTTTTCAGTAAAGGAGGTAGGGGTGCATTAGGCAGTCGGGAGGCTTGGGCACCCCCCAATTCCTTAAAATCTATTCTAGATATTTTGAGTTTTCTCCCACAATACTATGGCTAAATAACTAGCAGCACCGCTTATCAAAAATGTCAGCTGTCATTTCACTTGGTTGTTAAGTTACATGCGCTTAACAGCTTGTTGCGTACCGAAGTAAATATTTTGATTGGGATTTGAAGAAATCTGCTAGAAAGTGTAAGTGTCTATGTTAATTTTTTCTATTGTGCTTAATAAAAATTATATTTACCTGTCAATTAGGATTTAACATTTGATAAAAATTAATTTATTCAAATTTATTAGAAAAGTGAGGGTATGGATATGGAAAGCGTCGGGCATCTTGGTAACAGGGAGGTCTGGGCATGCTGATGAATTTACTAGTTCCAACCAATGAAAAACAGAAAGATTAGTAGCGATGATGAATATTTCCGTTTCCGACGCAGCCCTTGTTGAATCGGAAGATTTTGATAAAAACGATTTGATCGTTCTTTGAGTAGGTTAAATTTGACACCAAAAAAACTGTATCATTATGATGGAATTATTTAATTTTATAAAGTCTATGATATCAAAAAATGTTTGTATTACAATTATTTATAGCAATTTTATATATTACTTAAGCATAGTAGTATAGTAGAGCAATATAGTGCATATTAAATACAGTGCCCAAACCTCCCGTCAGGGGTGCCCAAGCCTCCCTCCCATCGAGAGGGATAAAAGAACAGTATTATTATCCTTTTTTAGTGTTACCCACACTTAAGGATTATTTATATTTAATAAAAAACATAATATCAAAAATTATAGAACTGACGGGATTTGAACGCGCGTCTCTCTGGCAATCCGGGCACTTTGAGCGCCTTACTGCTAGGCCACGGTCCCGATGAAGTCGGTGCCGAAATTGTGCTTTTTATATTATGTTTTTGATATCCAGGAATACGGCCTGTAATGCCATCTAGAGTATGAATTGAACATGTCACAATACTATTGAAGGCTCATATTACGAATGAAGCTCTTCAATTGTAAAGATGACATATTCCTATTTTATTCTTTTTAGATTTTGATATTATGTTTATTCTTAAGTTTTATTATCATTTATGTAAAAAAAGTACCCAATGCTCCCCTTCCTCTTTATTTTACCTACTCTTATTCAATTGTTGGTTTTTTAAAATTTATATATAGTTATAAGTTAAGCGTGACCAAGAAAATAGAATACCTGAATTTAGGACGGCACAAATACTTTTTAAGCATGATATAATTTCTTATATGTTTCCCGTAGAGGAATATTCTGTCTACGTTGTTTCCAGATGAAAAAACGCCACAGACGAACTGTATACGAGAAACTATTATTTTATAATGGCGCCATCTGCTTTCACCGGCTCTTAGATTAGGTGTATAAGAACTCTATATACCTAATCGAAACACTGGCCTTTGTTTATAACTATTGACGTAATACTTATAGACGTAGCCATATATAATGCTGTGTGTAAAAGTGAGATGGGTATATACGAAATTTATGCAAATATTGAGAAAAAAAATATTATCTCTCTCTCTCTTTTTGTCTGATTCACCGTGGAGGTTTTCTTTGTTTGGCCGACTTTAAAGCTGGCCAAATACGGAGCTGTCAAAGTGTATTTCATGCAAACTTACCTTGATGTTCATTGTCTTTAATACTTTATTTGTATTTGTGTATTTTTGAGAAAAAGACTCCATTAGTTAAGTGTAGTGTGATCATTGTTATTTATAATAGGGGGATGCAGTATTTTAGGCTGTAAAAGCCGAACTGAAATAAAGGCAGATGAAGTCACTTTTCACTCGTAAGTAAGCAATAACTTATTGTTGTATTATATAAAACAGATATAAATATACGTAAACAAATGTATCAACAAAGAATTTACATTAAATATCGTAGATTTTTAACTAAATATGGTGTTTATTTTAAAACATAAACCTCATGACAATCACTTTTAGTGTTGCCATGCCCTTGTCAAATTTTTCCATTAAATCAAGTTTTATTTAATCGAATGTTCAAATATTGGTGAAAGCTGAAAAGGAAAAAGGTATCAAAATACTTGAACCTTGCTCATGAGATTATCGCCATGTTGATTCAACGATGGTTGTTCCTATAATTGTTTCAGTCAAAGGTCTTATAGCGAAAAGTTTTGACCAACATCTTAAAAAGCTTTCGCTTTGTTGTTGGATCAAGGGTCGGATACAGAAGGTGGTAATTCTTGAAACAGCTCGTATTATGAGGAGGTCCCTTACTCTGGCCTAACCACCGGTTGCTTGGACCCCCGGGCCCCGCAGCAGGCGGACTGGATTTTTTATAAATTTTTAATACTGTTTTTTTTTTTAACGAAGTTCCTTATCGCGCCTTGTGAAAGGGGGTTAGACTGAAAAAGTTCTCACGAAAAGTTGTAACAATACTTTTTGCTATAGTAAACTATTGTAAGTTGTGCGGCGTGCGCATGTTTCTCTGTCTGTCTGTCTCTCTCTCTCTCTCTCTCTCTTTCTTATAGAAAGCAAGCCAGATATTTTCATTTCAATTTCGTATTGAACAGTGTGGTGTCGCGACGATTATTTTTGTTGAGTGTATACAGGTATTTTGTACATAATAAATAATAATAATGAATCCTGACAGAATAAACTTCGTTCCATCCGGGTGTCCCTTGACACCTCTCAATTTTTTTATATTTTAATAAGTATTCTAAAAAGAATTGTAAATAAGTAAATGAAAGATAAAAATATAAATAATGTTTATTTCAGGCTTCTTCGATTCTATTAAATCAATGCGGGAATCCATCCACCTCATCAACTTACCCAGATTATATAAATCTAAACTTGCCACAAACAATTGAAATTATAACAACTGCGACGAAAAGAAAACAAAGGACAAAAGTCCAGAAACTCCACACAGGCCTCGTATGGTATATATTTTTAACAATTCATTTGTATATAAAATAATATTTATAAGAAGTAATATTTTATTGTTTTATTGCAGATCTTAACAACAACCCCAACGAAAGAGAGGATTTTAAAATGTAAATTACAAACGTGTAACTTGTAAGCAACAATTTACAGGCAGGTTACTTAAATTACGTGCAGCACAAGAGTCTAACCGGCGATCAAAGAAGATAAATACACACTTTATCTAAAGTATTTTGAAATAATTAAAATGCATTATGTTATTTTAAATTGTTCTAGGTATGTTATTCTATCTGTATTTGTCTAAGTTTTGTAACTTTAATTAGGGTATGAAAGGCTAATTATTACTATTTCTTCTGATTTAATTTAATTTATTATTATTACATTTTTTAATTTTTAACAATGTTATATGCTAAAAACGAAAAGTATTGAAAATTTATAAAAAAAAAATTTAATAAAAAATTAAACCGACTTTGAAAATCAAAACGCACTGAAAAGTAAAAAATAAATGCGTCATTTAGTTACTTTAATTTATTTAACCATATCTATAAACTCGGTGGTTTTCTAGAAATATTACATAGATACGGGTCGATTTGACTTTTTTGAAGTCGGTTAAAATAATATTAAATAATAAAAAACATCTTTTCCTATTCCCTCACTTTATTAATATGTAACAGTAGCAATTAGGAATGCGCGCGCTGTTTTACCTAAATTCGCGGAACATTTTTTTGCCAAATTCTTATAAAATAATATCCCGCCCATCTTCTCATCATCATCCATGTTTTCTTATTGATATTTGCTTTTTAAATACTTTATCTTTATGAAATTGTGAAATATGTCAATTTCCCAAATATAAGGAATTTTCTTAGCTATAGCAACACTTCACTTGAGTATTGCTGTTTCATGTGTGGCCACACGGTGGCTACATCTATATTCTACTAGAGGACGCTCGCGGTTTCTCCCGCGTAGTTCTCGTTCCCGTGGGAATTTCGGTATAAAATGTAGCCTATGTGTTATTCTGATATGTAACCTATATTATTGTGAAGTTTCATCAAAATCCATTCAGTAGTTTTTGCGTGAAAAAGTAACAAACATCCATACAAACTTTCCCCTTTATAATATTAGTAAGGATAGGTATTTTAATAAGTTTGTAACGGATTACAATGCTTGATGGTCAGAAACTCAGGACGGTGCGCATAGAATTTACTTTAAACGTCGGTTAAATGAACGGCCGATAAACAAGGAGCGTTTATTTACTTTTCATCATACTCATTCCAACTTCGGTTTATTAATCGGGCGTTTGAACGAATGGCGAATGAACGATTTGTGAAAAATATTACTTAATCAAATGTAAATGTTTACTTTTGAATAGGACGGATCAAAGAAATCGTAACAATGTTTGTAGACTCAATTTGCTGTTTATGTCACCAAAAACAAATTAACTATGGAGGGTAGAGGAATGGAGAGTCATCTTATATGGGAGAAAAGTTGAAAAAGTGTCCAGTTGTATGCGTTAAATAACAGTTCAAAAATCCTCCACAGTGGCGCTGGTGGATGCACAGGGTATGGTATGAATGTAGCAATCGTAGATGAATTGAAGTATGCCGAGTTAAAAAATTTAATGTCATTATCGACTAAAGTAGTTAATTATTGAGAACTTCAACAACTTACGTTGTACAAAATATTGTGGTAAATATAACCTTACAGAATTATAACCAAACGTGCGTTTAGAGTGATTTTAGTTCGTAAACAGTAAATAGTACGGTTATTGATTTATAAACATTTAATTTTATGAAAAAGTGAGTGAATAACAGAACAGTTATGGGTAAAATTTGTGTTGTGAAAAGTTGTCCAAGTGGACGTAAATCTCAAAACAAAAAAAATATACTCTAACAATATTTGGCGCTTCTTTTGAGAGTTACTTTGATGCAACTGTGGCGCCATCCTAATTTAATACATTTTGACGGACACTTTTTCATATACACAGATGATCCTCCTTTCCTCTACCCTCCATAAAATTAACATTACTAGCACTAGGCTTGTTAATTTGTTTTTAATGAATTTAACGGCCTAGAATCGAGTTCTTTATGGCCGCACGTTAACTTGTCAAAGAAAATTTACGATCCACAGAATAACAACGTAGATAATAATGTGAATATTATTATCAACGTTGTTATTTTGTGGGTCGTAAATTTTGTGGTAAATCAAGAAGTAAAGTAATAAGTAAAATTTAAAGTTATATTGTTTATTGTACTGTTAGTTTTATTTTGAAATTTATACCACTTCAAAAAAGCGTACTTCTAATTTTAGTACAAAAATAAAATAAATGTCTTGATTAAATTAATACAAAAATATAAGAATATCATACAAAATAAGCGCATAGACTAACAAAAAAATGCTAGGAAATCACTATAAATCAAATATAGTTTAGATAACCTAGCGTTAACGCCAACTTATAGCCCGATTTTGGCTTTAGATAATTATTATTTTTAATCTGTATTTTTTTTACTTAAATAATTTCGAAATTTGATTACGCGCCCTTTAATGCCGCGGCGTTTTAAAATTAATTCCTTAAGCGATGACATATTTACAACGGCGAGTGCACAAAACGGATAGCTATAACAATAATTTTAGGTACCTAAACGCCTAAACCCCTTCTTCCAACGCGCAACAGGCAGTTGTAATACTGTTCCCGCTTCAGTTATCACGCGCGGGTATGACGAACACAATAATTGGTGTATTTAATGAGTGCTTGTGCAAGTGATTGATATAGCCATACGAAAAGTGTGGATTTGTGGGCTATTTGGAGCGATATTTGGATTAGTGGATGTATGTATCGGACATTATAGAGAACCCGCCTATCTGGTTCTCATGTGTCTGTTTAAATAACTGACACCTAGAAATGTATCTGTCAAACTCTGTAACTGAGGGATCACCGGAGAATGCGAGCTCGGTTAAGATAAACGCCCAGTTTACATCCTTAACCAGCGTGCAGGTTGTCGTGAACAGTAAATTTATAGTAACCGACGGTTAGCTTATTTTAAACATTGGTTATGATAACCGAAGCCTTGGTGCACATAGGCCTTAATAAGAGAGGACTTGATTTAAGACAGCAAACAATAAAATAAACGTCTGTCAAAACTTTATAGCAATGTTTCATAATCGCATAATTGATATTGTTATTGAAGACGAAAGAGAAATTATTATTTTTAAACGATTTCAAAAAAAGGAGTTTCTCTATTCGACCATATATAATTATATATTTTTTATGTGTGTTCGCGCATAACTTCGTCGTTTATGCACAGATTTTTAACCGACGATTTTTTTTATTTTTTATGTGTGACCACGCATAACTTTTTACAGTGTTGTCCGATTTTGATAATTCTTTTTTATTGGAAGGCACCCTTCCAAGATGGTAAAGTTAGGATCTGATGATGATATCCTGGGAAAATTGAAGGAACTCTTCAAATTTCATAGGCACACTTGCTGCGATTTCGGTTTTTATGTAACTATCGGTAGCTTTTTGGCTACAAGTGCCGTATAATATACTATGACAGTATAGTACGAGTACGTTACGTGGCGATAAATCACTAAAAAGTAAGAAATAAAAATTTTTAACAAAAAATAGAACCGACTCAAAACGGACTTCTAGATATGCTTAAGAAAGAATGGTTTGAATCTTTCTTATATTTTATTTGAAATATACTGTCATAGAGACGAGAAGTGCATATTACCAGCTATTAGCTGAGTATACTCAGCTCCACAACAATCGTCGAACACATTTATAGCTCTGTATACATAGTTGTATGAACACTAATCGGCGTGTCGTCACGAGGCGCGCGGTGCTCGTAGAAAGGGAAACGATGCCAATGAACGTACGAAGTACGAACGAATTCTCGGTCAAATACAAGCACGTTCGCTGTAGCACGCCGAGCCGAGAGGCGAGAAGCGAGAACCAGTTCGCGTGGGACGGCGCTCCACGGCGCACGCGGCACGCTACTCGGTGCGCGCGCGCTCTTTGTTTACACGCGTCGGGCCATGGGCGGGCCCCGCTGACCGCCGCGCTGCCATGGAGCGGCTCAAGGCACTGGTGGCGCGCGCGGAGGAGCCGCCCGCCGACGACGAGCTGGAGACGGCGGCCGAGCGGCGCGAGCGCTGGCGCAGCGTCTACATCATCTACTTCACCATGTTCCAGATGTCGCTGGGCTTCAGCATCGTGCTCACCGGCGTGTGGCCCTACCTGGACAAGGTGAGCGCCTAGCGCGAGGCCTCCTAGCGACAGCGGTGCCGGAGCGATAAGGAGCCCGACAGAGGCGACCGTGCAACGCATTCCGTACATTTTACTTAGGTTTTGAGTAAATAAATAAATGAAGTCTGCTTTACATAGCAGGCTGCGACCGCGTCCTAGTTACAACGTGCAATGTACCTACTGTAGTGTCTCGACGCACGATCGCATCAAGTCAATAGAGGCAGTTCTTCCATTGTACCAAAACGAAAAACTGGCGATATCAAGCTTCGTGAATAAAGAACATCTGCAGCACCTAGACGTCTATAAACCAATGGCGATTGTCTAACTCTTCGCTAAGTTCAAGTTCGAACGTTAACGTTCTGCCAAATGTCAGTGCACTACATTGTGTTCGGTGGATCGTTGTTTATCGTAGTCGAAATGTTATTGTTGGTAGTTTGCAAGTTGATTTCTACAAAGGAGAGGATATTCTATGTTCAGCTGTCATTGCATGTCCCGCACCTACAGCCAAACATAGAACATGTTGTGTATGTTTACCGATATTTTTATTAGAGTGTTTTCCGGAGCGTTCTCGGATCTCAATCTTCTCTCATTTATCAAAAGATCACTACGAAGTCGACATCCGACAATTGAGCGGTCGCTTCCTATTCCTCATACACTTACTTTCGTGCATTCCTACAACTCTCAAAGTGATAAAGTACTGCAGGCTGCAGACGAGCGCAATTTCCCATCAGCTGTCGTCGCACTAGGTATTCACATGGCGCTATTGTTGCTATTTTTTATAAAAAGGATTTTCCTTTGAATGTGTCACATTATTTATTCTATTGCACGACAATGCTGCAAGCGAACAGTACTATAAGTAAATAACTAATAACTCCTTAGTATAATGAGCGACCGTGCAGCGAGCCGTGCTGTACGAGTCACATGCCGTCGCTAGGCATCTAGCTACCTACTCACGAAACCTTCGATCTTTGATTGACATGTCAGTGATCGATTGATTAGTGTTGATAGTACGCGGGCAGGTGCGAACTATGTGCAAATGTGAAAGATAACTGCTTTTTGTACTTAAAAATCCAATACTAAATTTTTTTACTGTCGCATGCTTACACCCTCTAGAGTCGAATGACACTTAATACAACTAATATCATACTCGTTCGAGCTGAGAGCGAGCCTCGGAGCGCTGCGCGTATCTAGCGCCCTATCGACAGTCAACACGCTGTAGATTCTATCTAATCACTTGGTAATTACGTTTATCTTTAAGTTAATTTGACCCGAGGTATTACCGTAATAACAGTAACGGTATTTGTGTTTATGTGAGTAGGTATATATGAGTCCGGATAACGTTCTGTCTCGATGACGCCGAAGAAGGCCGAAGATCTCCACGCACTTGTAAGATCACACGCACCGTATCGGCTCGACCGGTGGGCAGTCGGCCGGGTCGAAGGGCAGCGCGGCCGCGGCGCGGGGCGACAGATAACAATACCGACAATGGCGAGCCAAAGAGCACCGGCGCCATTGTTGTCGACCAATATGCTAATGACTAACACCCGAACAAAGAACAACGAAATCACGCGTGTTGCGTGCGATTGATAATACCTACTCGATTGAACGTATCCGCAGACCGCGGGGAACTGATGTCTTACGAGAGTTAGTCAGTAGTCGAGGCTATGCGCAGGTCGTCGCGTCTCTGGACGCTCTCTCAGAAGTCTCAGATGACGTTTGCTATTCTCGGACGGAGCAAAGCATTCATAAAGTAAAAGAATTTAAATAATCCGTACTCTCCGGAGCGGCGTAGACCCGCCCCCGCGTTTTCGTCACCCGCACAATCCGCTGCCGGTCATGTCACTGCTTCATATAGCAGAGAGGCCACGGAGCTTACGTCCGTCACGCTGCTCTATCAAATATAAATGTCGATGATTGTGATCGGGATCGACTGTGTAACGTGCTCTCCGAGGCACGCGGCGTTGTAGATAATTATTACCAACTTCCCGACTCCAGGATTAAATTTTACTGACATTTTCATAGAAGACAGAAAATCTCGTATAATGATTCCACAAACCAACTCAGAATTCGAAGTCGCAGAGGCAGCCTCTAGACAAACGGGGTATTCGAGTTACGGATATCGGTTTCGGTAACTTGCAATATCATTGTAAATGAGCATTGCACGATTGCCGGGTCTAGATATTGATAAGCGGTCGTACACTGATAAATGCGACCATCGCTGATAACACTGCTCACTGAGCTATATCGAATCGTGTAATAATATCATTAATTATATTATTAAATACTCATCAGCTAGAAGTGTGTCCCTAAACCCGCGCGTCGCGGCGGGATATCTATACGTTCGTCGTCAAAGTTATAAGTATAATCCTGCTAAAAGAAATGCAGCAAGCTCCATATTAGAACAAGTATCCGAAGTAGCTCTAGTAAGATCCTTCCAAATTTGCTTGGGCAGGGAGAATAACATGAGATCGCTTTTAAACCTACGCCCGTGGCGCAAGATTTAGGCTATGTTCGGAGTTTTTATCTCCTAATAAAAAAATAGTCCTCGTCTCAAGTTTAGAGAGCTCTCGCTTGCACGAGGAACGTGACAATGAGTCTTATTTTTTCATGCGTCCAGCCGGCGATCATCTTTTTATTAACCGACGAAAAAAACCGGAGGAGGTTCTCAATTCGACACGTATATTATTTGTTTGTTTGTTTTTTTTTTTTTTTTTTTTTTTTTTTTTTTTTTTTTTTTTTTATGTATGACCACGCATAACTTTTGGCTGGCACCGACTTCATAGATATGCTTAAGTAAATTTAAGCAACTAAATGACACAGTTATTTTTTACTTTTTAGTGCGTTTTGAGTCGGTTCTATTTTTTGTTAAAAAATTTTATTTACTTTTTAGTGCGTTTTGAGTCGGTTCTTTTTTTTGTTAAAAATTTTTATAGGTCGTTGTTACGCCATAAACTAAATTAGGTAGGTAATTAGGTCGCTACTAAAGTTTGCAATACAGCCGTATTTATTACAATTTTTAAAAAATATTTATACCACTTTTTATACACTTCTTCATATGTTAAAAGCAATCATAAAATAATTGCTAACTTTTATTTAGGAGGACTTTAAGTTTTGGAGTCATCCTAGACAGACATACTTTTTTATGCTAGGAGACTGTAACTGAACCCTGTAATTTTTAAATTATTTTGTGTAAAATACCTCGTCTTACAAAAAAATACAACCGTCATTTTCTTCCTTGCTAATCAAGAGTTACGACATTGAGTTTGAGGCCTGTGTGCACCAAGATTTCGGTTATCATAACCAGCGGTTAACATAAGCTAAACGTAAAATTTACTGTTCACGACAACCCGTACGCCGGTTAAGGACGTAAGCTCGGTTAAGATAACCGCCCAGTTTGTCCTTAACCGGCGTACGGGTTTATTATAAATAGTAAATTTATAGTAAAGTTATGTTAACCGTTGGTTATGATAACCGAAATCTTGGTGCACACAGGCCTAAGTACGCTCCCATAAGATACAGCACCCAAAACTGTGCCGCACGACGATGCGTAATTCAGCCTTAGTTCACTTAGTCATTTTGACGTGACAACGTCTTATAATTCGATAGAGCCGGCTGCACGCACGAAAAAACATGACGTCATGCGTCGTTACCTCGCTTTGAGGCGTTCCATGTCAGGCTTGAAGTGCAAGCGAGAGCGCGGAACGAGCGACAAAGAAAGCACAATCGGCCTTTGCGTTCGGCAGAGTTCGACATCCGTCTATTAAATATAACTATTATAAATTTATAAAATCAAAATCAATTATTTTATTAATTGAAATTAATATTTATAAAAATATACTTAAATTAAAAATTTTAATAACTAATTAAATGCTACCATTCCATCAGTATTTTCTTAAGACATTGTCACGTTCAACTATCGTCTGTAAACCGACTTTACAGACAACCAATTTTTTACAAGTGAGATTTTTTAAATAAATTCTATTGCGCGCATATAAAAATATTACAAATCAATCTTCATGTAGTGAGTGGGTGGGGTGTGGTCTCCAAATGATATACTATTAATACATCCAGTCTTAATAATTTTGTGGTATTACAAGACTTTCCTGACGACCTATGTACATATATATACAAAGTTGTTTATTTTTAACCGACTTTAAAAAAGGAGGCGTCTGAACAAATGTTCCAAATTTCAAAGTTGTATGTATGTATGTTTTTATGTTTGTCTAGGCATATCTCCGGATCTACAATTCCGATTTAAATAATTAGGGCACACTGCAAGTTTCATCAGTAGTTTTTGAAATAGGGAATTTTTATGTTTGTGTTCGCGTATCTCCGGAAGTACAAGTTCGATTAAGGTAATTTTTTATTGTTGTACTACATATTATTCAACTTAGGGAATACTGTAAATTTCATTAAAATCAGTTCAGTAGTTTTTGAGACAGAGATTTTTTTACGTATACGCATAACTTTTCATATAATAGTCCGATTTAGAAAATCGTTTTTTTTTATTACAAAGGGTACACTTCAAAAAGGGTCCCATAGTCATCATATTAAGATCTGATGATGAGATTCTGGTTAAATCGAAGGAACTCTTCAAATTGTACAGGACACTTGCAGCGATTTCGGTATTTATGTAAGTGTCGTATATCATAGTACGAGTAAGTTACGTGTCGATAAATCACTAATGGGTAAGAAAAAAAATTTAATAAAAAATTAAACCGACTTCAAAACGCACTAAAAATAAAAAATAGGTATGTCATTTAGTTTCTGTACTATCACGCGGTACAAATGGGTCAGGACAAAAATATTTCTAACGCGGAACGGAGTCCGCGGGCACTGCTAGTGTTATAATAAAAAAAATTAATAAATTATTAAACCGATTTCAAAACGCTTTAAAAAAAAAGTTGAAAATGTCATAAATAATTTTTCAAATTTCAAAAATCAAATTTATGACAATTTTATATTTATGAGGGGTAGGGGGATATAGCGACTCGGTTCGTCGATCGTGGTGTGCGAGCACAGTGTGTGTGTCGCGGTCGGCCCAAGACTTTAATTTTATAAACCCGGACAACAAACGAAGCCCCACCGGACGCTCCCCGGATGCTTTCTAGACTAGGACAAATCCGGGGAAACCCGGACGGATGGCAACCCTACCTAGAACCCAAAAAGTGCTTTGTTACTTCGTTAAATAAACGTTCCTTAAACATGGATGGCACCGACTTCATAGTATGCTTAAGTAAATTACAGAAACTATTATTTTTTATTTTTTAAATCGTTTTGAAATCGGTTTAATAATTTTTTTTTTATTATAACACTAGCAGTGCCCGCGGACTCCGTTCCGCGTTAGAAATATTTTTGTCCTGACCCGTTTGTACCGCGTAATACTTGAGGCAGAAAGTTCGGGATAAATAAAAATTATGATGATGACAGCAAGTCTAGTAGATGGACTTGCTCTTTGGCTGGCAAGCCGCTGCGAAGTTCGGTGCTAGACTATCTAGTTATGTCTGTGGTTAGTTAGTCGCTGAGATGTTTCAGTGCTAGACTCTAGCAGATGCTTGCGATCTATATTCTCTTTCATTCGCAAGACGCCGCGCATGTTCAAAAGAAGTCTCTTCTATTCGGTTTACAGTGGCTGCTCTCTCTGAGATGTATGTCTAAATAGTTAAGATTTTTTTAGGCATTCTGACGTTATTTCATCAGAACCCTTGCGATTACTTTAAATAATCAGACGGTGGTCCTTATCAAAAATTAAGTAGGAAACACCTAGATTGAAGATATAAGACGAGTTAGTAGAACCAAAAAACGAAGTTGTTGAGAAAATAAAGAATTATATGTAACTGCTTATATCGCCACGTTTTTATTTTGCTAATATTTTTGAATATATTTATTTAAACTGTATAGTGTAAAGGGCACAAATATTTTACATGAAATTTTCGTTCTGACAAACATATTTATAAAGATACAGATTAATACCAAATGGGCTAAATAAGCTTCACAAAAATTATTTATTTTTATCCACAATTTTAACTGTAAAAGCAGTTATTGTGAGTTATCCGTAGGAGATAGGCATATGCTATCGCGGACTTTTTTTTACAGAATTTGATACGTTATTTAATATTGTTGTAGGTACATACATTGTTTTGTCCTATCCTCAATACTTTTATGACTCTCCGCAATAACTGGCTTTCTTTTCGTTAAATCATTTTGAAAATTAGTCCAGTGTACATCCAGAGATTATCCCTTACAACGTCACAACATCACACACGCTACCTCTTTATAATATTAGTATAGATAGAGTCTTTCGTCTGGTATATGTGGCCAGTGTCCGTCAGTGCCGTGTATGCCGACAGTGTCGCGTGTCGGCGCACTGAGCACTGTCATTGATACGTGACGGATGACGGATTAGCCGCCATCCGTCACGCGCGGGAGAGCGGCTGTCGGCCGCGCGGCTTGCGATGTGATGTGACACAGCGATCCGTCTTGCGATATCAGTAACTGATCCGTCTAACTGAATTACGAGTATTATGTATGTATGTTACTATCTATATATAGATAGATCATAGACATAGATCTGTGTGGTAGAGCAGGTACACAGTAGCCGGTACAGTAGATAACTAAAATATTGTCCCGGTCCGCAGCTGCAGCCGGGCGCCAGCAAGGAGGCGCTGGGATTGGCCGTGGGTGCCAGTCCGCTGGGGCAGCTGGCCGCGTCGCCGCTGCTGGGCCTGTGGGCCAACCGCGGGCGCGGCGCGCGCGCGCCCATGCTAGCCACGCTGGCTCTGTTCGTGCTGGCGTCGGCGCTGTACGCGTCGCTGCACCTGACGCGGCCGCACGCGCACCTGTGGTTGCTGGGTGCGCGCGCGCTCGTGGGCGTCAGCTCGGCCAACGTGGCCGTGGCGCGCGCCTACCTGTCGGCCGCCACACGCGCCGCCGAGCGCACGCGCGCTGTGGCCGCCGCGTCGCTGGCGCAGGTACTGGGCTTCGTGGTGGGACCGGCGCTGCAGGCGGCCGCGGCGCCGCTGGGCCCTGGCCCGCCGTACGCACCCGCGCTGCGCCTCGACATGTACACGGCGCCGGGCTGGGCCAACGCGCTGCTGGGCCTGCTCAACCTGCTGCTGTTCCTGCCCTGCTGCTTCCGCGAGCGTCGCGTTGCCGCGCGCGAGGCCATGCTGCTGCACGGCGCGCGCTCCGAGCGCGAGGCGCTGGCGGCGCTGCGGCCTGACTACGTGGGCGGCTGGACGCTCGTGGGCGCCTTCGCCGTGCTCGTGTTCAACTTCGTGCTGCTCGAGACGCTCGCCACCTCGCTCACCATGGACCAGTTCGCGTGGAGCAAGCGGCAGGCGCTCGAGTACATGGGCGCGCTGATGAGCGGCGGCGCGCTGGTGGCGTGCGCCGTGTTCGCGCTGGTGCCCGCGCTCACGCGGCGCTTCGAAGAGCGCGCGCTGCTGCTTTGGGGCGGCTTCCTGCCCACGGCGCTGGCGTCGCTGCTGTGCGTGCCGTGGGGGCCGGGCGCGCCGCCGCTGGCGCCCGAGGGCGCGACCGAGGCGGGCGGCGGCTGCCCGGCGCGCGCGCAGCCCTGGTGTGCCGAGTCGCGCGCGCTCACGCTGCCGCAGTTCCTGCTGGGTTACCTGTGCGTGGCCGTGGGCTACCCGCTGGGCGTAACGCTGGTGCAGACGCTGTTCTCCAAGGTGCTGGGCCCGCGGCCGCAGGGCGTGTGGATGGGCGTGCTGACGGGCGCGGGCTGTGCGTCGCGCGCGCTGGGGCCCGTGTTCGTGGCGGCGGTGTACGCGCGGCGCGGCCCGCTGCCCACCTTCCTCAGCACGGCGGCGCTGACGCTGGCCGCGCTGCTTGTGCTGCGGCTGGCGTACTCGCGCCTAGTGCCGCCCGCGGTGCCGCCCGCCGCACCGCCCGCCGCCACGCCCGCCGCCCCGTCCGCTGAGCTGCAGCCGCTGCGGCGCGAGGAGCACCCCGCGTGACACAGGCAGCTCGCACGCTAGCACAGTATTTTGTAAAGTGGTACATTTACCTTTACTGCTATTTGAAATTCTCTGTGTAGACATTAGGGGAACCTATTATAATACGTTATAATTATTATAGTTGAGTGTGAGTGCGAGCGTGTGCGCGTACTGCGATAGCAGAGCTCAATCACTTGCAGCGCAGCCCCGAGCTATGCGTGGCCGACAGCGGCGCGGGATACTGCCACGCACTGCCTGCACCGCGGGCACGCGCGGTGGGGGCATGTGTGTGCGGCGGCTCTACGATACACAAATATATTTTGTGATTTTCCTCGATTGAAAATATTATGATAGATTATGTTCTTGTTGTTGATAATTCGAAAAGTAGAATTTTTGGTGACTCAAGTTTTACTTATACTACTGTATCAGATTGTTAGAAAGAAGCTTGGCAATATTCATAATGTCCAGTCAATATGATAAGTAATGATTTTTAAATGATAATAATTATTAACTTCGCCCGGGTTGACTCGTCGGCCGGGCATTATGAAAATTGTCTAGAACAAGTTTGTATACCACCCGGACGTGGAACTCACCCACGTCCATCAAGGGGGCGCTTTGGTCTGATTTAACAATCATGCCCAATCACACACCCATTCCAAATAACCCTCTAAGCCGAGGCCCGAGTCTCACAGGAGACGCCCTTAGAGAGTCGTCATAGCGGCCGTGCCCGGCTTCGTTCCTGGCTCGGGGAGCAGCGGGCTGCAGCACGTACAGGGTAGTAGTTACAATTATTATAGGTAATAGATAAATATATGTATATTGATAGAGAAATGAGAAATACTTTTTAGAAATTACAATTTAATTTATAAAAATTCAACGAATTTTATATGTAGGTAAGTGTGTTGTTGTAAGACTGTGCGGAGATGTGTGATGTGTGTAGTATGGAGAGTACACAGATGTGTGCAAGGACTGGGGGCCCGGGACAGCCAGACGTTCGCCATGTAACAATTAAGGGTGTCAGCGCATGCTCCTAGCATTGATACGAGTACGTGCTTACGATACGAAGCTTTGTAGTTGCGACCGTGGTGGTTCGGGAAGCCAGCAAGTGTAATGGCTTCAAACCCTCAATTGTCCAAGTATAAAACTTCATGGCAACTCCTTGCTTGAGACCGTAGTGTTATCTAGTGTAACTACTGTTATCTTTCGAAGGGTTGCCACGAAGCTGGGTAACTGGTGACCGTATACTTGCACGGTCTTCCACATAATGGCGGGGAAGATATAAAAGAACTACGGTTTAACTTGCCGGTTGAGGGTCTGGACACTTGTAACCTGCTAAATTATAAAACCACCACGGAATATTTTCTCTGAAATTTGGAAACCAGGCCAAGATGCTCGAAACCTCCGGATTTTCGAGTCCAGCCTTGGTAATGTCAACAGGATGTTGTAAACATAGCCAGAATAATATATTAATTTATTTTTTATTTTCAGACCTTACAATGAAATAGAGTTATTTGTTATCATCATTTTCAATGTATAATCTAAACAAAACATAATCTGATTAGAGTTTGTTATGCGTAACGTAAGTCGCTGCCCGCATGCGGGCGCATAGCGTGCGTATGTAGCTGCACTCGTCTCCGGCAGCAGCACGAGCTGACACCGTCGGCTCGTGTTATATGTATATGTCGGAGGTCTGGCGCTGCTAGCTCTCAGTGTGATGGTGGCGCGGTATACGGGGGGTAGGTGATCAATAAATACGTTGAACAACTTTCAAATGTTTTATTTAATAGTAAACCTAACAATATAAATCTCTCGGAAATTAATATCAAATACTTGGATCTATTAAACCTTTAAGATGTAACAAAATAAATCAAACTTCTATGCCAACGCAATCGAAAGATACAGCATAAGCCGAATAATCTAATATATAAAATTCTCATGTCACAGTTTTCGTTGCCATACTCCTCCGAAACGGCTTGACCGATTTTGATGAAATTTTTTGTGCTTATCCGGTATCTATGGGAATCGGCCAACATCTATTTTTCATCCCCCTAAATGTTAGGGGTAGTCCACCCCTAAATTTCTTTTTTATTTAGACAAAATTTTTAATTTCAATTTTTTTATGATACAACATACAAAAATACATACAATCCTTAATTTTCACCCTTCTACGATCAACCCTTATTTTTTAATAGCCATTTTAGTAATTGAATCATTTTTCCTCTCCGGTCGAAAACTGATCAATCGTCATTTAATTAGTTATCCCCGCCAGATGTCTACAGGTGTCACTTCTGACCCAGTAAACAGCACGCAGTAGGGATGAGAACGAAGCCGGTCTCGTTTCTTTCTCACTCCCTACACAGTTGTCGACCATCAATATTGTTTATGCATCATGTGTAGTAGTAACGTTGACAATTATTATTTTGCTATCTCAGTGTAACTCTCATATTAACTTTTAATCATTCCTATTTTATCAATTATTTATATGGCAAAACAACGTTTGCCGGGTCAGCTAGTATATATATATAATAAATCAAAGTAAAAGGGTACTTCTATTTGTTCTAGAGTCTTAAAATTTAATGTTGTATAGTACAAACAAGAAGAATAATTCAGAAAACCATAAAATTTACCCGAGTCGGACTCGCACTTGGCCTGTTTTTTACCTATTTAGGTACGGCTCCCTAAAAAGGGAGATGGTTGGAATGTGAAGAGACTATGTGATGAATTGACGTATGACAGAAGTGAGTAGAAAATAATGACATGTGCCGACCTCACCTTCCCCAGACTACGAGTGGGAAAGGGGCAAGATGATGACGTAGGTCATAATCGTGTCTATTATTTTCAGGTCATGTCAATTATACTTAGAACACTATTAATGTGGCATTTGGTTATAAATTTATTGTTGTTTTATCTTGTCTGTCTTATTTGAAACCCACAAAAATTACGTGCGCCTCTCGCTATTATTACCTATATAGATATTGCTACATAAATTAGTAAATCAAGAGTAAAAAATTTTCATTACAGTTACTTAACAAAAATTATGAAATTAAAGACTGTACAAAATGCGCCTACGTAGTTCCGAAGGCAAACTCCCTGCGGGTGAATTTTTCATGCTTTACTCTTTCGCACGTTTTTATCTATAATGCGCAGGGTAGGGCAGCGCCAGCAGTACCAGCAGCGCTGCCCTGGGACAGCTACAGTCTTGTCTGTGTCGCTGCTGGCGCGCGCAGAGTCTCCGCGTGCGGCGCGCTCTGCGGCAGGGCAGCGCGGCGCGTCTCCGGCGCGATCAGCACTAGCAGCGCTGCCGATACCGAGCAGCCGCCGTATAAAAGCGCCTGCACGTACACGCTCTGCGAACAATACCAGTTCATGTCAGACGTCTCTCTGACGTGAGCGTACAGTTTGAGGGTGTAGCAGGAGAAGCCTTACCAGCAGCGGGGTTTGCGGCGCCAGCACGGAGCCGAGGCGGCCCACCAGCGACACTGCGGACAGCGCGGAGGAGCGCGCGTCGGTGGGGAACAGCTCGGCCGTGAACACGTACAGCGAGTTGAAGGCGAACGTGATCGCCAGTTTGCCCACGAAGAACATGCCCAGGCCGGTGCCGCTGTGCGCTGTGGACATGATATAGAACCAGCTGATCTGCCGCGTCGGGCGGTCGAAGGGGAGACTGAGCACAACGGACTAGGATGAAAAAATTAAATGTCTTGTCCCGAAGCTGGGCTCAAATGATGGGTGGTGGTGAAGGGATCTATCGGTTTCCATCCCTGTCCCTCACGGCAAGTATCGAGACAGACACGGGATGCCGTTGTCTCACCGATGAAGTACGGCACGATGCAGGCGACGCCGCACACGAGGAACGCTGCGAGGATGCTCCAGCGGCGGCCGAAGCGCTCCAGGGCCATCATGATGAGCAGCGACGCCACGATCTCCATCGCCATGTTGAGCGCGAAGTTGACGTACGGGTCGCCCGCCAGCGCCACCGAGTTGATGGTGAGCCCGTAGTACACGAACGACACCGCCACCCAGCACCAGCAGCACACGGCGAACCGCAGCATCAGCGCCCGCGACCTGAGCAGGTTTAGCCAGGGGTTGCCCGTCGCGCTCGCGGCTTCCACTCGCTCGTCTTCGCTGACCGCCCTCAACAGATCTTCATCGACGGTGACCTGAACATGAGAAGTTCACAACTGAGCTAATTCTATTTCCTGATGATTGATTACACGGTACCAGGGACAAGGAAGGAGCTAACCTTGTTCCAGCGCGCCGCTTTCCGTATGTTGCGCGCGGCCCTCCGCTGCCGGCCACTGACGTGCAGCCAGCGCGTGCTCTCGTCCAGCAGCAGCCAGTAGAGCGGCAGCAGCAGCGCGGGCGCGTGGATGACTCGCAGCAGATGCCGCCAGTAGCGCACGCGGCTGGCCAGCAGCGCGAACAGCACGCCGCCCAGCCCGTAGCCCACGCCTGTGGCGCTCGCGAACGCCACGCGCAGCGACGGTCGCGCCAGCTCCACCACTGCGCACACACGCACACCGCGCACTGTACGAGAGCCTCACACACACAGACACGAACGCATGCCACCAGTAACGAAAACTCGAAGTACTCTCGAATATGACTATATAGGACTAACAGTCGCCCGCGACTTCGTTCGCCTGAAAACCTCTTAGGTACCCTTCTAATTTTAAAGACAGGCATTCATAAAAAGAGTGCTCATTCCCCGCTCCCCCTCTCAATTTAATTTTTTTATAGTTTCGCGTCAAGCAATATCCTCCGTCCCGTCCCGTGTACCTACTAAAGATCTACATTTTTGTTAAACATTGTACGATATTACAGTACATTAACATTAACAATATATATTTATGGCAAGCTGATGATTATAAATTGATATGAAATAGTCTATTATACTCTTGAGTCTAGCCTTCAGAATAAACAAAAATAATTTTACAATCCGACACGCAGATCTAGGGAAATTAGCCCGGTTTAAACAAAGGAACAAACTTTTCCGTGTACTATATAGATACTTGAACAATGATCGAATTCTAAATCCGTATTAACGTTTCTGACATGAAACAGTACCAAAATGCTGACCCCTTTTTAGTACGTACAATAAAACGAGGAGGAGGTCAACTTAATTTGAATGCCATAACGGAAGTATTGCGCTTTTTAGAAATTTCGTAATATCTCTGAAACTACATAACTAATTAACATACTGTAAAAGGCAAATCTTATCTCTATAACATTCTTGTGCTTATTAAATAATTTATTTTGATAAGGATTTAAGTTTACTTGTATAATAGCCTCCTTTTTTTTCAAGTCGGTTAAATAATGACGTAAACGTATGCATATGAATGAAATGTTTTTTAAAACACAAAAAGTTTTGTATCTGCTAAAATATAACAGATAGATACATGGTGTTGCGGACTTTTCTGTAGAACTTTTAAAGATACATAAAGTCTTCTTACATTGCTTTCAATTATGCTCAATAGTTAAGGCAGCGCATGCGGATAAAGCCGATTGAACAGATTTCACGGTTCGATTTGCGCGACTATTAATATATATAATACAAAAAATATAGCCTATTATACACTCCCCGATAATGTAGCTTTCTACTGGTGAAAGAATTTTTTAAATCGGATCAGTAGTTCCGAAGATTAGCCTGTTGATTAGAAGAGACTGTTGTGCGCGAGGAGCGGGTGCGGGAGCGGCACGTACTCATGACGTAAGCGGCGCTGTTGAAGCCGTACCCCAGCGCGGCCTCCAGGAACTCCAGCGCGAGGTAGGCGCGGTAGTGCGGCATCAGCGACTTGAGCACGCCCAGCGCGCCCGCGCACGCCGACAGCAAGCAGAATGCCGTGCGCCGGCCCCAGCTGGCGACAAGACAGTTCGCGTTCACTGTGACGTCCGACGAAGAGTACCTCTCCACGATAGGTCGAGGGTGTCGCGTACCGGTCGGAGATGTAGCCGGTCAGCAGCAGCGCGAGCGGCAGCGCGGCGTTGCGCACCGTGCCCACCAGCGTGCGCCGCCACTCGCTGCACGCCATGTCGAACTGAAACCAACGCGTGCTCATCAGTCTGTGTGAGGGCATGCGCGCGCCCGGGCGGGCATGCGGGCGGGCATGCGCAGGTCGCACCTCTGCATATATGGTGTCCATGGTCTCGTAGAGGAAGCTGTCGCATGGCACGGTGCGGTTGGGGTGGAAGTGATCGCGCGCGCAGCTGGCGCCGCCCGTCGGCAGCGGCTCGTAGCGTCGGCAGCGGTCGGGCGGCAGCAGCGACGCCACTGTCTCGTTGGCGAAGCTGCTGCCCGCGCCCTCGCACTCCGGCACCACGCATCTGCGGGACACAAATGGAACACATTGTACCAACTTACAAATGCGAACAAAGTGTTCGTGAAATATCGTTGTTGGTGATAATGATTGTGACACTGTGAGAATCTTTATACCTCTATTTTCTCATAGCGTCGGTAGATCCCTACTATAAAATAAGCAAATTGTTTATTATACAGATTTATTAATAAATGTCGGTAAATATTAAAAGATTCATCTAGAATCTGATTCAATCTGATAAAAGTAAGATAACACAGTAAGATTATCGGTAAATCCTAAGATCAAGATCTGTAGGTATCTACACACGACAGACTTCAGTTGCCACGGCGGGAATCTTGTACCAGTTTTATTTGATTTCGTTGGAGACTGTATTCGATGACAAACTATTGCAACGATGTAAATGCACAAGATATCATCACTGAAGACCACCAATCCTCAGTAATTCAGTGTGTGTGTGTGTGTCTCAGTCAGTACAGTCTCATAGTTTGATATATTAGAAACAATTAACGGTGCATGCCAATCGGTTGGGAAATCGTCTGGCTGGAGAAATGCATTGGAAAGATTGAGAAAACAGGCATAAATCATCATCTGCCGCACTGAGTAGTACCTGACATTTGTTTTAGGCACAACATCGCCGACTCAGTTGACAAGCCAGGTTTGAAACTCAAATGATTACAGGGTAACTTATCTGCTAAGCTGAGTATTTAACAAACTCAAGTATTGAGGCAATCACTGTGGAAAGTGAAATCTGCCGATATTTACACTTGGTACTAATGTTTTTCTTGATCGGTACCCATCAATGCCTGAAGTACGTATACATAAGTTGAGTTTAGTTGAGTACTGCAGTAGTCGAGTACACGTTAGGGTTAACGCTAAAACTCGCGCGGGTGCACGCTCGTGGGTGTATAATGAAAAATAGTATGGACAGCGCAGGCGCGTGCGACGGAACGCGGGCGCGGGTGGCAGGCGCACGCGGCGGGCGCCTGCGACGGGCACAGGCGAGCGGGTTTGTATCTACAAATCAGTCGAGCGCCGCTAGATGCTACGGTCACACGCGTCGTAGTTTAGGTACAATCATGAACATCGATACAGAGCGCGTAATAATTGAGGTGCAATTTCGACTAGTATTATGGGATATGGCAAATGAATTATCGAATTCTCCTCTGAGTAACCTGCTTCAGAACGGGTTATGCAGTCGATGTTGTTTCCGTTGACGTTTTTTTGCCAAATAATAATTAGTAAATAATCCATGGTAATCTTCTCGACACCACTGTACACGCTCGAGATCAAAATGATACTAGCAGCGCTAACTGAGACGGGCGCACGCGACGGGTGCCCGCTCGCGGATTTGTGGCCCGCGGCGGTCGCCCGCACTCGCCCGTGTTTTAGCGTTAGCCCTTACTCCAATGTCGCGCGCGACGCAGTCTAGGCGCATCTCTAGTTTAAGCACAGTAGTTCAAGCCTCTATTATGCTAAATTACTCATATTATACATCGCATTAGGTACCTACTTGTGCAACAAGCTTACTTTATCGCATAAGAAATACAAAGTATGAACTATAAAGATAAGGGACAATGTTAAACTGTGTGCATCTTGAGTGTTCAGCAGGATAAAAATATTCTCGAGAGTTCCCTCTCTCTATGATATGATTGTGAATCGTAAAATATGTTCATTAATTAAATACTATTAGAACCCAACACAATTTGTTTCACGATGGAAGAAATCCGTCGAGGTACAATTTAACGAATTCATTCCAATTTTGCTCAAGTTTTTAATAAATAATTTTTTTAAGAAATATAGTAATTATAGAGAATCATATCCTTATCTATACAAATATTATAAGAGATAACGTTCGTGAGTTTGTGACTTTGTAAGGGGTAATCTCTTGGTCTACTGAACCGATTTTCAAAATTATTACACCAATAGAAAGCTCGTTATTGTGGAGTATCATAAATAAAAAATTCCAATAATAATTATACATCTTCACTTAAATTTGAATTATGTAAACCAAGTTGGAAAAAAATTGCTTTAATCGCGTGTGGTGCGAAAACTATTGAAGATAGAACAAAACAATGTACCTACTACAATAATAAAGAACGTACCAAAATCTGTCCTCGATCTAGATATTTCCTACTCAACTCTTTTATTAAAAATTGTAATAAGGACCACCGTTTGATTATTTAAAGTAATTGCATTGTTCTGACAAAACAACGTCAGAATGCCTAAAAGAAAATCTCAACTATCTAACGCTAAACAAATATCTCACAGAGAGCGGCCACTATACGCCGAATAGGAGAGACTTCTTTTGAGCATGCATGGCGTCTTGCGAATGAAAGAGAATATAGATCCAGTGGCGTGCACTTCATAAATGCATAAACCGCCTACCCAGAAGATACATTAGGAACCAGTAGGTAGGTATTTGAGAAGGAATTTTCCACTTTGTATAGTTAGTACCTATATCTATAGTGCCTACCCTTGAAATAAACCTTCTGCACGCCACTGTATAGATAACAAGCATCTTCTAGAGAGTCTGGCACCGAAAGGTCTCAGCTAGCTAACCACATACAATATGTCGGATATACGTAATAGGGAATCTAGCACCAAACGATCGCAGCGGCGTGCCAGCCAAAGAGCAGGACGTGTCAAGTCGTGAAAGAGTCTGGTACTGAAAGATCTCAGCGACTGGCTAACCACAGACATAATACGTCGAACATACGTGATAGCACCGAACGTTCGCAGCGGCTTGCCAGCAAGAGAGCAAGTTCATCTACTAGAAATGCTATCATCATAATATTTATTTTTTTACCTGAAGTATTATGCGAGACAAAAATTTTAATTTTAATTTAGCCCTGCTAGTTAATATTATAAAGGCGAGTTTGTTAGTGTATGCGTGTGTATGTTTGTTACTTCTTCACGACTAAACGGCTGGAGCGATTGTAATAAAATTTGGTACGGAGTTAGCTGACAACTTAAACTAACAGATAGGCCACACTTTATCAGAAAAATTCCTACGGGAACGTGTGAATACACGGGTGAAACCGCGGGCGTCGTCTAATAATAACATACAGCCTAACCCCTCACGTTGGAGGAACATGGTGGGTCTACTTTCCTACAAGAAGAAGGCCTGGCCCTGCAGAGGCCATTTAAAGGCTGATAATGATGATGATGTTAAAACTATTTGTCGGTAGAACAACAGTGCATATGACAACATCGTGAGTTACTTTGCGTTTAATTTAAGTAGCAATCAACTAGTGACCGCCGGTAGCCGAAACCGTTTTGCGTAATTAGTTACGATAGGACTGGATACTGAGCAGCGGACTAGATGCCGGTGCTTTCCCGCGATACGAATCGTTTTCCGATAATATTGTTGAGATTCATAAAAAATATCTCTTGATCCGCCCAATTGTTTTATCTATACCACAAGTTATCTAGCATTAATATTTGAAGTTATAATCATTTGTTTCAAATAAAAGCCAGTAAAAAACAAGATATCTATTTTTCCTGTTATGGGAAAACCAATTTAAATGGATGGAGCGGCGATTATACATATTTAAGATTTTCCTTATATATTAGTAGCACACAGATAACAATGTACAGCCTGTAGTCCGGAGTGCGGCAGACGGCTCACCGTAAGGGCACGTGGTCTGCGACGAACACGTAGTTGAGCGAGTACATGGCGGCCAGCACGTTGGGCAGGCACAGCAGCAGCACCGCGTAGCGCTGGTACAGTCCGAACGGCCCCAGCTGCAGCAGCGCCTGCTCCAGAGCCTCCGCCGAGTCTTTGAAACGCTTCGCCGTGCTTTTCTTCCCGCCTCCATCGTCGTCTGGACCGGGCTCTTTGCTGTCGTTTGCGAACCTGCTTTTTACTATATTCACATTCACGTCGCTCGAACAAGTTTCACTCTGCGCCGTGTCTATCCTCGTGCTCTCGTTTGGTCCACTGTGCGTCGCCGCATCAGCTCCGGGCGCCGCGTCGGGCTGCGCGTGCGGGAGTTGCGTCGCGGTCGCCATGGCGCGCGGCGCACACTGCAGCGTCTCGGACACCGCGCGCCGTTATCGCCGGATGCCTTGCGATAACACAACCTTGTTTTACGAGTTTTAATCTTACATCGAAAAAGAATAAATGTGAGATTTATAATATTTTGGTATCTTTCAGACTTTGTATTCGTCATTTTAAGCTGCGAGTCGACGCTCGCGTACGTGATGTGACAGTAAACCGGTTCATGCTGTCGATCGTAATGAAAGTGTTGACATGTCCGAGATTTCAATGCATTCCATAAAACTTTATTTTGCTTTCGAAAGTTATTTTTATCTCTCTCACCATTGATTTTACTAGATTGATTTCAAATTGATCGGCGGAGCATTAAATTGCTTTGCATGTAACTTAACTTCGCCGCGAGTACCTGATGACTCGATGACTCGGCGGTTGCGAAACTCGTCCCAGCGACATCGCATCGGCCGTTGTTGCTGATTTTCAGTTTAGGTACTAAACTATTTAAGTCTCACCAATTTTATGGTATTTAGCGTATAATGTGACCTTGGAGTTCGCAAATGTCATCAGTTTTGTTACTCGCTGTGCTCGCGTGCCTAATTAATGGAAAAGTTCGTTGATTCCGATGACACGCCCTGACATTTCCTCATTACTGTTCATCATTAATTTATGTTAATAGTTACCGTTACGCGTAACTTTGGATCTGAGTGCGGCAGTTATTAATTAATCATGAGGTATACACCTTTAGGCAACAAATACTTAGGCCAGAGAATAAATTTGTTGCAAAAAAGTACTTAAAGTATATTCCAAAGATCCAATCTTTTGAAAACAATCCTTGGTACCACCATCGGTAACACCAGGAAGCTGATTCAGGTAGATTCCGCAGCACGAGGTACTTCTTCTAATCTAAGAATAAGACAAAGTAGGTAACTTTGTGGACGTACGCCTGCAATTTAAATGAAGCAAATTCGTAACGAAGTTACATTAAGCGACGTGGCGAGCGGTAACCGGCAGGCGCTAACATGTAGCACTTAGGTTCAATGTCTAACTGCTAAATCCTGTATAGATCAACAAAATGTAGTATCGGGTGAAATAATGTCACGTTGCGCCTAGATTGAGTCAGATCCTGTAGTTTCCCGAGAGCTTATATCCGAGAGGAGTCGTTGAATTGCGGCCGGAGGCACGGTTACAGTGCAAAGCTCCGATGCTCGGTTGCTCGGCGCGGTCGCAAGGGTTCATTTATATTCACGCGTAATGTTATTTCGGTCGCGAACTCGCGACACACATGCTGCGTGTTGTTGGACGTATTTTTAAACGCAATGCGTTCCCCACGTGCCCACGTGCGCGCACCGGCACGCTTGCCGAGCAGGCGACGGGCGCTCGCTCGCTGCCTGCGAGCAGATGAATGGTGCCGATTGAGCGGTGGAGTGATCTCAAGTAACGACAATCCTTCTATAAACTAACTTTGTGAATAAAACCGCTAATTTTGATCTGTACGAAGTCTTCTGCGACTACGTTTTCGTCTTCGACTTTGCTAGTACCTGTTGGCATAGTATCCTCGAGCCTGCGCGAGCGGAGTCGGCGGCCGACGTCGCGCGCACGTGGGCGCGCTCTCGGGCGGCCGCCGGTCTGCGCGCGCGCCGTTGCTGATGATCCTTCGGCGGACGGCTCAAGGGTGGGTTCTGCTAGTCGACGGCGCGGCGAGCGGGTGCCGGCGAGCGGGTGCCGGCGAGCGGGGCGCCGGCGAGAGGTCGGGCTCCTGGCGCGGCGCTCCTGCGGCGCACGAGCATTGCCGCTCGGAACGCGCGCCCGACGGGACGTGTCGGCGGACGCTGCCCACAGCGATAGATATCGACGTCCGCTCGCTCGATCAAATACAATAAATAACTGCTTGTTTCGACTCACCGCACTAAACTCAGCTACGAAGCTTACGAGCTACCGGCGTTCGTGTCGGCTCGGATCTCTCTCGGTCGGAGATGGAGAAGGAGTGCGTGGGCTGGGGCCGCTGGCAGGCGCGCATCGCGGCGCTGCTGGCGCTGCCGGTGCTGCTGACCGGCATGTACGGCACCAACTACGTGTTCCTCGCTGCGCGCACGCCGCACAGGTACGCACCCTCCGATACTCTACTCTTCACAGAAAAGTGTCACAAACTGTTAATTGTGACAGGGGTGTAGGTCTAGGGAGCTCCTTCGAGACAGGTCCACGTTCACCTTCTGTAGCTTTTCTTGTGGTTCTCGCTGCCGAGCCAAATTCGATAGGGCCCTACTAGAGCAGCAAAGTTAAGATAAGTACTTGCTGCAGTTGCAGTCCGACCAAGAAGCAGGTTATAGAGTGATTGCACTGGTTCTCCTCTGGGACCCACTCCAACTGCATGCAAACTGACGATTTTAGTTAATTCATTTTCATTATATGGTCTTACATTTTTTTCCCACGGCTCTGTAAAAGCTAAACAAGTAGTTATATTATAGTAGTTATACGTTCAATTTGGATTGACTGGGGCTTGCTTTTGGAATTTTTAATTGAACTTGTTTTTAACAAGTTAATGTGACTTTATTTACGAGTATAGTCAATCCTTTTCAAGTGTTAGCTAGCTTAAAGCTTCACGTTTGAGTTGCAGTGCCTACTTTATCCCTCACCTTGCTACGCTCATCTGATTGGGGAGAAAAGAATAGGATAAGGCAATGAGATAAAATTGTAATAAGAGACCAGTCGTGTAGCAGCGCAGACCACTTCTGAAAACTCAATTGTAATTAGTTGTGTCTCTGCCATAAGTTATTCATGGATTATTTGAATCCAGTTCCCGGGCACCTTCGACTTTTGGGAGAGGCGCAAATAATTCGTCCTGGAATTTGACTAGGACATGCGTTTTGATAAATCTACGGTGGTTTCTTCAATTTCAATACAAAACAATTGTAAATAAAAAATCTTCTCGGCCAATGGTAGTTTTTAGGGTTAACTGCTTAGAAGTAATGAATTGAAAAGGGAAAAGCAAGTATAACTATATCTATATTAAATTCTAAATACTTTTTGGTGATTGGCGTTTCTAAGCAGTCGGGTTTTTTGTTTTTATAGTAATAATTTTTATACCCATATTGCTAAGATAAGAAACAAATATACACATCGCACCTTTTTTCCCCACTTACAGCCGCCAATTTGTAAATTTATATAGCCTGTTATTACCACAATTCTGACGAATTCAACGACACCTCATGTGTCAAAATCCTTCCAGTCGTTTAGGATGTAGCGCGTGTCAAAGAAATGGACATACATACACACATACGCTCGAAAAACATAACCCTCCTTCTCACGCAGTCGGGTAATAAGTCCACTCGAGACGTATTTGAATTTAATTTGCGTTTGAGTTTCAGGCCTAGATCTCAGCTATTCACAATTTTATTCTAACATATGCCTATCGCTCAAACAGTCATTAGTGCAGTAAACATTTGTTATGTTCATTCTGTGTTATTTTCATACCTGAAACTCAGAGATGTACAAAATGGTTCCATAAAAGCATTTAAATACAAAATGCAACGTATATTTTTTTTTCAAGTGCAAAATAATTTTGCTTATTTCAATGCATAACTTTTTTCAAAGATAAAATACCTTTTGACCGAATTGTATGATAATTTTTTTTATTTTAGAAAGGGATATAACATTACCAAAGTGACTACCATAGTTATCATGTATAGGCTCGGATAGGATATCCTGGGGCAAATTGCTGGAACACTTTACAAAAAATTTTGGGGGTAGTATAATCAGTAGTTCTATAAAGATAATTTGATTTGAATATGTATTTAAATTGAGAACAAATTTTCATTAACATAACTTCAAAAATTAAAGACTTTATATAGAAACTGTCAACCCCTTCTACTTTTGTTTTCGCGACAAAAAATATCCTAATACCTCAAAATATGAACTACAAACATACCAAGTTTCATGTATAGTACGAGTACGTTACGTGGCGATAAATCACTAAAAAGTAAGAAATAAAAATTTTTAACAAAAAATAGAATCGACTTAAAACTCACTAAAAAGTAAAAAATAACTGTATCATTTAGTTGCTATAATTTAATTAAGCATATCTAGTTTTGAGTCGGTTCTATTTTTTGTTAAAAATTTTCACCTTAAACTATAGAATTTTATGACCAAATTTATCAAAAATACCTACTTACAACATAAAAACCGACTAATCACCTACTAAATAATTGGTCGGATAGTCGGTACATCTCTAATATTATTTTTGAAATAATAGATGGCGCATATATTTGTACCGTGCAGCTCTACCGGCAATTAGTTTAACATTAATACTACTAATAAACTCTTCAATAATTAGATACTTTTCAGTATTAAATAAATATAAACGTGCTAAAACATCGCACGACGTACTGCGCCCTGCACGACGCAGTGATGGTCTGAGCGAGGGGTCTGATAGGGAGAAAGTACTCATATTATAGGTTCTAATACTAAAACCGAGCCCGATTGAACAAACGAATGATATGATATTAGATCATAAGCCTGCAAGAATTAGATATAGTTAATATATTTCAAATAACAGGTGACTGGTGTCGGATTCCGTTACCTACGTTGAACAAATCATCGTTTTGAAACAACGGCTTGCAAATTTTAAATTGTAATTAGATAATTGAACCTATTCATACTGATGGTATTAAAGTAATAATAGTACTATTATGTATTCTGTGATTAAAGATTAATTTTACAAACGATTAACAGATCATTTTAGATTTCGTAAATGAATACTTAACAAGCAATTAACTCATTATCAAAGTTAACATCGTACTCGGAGACGTTTGTCTTGTCTATTAGCCACAGGAATTTAAATGTCCAATTCATTAAATGTGTGACTCATTAACCTAAGTTGAATTTCCAATTCGTTCTGCTGCATCCAGTAGAAGTGCGGGCTTGTATCGTTGTACTGAGAGGACATCAAATTAAACGTTATTCTTATCTTTCTTCGTGAAATTAATTTGAACATAGCTAATTCTGTAAGACTGTACATATTAAAAAATCAAAACCGTCCAAAAATGAACTAAAAAGTAAAAAATATATTCGTTATTTTGTTACTTTGATTGCCTTAAACATATGCAAACTTTTTACTCGGATATTAACTAAAACACAGAATATTTTGAAAAGTTGCTCATTCCAACGATATGTAATGTACCTATCCTAAATGAGATCTAAGTACCTACTCTGCAACATCGTTAAAACACTTTCTCCATCTTTGGATGGCACCGCCTTCAATAATATGCTTAAGTAAATTAAAGTAACAAAATAACGAAATTAATTTTAACTTTTTAGTGCATTTTGAAGACGGTTTTATTTAATTTTTGTATATGTTAGTGAGAATCATGAGGAAGATAATTGACATTAAATAGGCCAACTTGACATTACCACAGGAACGGGAATTACATGGCAGGCCTAGTGGCTTAAAATGAATATCATGAACTACAACGAAACGATAGAAAAACTTTTACATATTGGTCCTTTGTTTGATTTTATTAACCGACGAAAAAAAACTGAGAAGGTTCTCAATTCGACACGTATTTATATATATATTTTTATGTATGACCACGCATAACTTTTTACAGAGTTGTCCGATTTTGATGTTTGTTTTTTTATTAGAAAGGGCACATTTCCAAGGTGGTCCCATTGTCATCATGTTAGGATCTGATGATGATATCCTGGGAAAATTGAAGGAACTCTTCAAATTTTATAAGCACACTTGCAGCGATTTCGGTTTTTGTGTAAGTATCGGTAGCTTTTTGGCTACAAGTGCCGTATAATATACTATGACAGTATAGTAGGAGTACGTTACGTGGCGATAAATCACTAAAAAGTAAGAAATAAAAATTTTTAACAAAAAATTGAACCGACTCAAAACGCACTAAAAAGTAAAAATAAATGTGTCATTTATTTGCTTTAATCTACTTAAGCATATCTAGGAGTCGGTGCCAGCCAAGGTTTCTACTTGAAGGATATTACCTAGAACCCACATATACTGCTTTACTACGTTAAATAAATGTTCCTCAAACTTGCTGGCACCGACTTCATAGATATGCTTAAGTAAATTAAAGCAACTAAATGACACATTTATTTTTTACTTGTTAGTGCGTTTTGGGTCGGTAATTTTTTTTGTTATTATTGTAATAAAATGAACAAACATTCTATTCAATGTAGCTGCGTGCTGTTGTCCCCGCTCCGTGTCCGTGTCAGAGATGTCTCAACAGCACAACACTAAGATCTGTCAAGCGGCGCGCTCTGGTCGATGCTGCGCTGTCAGTCATTGCCTTGACTGAGTTACCGCGCACTCGGTTGCAGTAACAAACGTTTTCACCAAAGACGTGATAATTAATTACCTAATGCATAACTAATAGACAACTGGCGATCTCATTTTCATGCGGCTGATTGTTGTACTGGCACTATCGTATCTATCCAAGACATGCGTATTTATTTACAATTTTATATAATTCATAAGTTTATATTGGTAATGTCCAAAGCAGAGACGTGCCACCGTGTGTAAACGCGCCCCCAGACTTGTAACTGACTCTATATAAGGTATTGTTTGTATATGGTCTGGCCATTTTTGCGCCCCTCCAGGGTCTGCATCCTGTGCCGGGGCACCGCTGGCACTGCCCTAGTTATGGCACTGGTCCAAAGTTGGCTTGTCGCTTGAAGAGAAAGAAACCTATCCTCCTCTATAAAACAGAACTTTTTTAATTCTCCTTCTCTATGAATCTTAACTTTTATTTTAAAAAATGACAGTTAATTTTAGTAATGTTCGTAGAAACCAAACTCTCTTTTTATATTTTTGGAAAATATTGCTAACTTTGGCAATGGAATTTGATGTTTTACAAGAATCCTTTAGGCACGCCGGTATGATTATACTCGTAGGTACTTTCACACACTACTGTCTCGGCCACCTCTTGTCTGAAAGTCATTGCTAGAGTCCTATATGCAGCTGTGGACTCCATCGGCTGATGATGATGATGATCATTGAGATAATATGCGGTTCCTATTCGAATGAAAAACACCAAGTTTCAAGTCAACAATGCTGCGGGCATTCTTTTTACACATGACATTGAATCGCAGTTGTTTTTTGAAAAACGACTGCGAAACTTTAAAAAGTGAAAGTCCAAAGTAAAAAATACCCTCGATGCGTCATGCGACGGAGTCTGCGATCGCACGGTTCAAACATGAATACAACAAAACAAACTCGCGTAGAGCCTTTCGCCGCCGTTACCAGTCGAAGGAGGCCGCAGGATATCGCCATTCAAGTCAAATATCTAGTCTTGCACAAAAAAAGGACAACAAGTTATAAGGTACTCTATAAATGTAAAGATTAAGCAACACCTAAAAACTAGCCCCAGCTGAAGCCTGCTCCGCCGAGACAAATTAAACATCATTAATTCCCAAGTTTACCCGGCGTCTCATTGAATTGCTAAGTGCTGGAATATTTTCGTTCAAATATGAATTGATTAAGTACTAAAATCACATGACTTACGGATATCGAGGTAATCCCCTGCTTTAAAATAGTTGATACTAGAGTTGATAGAGCTACCCGCATTGTAAATTATCGGAGACCGAAGATGAATCTTATCACCTAATGACAAATGTTTCGCAAACAAAGCCAAAAATAATTACTCATCATTCAAAAGTTATTAAAGGATTGTTTGGTATTAATGATTCGCAGTTGCGTACGCGGGGGGTGCATCCCAGTAGTACCCCCTAATTTTAGTTCTATAGAACTGTTGATACACCATATTAGTGCTTAGTGTCCCATTAGTTCTATATAAAACTAATGGGACAAAATTAAAGAAATGTCGATATCAACATCTTGTTTGTACGTTACATATAAAATATCTATTGTTTTTATAATGAATCATTTTAGTAAATAAAATAATCACTCAGATATTCCAATGAATAAATTATTTTATAGAATTGTATGTCGTCGTAAGGGAATCTCTTTTGATTGCAATAATAAATGTCCACTTAAATTTGAGAATATCTATAAACATACTATATCGATTAAAGCTTTGCTTAAATTGCACAAAACGTCATTAAAATGGTATTGAGGTTCTTAGTATAATTTTTTTCTAAACTGAATAGTTTGCGCGAAAGATACTTTCAAAGTGGTAAAATGTGTCCCCCTGTAACTTCTAAAATAAGAGAATATTTTTTTAGACACGACTACTATTTGGTTTTAACAACTTAGCTTTTGTTAAAAACAAAATGAAATATCAATTAAAATAATATAAAGTTTATAACTTATATGCTATAGTAAAGTCAAGAGCAAAAACTATACTACAGTTCTATATAGAACTGCTGGGATATAATTTGACAGCCCGGAAAATATCCCAACAGTTCTATAGAACTACGGTATGGGGTACTACTGGGATGCACCTTACGCTGGTACAGAAGTGGTCATTCCTGAATTAGTAACTGTTATTTAACAATAATATTTACACTAGTTAATATTAGGCAAATTGTTTGTTTGGAGTCTGTCGCCGCGTCGTCTGTGCAAATCAAGATCATAATAACATCTTTTGTGTAGGAGTGAAAACATTCGAATAAACAAGTTCTCAAAAGTTAACGACATACAACTCTATAACATAATTTATTCATTGGAATATCTGAGTGATTATTTTATTTACTAAAATGATTCATTAATCCGTGCATGTATATTTTATATCCACGACTGACATGGTGTAATGATTGTAAACGAGCGTTTACGACTATGATAATTTGATTGTAACAGTGTTGGATATTGTTTGTTTGTCTATTGGAGCGATCTGCGGCGTCATTGCAATCATGATGATTATTTGTCATTAAGTTGTGGCGCAGAATGCCTACCATTTGCAATTAATATCTATTGTAAGGTGTTAAAAAACAATAAAGAAAAATTTTGAGCGGAAAATATTTTCCTATAATAATCGGAAAATATTTTAGGCGTTGCTGTGTTCCCTGTCGGAAGGGCATAGTTACAGGAGTAATTGCAGTCACATGACCCTATCTTGACTGAGGCTTAACATCTACGCTTCAAGTTGATCGAGTGTCGTAGTGCTGCTCTCGCTGCTCGTGTGCTGCTTAGTGTTGCCCTGTGTGTGGTTGTGTGTGTGTGTGTGTATGTGTTACAATTCTCTGAATGGTAACGTAGCTGCGAGATAACCCGCGGGCGCGCCACAGCGATCTCGTTGTAGGCAGTTCACGAGCAAGGTCTCGCGCTATCAGCTGCGCGCGCGTGCAGTGTGTCTCCGGGTCAGCCGGCACACGGCGGTCACACGTGGTACCGGGCCCTGGGGTCAACGCAACACTTGCCCCTGTCGGACCCTGGCGGACACTGTCGGATCGAGGTCGGAGAAACCGCACACGCGCGTTGTCGAAACTCCTGCAAATTCACCGCGAAATTGATTTACGTGTGAATATTATTATTTCTTCACTAGTTCATGTCCGCGACGTCGTTTGAATTAATTCTGGGCAGGGAATTCGGTTTTTTAGGAGATTAAAACAAAATAAAATGCAAATAACTGCATAAAGTCAACAATGTGAACCTACTCGCATAGAAATACGACGACCTCCGTGGCGCAGTGGTATGCGCGGTGGATTTATAAGGCGGAGGTCCTGGGTTCGATTCCCGGCGGGGCAGATTGAGATTTTTCTCAATTTGTCTTGGTCTGGCTGGTGGGAGGCATTCGCCGTGGCTAGTTACCACCCTACCGACAAAGATGCCTACCAAGCGATTAAGCGTTCCGGTACGATGTCGTGTAGAAACCGAAAGGGGTGTGGATTTCATCCTACTCCTAACAAGTTAGCCCGCTTCCATCTTAGACTGCATCATCACTTAACGTCAGGTGTGATAGCAGTCAAGGGCTAACTTGTAGTCGATAAAAAAAAAAAAAAGAAATCGTTATTTGTCTTAAGAGGCAGACTCTAAGGCAATCCTAAGTATTTGTTATATTTTTTAGAGGAAATTCGTTTTTCAGTCCTGGTGAGCTGGAAACAAAGACAATTTCATCACGGAGGGAAAGTAACTTATAATATTACCTTGTTTAGTTTAGAAAATCTCAATCGGCCTGCCGGCAATCGAACTCAGGATCTCTGTTATATACTTATATTAACTCTACCACTCATTCCTCTGCGCTATGGAGGTCGTCAAAATAGAATACATAGTTACAATCGTAGTGTCCTCCAAGTGATAATTTTCACTTACCACCAAGTGTCATGTGTCTATTCCGTTAGGTATTACAGTATCTAATGAAAGCCTGCGACGTGCGCCGGCGAGCAAGTGACGCCGTCACAACACGGGCCAGTCACCACGTGCGCGCCTCACGTGACGCGGTGAGAGCGGCCGCGCCCACCACACCGCTCGCGCGTAGCTCGGCGCTCCTACACTGTACCGCAACACAACACGAGCTTCTTGCTCTCGTACGTGAGCGGCCGCACACGCACACACACACACACACACAGATGTGCTACTGATTAATCCTTACGCTACAAGTTTCAACTGAGGTCAATAAACTTATAATGTCAATTGTACCCGTGTTTATGTTATCAGTAGCTGCACCCGGCGGCTTCACCCGCACAGATTACATCCACGTGCGAGTATCACGACATCCATTCTTAGTGAGTGTCATCGAACATCGTGTAATGGACAAAGCACCAAGTAAATTTGTTGGGTGTGTGGCTTCAGCCACGAGGTCTTGTGTTTTTACAAATAACTGCAAATTACGGCCCGCGTGTGTGAACTTATACTTCATGCCACTAGTGCAATAAGTTTCGAACAGTAGTAGAACTTATTGCGACGAACGCAGCAGCGTTTGTGATGTTAAAACGCGTTTTAACTTCCCTACAAGTGTTACAGTCGAGAAGAAGATTCGCACGCATCGCGATTAGTGCGAACGCTTATATTTTTAGCGCGAGTCGATATCTCGGCGTGCACACACGCGCGCGAGGCGTGTGCGAGGCGCGGCGTGGCGTGGGACGCTATCTCCAGCGATAAACCGCATCGAGTAGCCGCACTATAGAATACGATTTCAAAATATAAACAGACTCAAGGCGCGCGTACACTAATCCGCTACGCTTCAAACTATTTTATCTGTGTCACTCTACATGTCATCGCTCTATATTTTATCAGGCGCGCAATCGCAAAAGTAATGTAAGTAATGCAAATGATTTTTTTAAACTCAAAAGAAGGCAATACGCAAAACCCCGATGCTGTTATCGCTTGAATCCTAACATAATATAAAATAAAGTGATTTTTTGGCGAGTAAGCTTAGATCATTTATTAATATTCTATGTAATTGATTTTATCCATTGCTTGAATCGAGATATTAGGTACTATAGTAATACAAAATGTAAGATTTTAAATGCCGTGATCTAGGGTTTCCACGTAGAAAAAATTCGCGGGCGTCCGCCGGCATATCTTTTAATAAAATAACAAATTCTTCTAGCGGATTGTAATGACTGAAATGCAATCTTCTGCTAGTTGTGATGTCGAACGTTGGACGCCGCTTGCACGTATCAATGTAGGTGTGCCTTTATCTACAGTTTTATATTTTTGTTAAGTCTCGCTTGAAAACAGGGTACCGGCCGATGTGTGATAACCTTTGACCTTTGCTCGTTTTGTTTGCTCTCGAGGAATCTCGGTCCACATGGTCGGAAGTTGGGAAATGTATTACGAGATCACCCAGAAATCGTTATCTATATAATGTATGTAAGTGTTTACACTTACTTACAAACTGTCTCGCGACAATACATAACAAAGATGTTCTAATTTGTATATCTTTGTTAGCAACGACGATAATACTTTTATCGACGTCTTTGATCAACGGAAACATGTTTCATAATATATTTTTTTGTATCTTCATTAAACCTTTTATCGCGGCGTGCGGCGCGTGGCGTGTGGGGTACCGGCCTGTGTGTGCAGCCGCTGACGAATAAATCTATTTTTACATTGAGATTGAACACCGAGCACTTCCTCAAACAATCTGCGGACTGGAAACTGTACGCGGCCTCAGATCTGTTGCTCGCTGTAACACTAATAGCCAGCCAACACCCGGCGGCAGCGCGCAAACAACACCGCGAACATTTGGATCGGTTCAGATACAGTTCAGTAGGTTAGCGTCTATTTTAAAATGTAAATATTTTTAACAACTCAACAACAAAAGACCTGAATTGAATTTCAGTTTCGTTTATCTATCAGTTTGACGGCATCGGATGTACATGACATTCGTATGAATTCGCTGACGCCGTGTTTACTGACGACGCCTGACCCCGCCGCGTCAGCGTCACGAGTCGAGCGCTGACCCCGGCTTGTTGATACTTATTACAGCCATTACAATGTGCGCTGCGACCGATAACTTACTGAGAAAGTAAACAATCTACATCCTTCAGGTGGTCGCATCCAAACGATTACATAATAAACTGTATATTTACATAACGATATTTTGTTGATAAACGTAAACTATCGTGTCGGTTGTGAGTTTTACTTGTTTGCCGTCACGAGGTGCTTCGAATTTTGTACAGGCTGTGAAATAAGCAGTTCTCAAAAGTAATGATGTTAGTTAATTTCGTTCAGTCGTCGGTGAACAGATAGCTACTGTATACTTAACAAATACTAAAACAAGCATTATGTTTCAAAGTGTATAAATCCGCAATGGAGCAGTGTGGTACATGAGCTCCAAACTTGTTTTATTAATCGACGATAAAAACGGAGGAGGTTCTCAATTCGACACGTATATTTTTTTTTTGGCACCTGTTGCTGGCACCGACTTTATAGATATACTTAAGTAAATTGAAGCAACTAAATGATGAAGTTATTTTTTACTTTTTAGTGCGTTTTGAGTCGGTTAAATATTTTGTTCAAAATTCTATCTGTAATACTCTATGACTGTCAGGGGTCCTGTCATTCCCAAACATTTTCAAGACATATTTACACCCAGTTTCTGGACAGATGTGTTTTGTGCGAACAGTTAAATAACGTTGAATTTGATAGCTGATGATGATAACGATGATGGTGACGATTACATAAATGTTGACATGTTACAATATAATCACTAGTCGATAACACGGAGAGGCGACACCGTGCTTACATTAGCGAATATGTTCGGGTGTCAAGGTCGGTCTCACTTCCCACCGCCCGCGCACTTCACTGTTCAACTTGTAAGCTTCATCTGCCACTACTTACCACATAAAGTTTAAATGTACTGCCAATGGCAGTTGAGCGTTGACCATAACGAGTGAAATCTGTCATGATATGCGCCAAATGAATCCAAGTTACTCGTAGCGTAAGTACAACCTTAGATTGCGCCGTCAATAATTATCTTATATTATCATTGCAGTTACGTGTCAACTTGATGCTTAATTAAAAAAAAAAACACCGCGTTGGGAGGCTACTCGCTTAAATATTAAGCTAGCCACCATTATATTTATTATATTATAACAACACAAAATATGGCATAATTATGTTTGTAACGTACTGCATGACGGTTTAAAATGAATAACCGTGCTCTTAATGAATGAAATGGATTTGACTTTGACTCTTCGTCGAAAGTATTGAAGCAAACTGTCACGTTTGATGGAATATAAAAACTTAATTTAGATTTAAATTTGATTTCAGAATTTAAATGATTTCATAAGTAGGTAGTTTACATCACACTATTATGAAAATAAACCTAAATTGAAACTTTTAGAATATAAATTTTAGATACTTGTTAAAAGAAAATCAAACACTAAGGCCTGTGTGCACCAAGATTTTGGTTATCATAACCAACGGTTAACATAAGCTAAAGGTAAAATTTACTGTTCACGACAACCCGTACACCGGTTAAGAACGTAAGCTCGGTTAAGATAACCGCCCGGTTTACGCCCTTAACTGGCGTACGGGTTGTCGTGAACAGTAAATTTATAGTTAGCTTATGTTAACCGTTGGTTATGATAACCGAAATCTTGGTGCACACAGGCCTAAAACTCGTCTTTTTTGATGTCGGTTATAGTTAGTATGTCTTGGAATGTATTGACACAAGTATCATCTTCGCCAACAAGGAGCGCGACGGTGGAGTGGTTGCTTTATTTTTTCCTGCCGCAATTTTTCGTACCTAATACTATTTTTTATATTAAGTCTATTAGTGCAGGCTAATAGACTTAATATAAAAAATAGTATCTATCCGGTGTCCTATTTACCAACAACATTACTAATAGTGGAAAATTATAGTGTTTACCAAGATAATATCGATTTAACTTAGCATAAAAACTTAATATCATTAAACCATGAATCACCGACCGCACTAATTGGCGGCGTCCACAAAAAGCTCGCGACAATGTATATAACACAAATGTAAATAAATTACAATAATATAAACTGGAATTATTATGCTTCTATTTATAATAAATTACAGTACGAGTTTGCACGTGTCACGAGCTTGACAGTTTCGTGGGAACTGTTTATACAAATACCTACTAGCAGTCGCCCGCGGCTTTGTCCGTGTGAAAACCGTTTAGGTACCCTTTTAATTTTAAAGACAGACTTTTATATAAAGTGTGCTCTTTCCCCGCTACCCCTCTCAATTTAATTTTTTTATAGTTTCCCGTCAAGCAATATACTTCGTCCCGTCCCGTGTACTAAAGTAGACATGTACAATATTACAGTACATTAACATTAGTCTATTTAACTTTTGAGTCTAGCTTTCATTTTTTTTTTTTTGGATCGTGAAACTGGTTACAATCATTAATATTACACCTTATTAACACACAATCCAGAAATACACTTGATTGTAACCTACTCGACACGACCACAGCATGCTTAAAATAATTTATAAATACTACATACACAAACAAATTAACCAAAAATTAAAAATAAATTCTAAAATTAACAAAAAATGACTATAAAGACATTAAACTGTGAATTCAATAAATTGCTCTTAATATTACTTTTAAAAGAGGCCAAAGAATCGCAGAAAATGTGATTATTCTTTTTCGCGTTTTTGTAAGACAACACGCTCGGGGGCATGGGTATGCGTGTAATTTGGCAGCTTGGGTTCGGTTCCATGGTAATGAAATTATTTATATTTATTGACTGATAATCTAAAGGCAGTGTTCGAAATTTTTTTCTTATGCGGTCCAGATAAATAGCTTGTATAATAAACAAAATTATTTACAGTCCTCATGCAGATCTAAAGATTTGTATCAATTTAACAAACTGAATCAATCTTTTTCGTATATTTCGTAACACTATCGACAAAAAACTGTTTGAAAAAAATTGTTAGACTAGCAAAAATTCTCTACAGATTGAATTTGCTATTGAGGGCTATATCGTTAATCGAACGAATATTTGCTTAGCTCAGTACGATATTGTATCGTATGTCGAGTTCGCAGTGAGGCAGCGAGTGCATCGGTCAGACAGTTAGTCACCACAGCGCTTACTGAGTCGCAGCATGATGTCAGACGTTACTTCTACAGCTCGCATCGAATTACTTAGTCTTCACTCAGACTCGCATCGAAGCATTGCATCGAGACTAGTATTACAAATAGTAAGTTCATCTCTTTTCATTCAATGTATGACCACGCATAACTTTTTACTGAGTTCTCCGATTTTGATAATTATTTTTTTATTAGAAAGGGCCATACTTCCAAGGTAATCCCATTGTCATCATGTTAGGATCTGATGATGATATCATGGGGAAATTGAAGGAATTCTTCAAATTTTGGAGACACGCTTACAGCGATTTCCGTTTTTGTCTCGGTATCGGTAGCTTTTTGGCTACTAGTGCCGTATAATATACTATGACAGTATAGTACGAGTACGATACGCTGGCACCGTCTTTATAGATATGCTTAAGTAAATTAAAGCAACTAAATGACACAATTATTTTTTACTTTTTAGTGCGTTTTGAGTCAGTTCTATTTTTATTTCAAAAATTTTATCTTTTTTAACAGTTTGAAAATGGGGATGAATTTGCTATAGCCAAAAATCAAGACGCGATGGGGGAGATGTTTATACTTTGAAAGTGAAATATTCGAAAGTTCAATCAAAACGAAATTGCTCTATGTCACTATCACAACTTGTATTATTATTATTAAAATTATTTTCGAAAACTCAATGTTGGAAGCTTTGTTAACTCCAGATCATATTATATCGCAAGGCTGAATCGTTTAGTACTGGAAAGTTAGCTAATATAAAAATTTTTAAATAAAAATAGAACCGACTCAAAACGCACTAAAAAGTAAAAAATAACTGTGTCATTTAGTTGCTTTAAATTACTTAAGCATATCTATGAAGTCGGTGCCAGCCAAGTTTAAGGAACCTTTATTTTACGTAGTAATTATTTTATTTATTTTTCTGCTGTGGCTTTATTATACGTAAAATATATGTTCTTTAAACTTGGCTGGCACCGACTTCATAGATATGCTTAAGTAAATTAAAGCAACTAAATGACACAGTTATTTTTTACTTTTTAGTGCGTTTTGAGTCGGTTCTATTTTTTGTTAAAAAATTTTTATTTAAAAATTTTCATTTCTTACTTTTTAGTGTTTTATCGCCACGTATCGTACTCGTACTATACTGTCATAGTATATTATATGCCACTAGTAGCCAAAAAGCTACCGATACCGAGACAAAAACCGAAATCGCGCCTCCAAAATTTGAAGAGTTCCTTCAATTTCCCCAGGATATCCTCATCAGATCCTAACATGGTGACAATGGGACCACCTTGGAAGTATACCCTTTCTAATAAAAAAAGAATTATCAAAATCGGACAACTCTGTAAAAAGTTATGCGTGGTCATACATATAAAAAAAAAATATATACGTGTCGAATTGAGAACCTCCTCCGTTTTTTTTCGTCGGTTAAAAATAATATATAGATATAGAGAGATGTAAACTCAGCATCGTTAATACATTAAACAGTTAGCACTGTCTCGTTGAGGAGATAGTCGCGTGTGGCGACAGCGCACAGCCGCGTGTCTGCTGTACACCGCGACCGAGTTCAGTGCGAGTGATTAGGAACATCGGCCGAATTAATCCTGGGCCCAATTGTTTCAAGTCCGATTACCTACATATAGTTACCGAGTACAGAGCTGCTCTTATCGACGGCGGCGACGAATATACGCGGTCCGTGAACAAAGAATCTTATTGTCTCCCCATACTCGCAATTCATCAAAATCTAATAGATGTAGGATTCCTGTAGCGATTTTAAACTACACGGTTGTCGGTGAGCTGCATGAGCTGCGTGCAGAGATTCCCTGCCACCCTGTTGACATCATTGATCAACAAACACTATGTTTGTCGGAGCGGCGCCTTCAGATCTCAACATGTAACGACCTTCCGAACTGTCATGCCCGTTTCACCTTCATCTTTGATCGATGTCCGTAACTTTAGTTCTTCCGCGAAATTTCTCATTTCTTAGACGATCGCGCAGAGATACTGCGCTCTTAGATATAGCGAAAATTCTAAGTTTTCAGAGTTAGTGGGAGACAATAATATGCATATTCATAGTATAGAATACACGTGTAGAGAATGGTATACGAATAGCCGTCCGAAGCTGCCGCTAGTCAATATTTCAAGTTAAATAACGGCTTGTCAAAAAGTTTACCGTACGTTTGTCGTCATAAAAGCTAATATTTCAGATTTGTAGGTTTGTATATTCAACTGCGTTCAAGTATCCAACAGTTTGAAAGCGACTAAGTTATATGTTATGACAAACATTATAACTCATTTTGTGTCGGATAAATAACAACATACGGCGCAGTTAGTTCACATAATAATCAAAAATATTCCACAAGTGCATTGAGTATTAATTACTGATCCATTCACCACGCACGTGCATGCATGCTGCGAGTAAACAGTGTGCATTGCAGTGCGTGCAACGGCGAGTGGTAACGAATGCAGCTGGAGAGCTAATAGTACAATTTTTAAAACTCATAGCCACACTTGCAGCGATTTCGGTTTTTACCCGACTGCGTCAGAAGGAGGGTTATGTTTTTCGAGCGTATGTATGTATGTATGTATCTATGTATGTCCATTTCTTCGGCACGCGCTATAGCCTAAACGGCTGAACGGATTTTGACATGTGAGGTGTCGTTGAATTTGTCAAAATTGTGGTAGTGACATAGGCGATATAAATTTTCGAAATGGCGGCTGTAAATGGGGGAAAAAAGGGGGGATGTGTGTATTTTTTTCTCTTATCTTAGCAATATGTGTACCAATTGAAAGGTCGTAAAAAGACCATTTCAAAAATATAAATATCGTATCATGTTCATATTACTCTTTTAACAAAAAATGGCAAAAAGTGTACTAAGTATTTATTTCTATACCATAAACTAAAACTAAAAAGTCTGAAATAAAATTATTATTATAAAAACAAAAAACCCGACTGCTTAGAAGTTATGAACTGAAAAGAGAAAAACAAGGATCACTATATCTGTATAAAATTCTAAATACTTTATGGTGCTGCAGGCGGGGACAAACGTAGTTTTGGTAGATCTTTCTTTCCCCGCAGGTTAAAATATTTTGTCCCTGTTTTTAATTAAAAATTAATATATTTATTATAAATTTAAATATAAATTTATAAAATCTAAATCAATTATTTTATTAATTTAAATTAAATTAAAAATTTGAATAACCAATTAAATGCTACCATTCTATCAGTATTTTCTTAAGACATTGTCACGTTCAACTATCGTCAGTAAACCGACTTTACAGACAACCAATTTTTTGTTAAAAATTTTTATTCTATGAAACTTTCAGTAAAATTCTAAACCTGCCTCGGAGAGCATGTCAAGCCGTGGGTCCCAGTTACTATCATCAGCATCAGGAGCGCTATTATGTGACGAGTGTAATGACACTCGTCAGCGTGCGCTTTAAATTTCTCTCTGTCTCTCTCTATCTATAGTATTGTTATGGAAGAGAAGTGGAGACGTAGTGATAGGTGACAGTGTTGCGTTTCGTGAGATTTATAGAATAATCCTCCTGATAGTGACTCATTGTGCAGCAGCGTGGTGAGCTCAAGCTCAATAAGCGTATTATGAAGTAATGTACGAAATCGCAATCGGAGCTGGTTTACAGTTTACCTCATTATTTAAAGTTGACGACCTTTAAATACTCGGATTACGAGTCGAGTGGATTTAACCTAAAAATTAGCATTCCTACCCACAACGAGTACCTACCTGCGAGTTCCAGTTCGTCTCTATCTCTTTCAATCCCTCTATCTACTAAGCGTGTTGTACACTTGTTTCTAGTTTGTACCATTCTGTCCTCCTGGTCTCGATGTCAGCCTGCTGCCACAAGCTGATGAATTAACCAGACCAATGCAATAATTATTATTTAATTTTGTTTGTTTCCGACTTTTAAAGTGCGGCTTTCTATGGCAGACTTCGTCTGGGGAAATAATACTGCTGTAGCAATAGAATTCGTCCGTTTGGCTGTAAATGTTCGTGTTGACTTTTCAGAGTAGGTACAGTTGTAAATGAACGTCAATCAATACAGCACGTTTATTACTTCAAGCTCACTGACGCTCGCATCAACCGCCCGTCTGTGCAGTTTACAAATACATCCATAGCCAAACAGACATGCCTATATTATGATAATATCTGTCAATGAGTAGAGTGGTATACGAATTCCGATATTTGGCAGTAATGCGAGCCGCTGTCTAGTCCTGCGTCCCCTGCGCTTCCGGGCGTCGCCGTGCAGTGGTTAACCGCCGCGTCCTTCGTGTAACTTATCTGTTTATGGCGGTGAAATTATCACAGCATGTCCACGTAACATAAAATGCGCTTTTTCGACTTTAGGCCACAATATTATATCGTAAGTTGTAAGAAAAAATTATATTTTAAGTTTTTATTTTCAGGACTGACCATTGAACTTGGCACCTATCAATATCTCACTTCTTTTATTGTTGAAGTCAATAACCAAAGCATATATTAAAATATTGTACTTGGCTCTCATTTCACATTTATGTTTTTAATGGGACTTAAAAATTATTGTACACATTTTCATTAAAAATGTAAGCAAACCTCAACTCAGTGAAGTATTCCTGCTTCCCCGCGCGGTCCTCATGTTGTTATCGGAACTTATAACATCTAATTTGGAACTCTCTCGAGAGTTAACATTGTTTTGTTGTGAAAAGGAAAGGTTAAACGAACTCTCGTACCCCTTGACATTACACCCGTATGCGGTCTTACTCTGCATGTAGACAATGAGCGCTGAGTCACTCGGTAAGGCTTGCTGGCCGTTGGGTAGCTCTTATTGACATCAAACAAGATAACAAAATTTTCTGTAAGATTTTATTTCTTTGTGCTAAAATATATGTGGAGTTTTCTTTTGTGCGGAAATTCAAAGCCTCATTCTGGTAGTTCGTTTTAATTTAATAATAATTTCAAGTTACACAAAACTTCACATAATACATGCAACTGTGGGTGTTCCATCGCAGTATTCTTATGTACTATGTCGAAATTGTAACACTTTAAATCGATGTTAATGATGATGATGATGATACCAGGGACATATTGTACGAGAGATACCTCTTGCTGAAAATCATCATGATGGATAAAATCGCAGGAAACAGAGGTGTAAAAAGAAGAAATATGTCCTTAAATAAATGTTCCTTAAACTTGCTGCTGATATGCTTAAGTATATTAAAGCAACTAAATGACGCAGTTATTTTTTTCTTTTTAGTGCGTTTTGAGTCAGTCCTTATTTTTGTTAAAAAATTGGTTGTCTGTAAAGTCGGTTTACTGACGATAGTTGAACGTGACAATGTCTTAAGAAAATACTGATGGAATGGTAGCATTTAATTGGTTATAAAAAATTTTAATTTAAGTATATTTTTATAAATATTAATTTAAATTAATAAAATAATTGATTTTGATTTTATAAATTTATATTTTAAATTTATAATAAATATATTAATTTATAAATATATTAATTTTTAATTTAAAATTAATATATTTAAAAATTATATTTAATAGACGGATGTCGAACGCTGCCGAACGCAAAGGCCGATTGTGCTTCTTTGTCGCTCGTTCCGCGCTCTCGCTTGCACTTCAAGCCTTACATGGAACGCCTCAAAGCGAGGTAACGACGCATGACGTCACGTTTTTTCATGCGTGCAGCCGGCTCTATCGAATTATAAGACGTTGTCATGTCAAAAGTTTTATAACTAGAGTTAAAAGATTGAATTCTTAAAAGACTAAAATATCCAGATAAGTTTAGTAGTCAAGTTGGCATGTGGAATGCCACAGCAATTCGCACTTCGTTACTAACATTGTTGGACTTGCTGCATTCCTAGTGGTAGCGGGGCGGGGTGCGGGGCGGGGTGTGGGGCGCGCGGGACGGGGGCGCGGGTCACGTGACCGGTCCCTCCGCAGGCTATTTTTGCGGAGCCTATTTTTAACCTGACCCTGCCGCGGAGTGCGGGCTGGCGGTCCACTTGTACAGCTAGTAGCCACTGCTCGCAGTAGTTCGCGTGTTCACTTGTATCATAGGGCCATGGCCGCGTAGCACGATAAGTGCGAGCGGAGGAGCGTAGCGATGCCATACTAGCACACGCGGACAAAGCAACTAAGTTACTATACAATTGATATACGTGGACTAAATCATGGTCCGTTGTTTCGGTCCAAGTATAGACGTTTATTTCTGGACATAGGTCTTTCATAGGGACTTGTATACACAAAGTCCTCCAGTCACCATAAGCCGATCCCTACGTTTTCAATCAGGCATCTTCATATTTGTGACTGAGAAAAGAAGCATCGTAACTTGTGCTTCTGTGAATTTTTTCATCTATGATTCGATTGTACAGAGATACTCCTATCGTTGATCTCTTTATCGTCTATACAAAATACATATTTTTATAAACATGTTTGTTTTCTTACATACAAATACAGCTGATTATTGTTAAAAATAATACAGTAATGTAACAAAGTAACGACGGTATATTGCTAATAAAATACATAGATTAATGATAGATTCTTGAAGACACTATGACGCAGGAGTGCCGCGCCGGCGCCGTGGCCGCGCGGCTGCGTTACTGCATGCATGCGGTGCCTGCGCTGCAAAGAGCAAAGCAACATCACCTGCGTCATGTGTTGTACAGATTACATTGTCGTGCTTGATTTTTTTTTTTACTTTTAACGTAAAATAATACGAAGTTGTATTTTACGCCCGACCGCACCGTTTTACATAAAAACAGGTCTTACGAACAAATGTTGCTACCGTAAACATTACACCTGCAAGTTCGTACTACATATTTAAAAATTAATGTTCGCATCAGCTGATTGCCCTGCAGGACGAAAGCCTTTAGTAAGCTCTTCTAAACGCACAACACTACAATGTCACTGAAGAGATGAAAGGTTTCTTTGCAAAGGACGCTTTGCTAAGCGAATGCTGCAGGCGAGGTGTCGCGCTTCACACGACTGCACCGGACATCGAACCAGTTGGACCACTTCGAAACACTTTACTGGAGATATAAAATATTATACAACGTTATATAATCGGCGTACGAACTGACCGGTAGATCGTTATCTGTCCTGCGGTAGTGGTCGAGCCGGCGACACCGCGGCGCCGCCCCGGACACACTGTGCTATACATGGCGCTGTCAGGCATCCGGACTGAAACCGGATATAATTAGGTTTTTCATTGCACGTCCGATCAAAATAAACGTCCGGCTTATCCGGATTTTATTAACAATCGCCGGCTACAGTCAGTGGTCAGCGCTGAGCAGGCGACTGTCTGTCGGTCGCTGTCGCAGTCCAGTATTATATTAGAATTGAACACGATTTACGGCAATGATAAAAAGCTTCATTTAACATAATTATAATTTGTACCTGTTAATACTGAGTCAGAAAAAACTTCATAATGTAAGGTGTCCGACCTTTTGCCCAAATATTCGGCCGAACTGTTCTATCCAGTTTGACAATCCTAACTGCAAAAATAAACTAGCGTTATACTACGACATGCGCTCACCCAGCGACACTCGCGCACACTTGCAGTGATGTGTAGGCATATGATCACAGTAGCATAGGTTTATCTTACACAGCGTTTTCAATTTACACTTGATATTAAGATTCCCGTGTTAGAGCAGCCGACGGATGTAAGCGCAGCGTTGTGGCATAATGTAGAGAACTTAAATATAATTGTTTTTGTATCGTAATTTGCACCTGTGCCGTTGTGTAAGAAACGCATCTCATTAATAGATCGCAGACGAGAACTGCAGGCGACTCGTTACAGCTACACTATTGCTGTTGTCGTCTGCGGTCCGTTACTGTTTCTGCTAGATCTGCTGATCCGGGAATCCTTCGGCAGCTTTTATATAATGGTGTACAATACATTAATTTTCATTATTGTTAATCTAGATTTCAAAAACCTTGTTTATTAATACCTCCATACGATCACCATTTGTTCAACGAATGTTTGTTTCGGTTGACAGATGTCACATCCCAGAGTGCGAGGACAACAGCACGCTGCTGGGCCCCGTGGGTGCGGAGGCATGGGCGCCGCTGTGGGCACCGTGGGCGCTGGCGGAAGACTCCCCCGAGTGCCACCGGCGCGCGGCGCTGGGCGGGGAGTGCGCCGCCCACGCCTTCGACAACGACACGCGGCTCGAGTGCGACGAGTTCGTGTACCAGCACCATAGCAGCATCATGGCGGAGGTAGGGTCATAGATTGTGATTTAAATAAAAAAAGGAAGACTCCAAGGGGTAGATCTGTAAGTGGACGGGTAGATGAACTTCAATTGACCGTACCTTCTACAGCTCGCTGGTTCGCTCACTTACCGAACACGATACTGAAACACTTTTATCAGGAGATATCTGACTACATTGAGCACGATGCATGGTCACGAGGGTATCACTGAATACAGATAATAATCGGTATAATTCTATAATAGTAGAGCTGTATACGCCAAAGCTCGGCTCTTAGAGACACTTTCTTCTATTAAGCTTATTTCTGTAATAAATAGCATTGAGTGTATAAGTGTAGGTATTGTTGCTAGGATAGTACCACTTACTTATTATTAGTAATTGCGACATATTTAGGTCGATGGTCGTAGGGCAGCACTAACATAAGATGGACTACCTGCTAGATACTCAATTAATACTATAAGCTTATCCTGACTATGGTACGCGTCGATAAAAGCAAATATGCTAAGTTGGCAAGAGTCCCAAGTGTCCACTTGTGTCGTAACAGTAAATATCTATCACCGCGACACTAAGCAGGTTCTTCTAATTCAGATCTCTTCGGTTGTCATCTGTGCTACGAATATAATCATTACAGTTGTCCAAGCATTGCCATTGTTTTAGCTTTTAGGAAGCTCTATGTTCTAAGGAATATAATGCAGTATATGTGAATGTTGCAGTTCGGGCTGGCATGCCAGGAGTGGAAGCGCACTCTGGTGGGCACCATCCATAATGTGGGCATGTTGGTGTCGCTGCCCATCATGGGCTACGTCTCTGACAAGTGAGTATCATTAACAGTCAATAAATGTAAGGTATTTGGGCGTGTAAAATTAGCATACATTTAACTAGTAAACTGTAGATACGACGTAAGTTGAGACGCGCTAGTCTTGGAGATATCTTTCAGTCTTAAAATACAAAGTGTACCTAAGTTAAATTAAAAGTAAATAAAAGTTCTCCTGAACGGTATGAAATGTAAAACCACTCCATTCCCGTTGAGCAATATTCTTGTACTGCAGTTATAGCAGGTTAAACTTAAACCAGTTGCTATTAGCTACTTAAATCTTAAAATAGAACTAGTTACTTGATAGCTATTTCATGTTAATACTCGTAGTTAAGTTGTTATAATATAATGTGTTATCCTCGACGTCCTCAGATTTATCCTAGCTATCAGGCTTTACTATTTTACGATATCTTAACACACTTCGGCGACAAGTGCAGTTATAATTGCGCAATTTCTAAAGCGGTCAAGTTTATATTTTATGGCGATGCAAATACGCAAATCAGATTACTTTATCCTAATGGGTCTGTATTCATAGTAATTATGCAAAGTGATAATTGCTATTATTAAGTCTTAATTAGTATTTTTCAAGAGATAAATGTATCCTTACATGCCATCGGCGCGACTTGCCTTATTTACCTGTCTACACATGGGAGCGGCATCTCCGACCTACGGTGCAACCTAATAAGAATACTATTAGATAATGAAGTCGCCCTTGAAACAGATCTCGTAACCGGCACAAATATTGAACTTTTGTATTATGGAGTCATCTGCTGAGAATTTAAACTATAAATAGAGTTTACTGCACACACACTGCTTAATGATACAGTCGGGATAACGGTTGGTCCCGTGTGTAGACGTGTAATAGTAACTAGTCGTGTTGTTACACCTTGCTCGCAGTACCCAGTCGCTCAGCGCGGCGAGGGGGGAGCGGTCAATTACCTGTCTAACTGGGACATAGAAATGTAAACTTAGCTATTTTAGGAGCAATGTGAACAAGCAGCGGACTGTCGCCGCGGACAGGGGGGGGGGGACGCTAAGTGCGCTAATTAATGTTGTATATCAATTATAATATGGCGTTTTTGCCTTGAACAATGTGGTCTCGTGACCCTTCGAAGGTGAGCATCGGTAATGGTAGTCGATAATTGATATCGATTATGTAATTGAGAGGGCGGTTAAGAGGCTGATTTAAATTACGATCCTAGTAAACGGAGATCATAAAGTTTACGGCTATAATAAACTGATGTACGAGATAGCGTCCAAACACGTTGCGGTCATAATTATGTTGGTGGAACGGGATAGCTTAAAAGTTGTTAAGGGTCGCAGTAAATTTTTCTTTAGGACTTAATAACTTTCGGAGGTTTGTTAGGCATATTATAAACTGCAATCTGATTAACTGACTAGGTAGGAGGAGATCATTACGCTCGAGATGTGCGAGGAGCTTGCGGTTTAGTATTCAGTGCTGTTACAGAGGATGGGTTGCATATTTGCAGTCTCCCAGGACTTAGGAACTCGAACAAAGAATTGTTTTATGTTAAAGACCAGGTAGTCATTCCAGCTAATTATTTAAAATTAATATTTTTTTTTATAAAAAATAAGACCGACTTCAAAACAGTGCGTTTTAAAAAGTAAAAAACAATTGTGTCATTTAGTTACATTAATTTACCAACCATTTATGAACAACATATTTATGAAGTCGCTGCCATCTAAGTTTACATAAAAAAGGTCAGCTCATGGCACAGCGCGATCTGTCCCCCAGATGGGGCCGGCGCGCGGCGCTGGTGACGAGCGGGGCGGGCGCGGGCGTGCTGGGGCTGTGCAAGTCCTTCGCCGGCTCCTACCCCGCCTACCTCGTAGCAGAGTTCCTGGAGACGGTGCTGGGCGCCAGCGTGTACCCCGCTGCCTTCGTGCTGAGTGAGTCGTCCGTGCCACGAGCGATCGTAGTCCAGGCGTTACCCGCTCTTCTAACTCGTCAACTTCTCTTTGTTACTGCAGTGATCGAGTGGCTGGGCGTGGAGCACCGCATCCTCGCGAGTCTGCTGCTGGGCATCCCGCTGTCGGCCGGCGCCGCCTCGCTGGCGCTGTTGGACTACCTGACGGGCTACTGGCGCACGTGGGCGCGCTTCGCCTACCCACCCTCTTTCCTGCTGCTGCTGTACCCCTGGCTGCTGCCCGAGAGTATCCGCTGGCTCGTGGCGGGCGGCCGGCTGCCCGAGGCTATCCGCGTCATCCGGCAGGCGGCCAAGGCCAACCGGGTCACCGTGCCCGAGGACGCGCTGGACAAGATGCTGGCGAAGGACCAGGTCACCACCAAGGTCGAGGCCATCGTCGAGGAGGAGAGCCTGTTCACGGCGTTCGTCAAGTGAGTGAAGCGCCCGCTGCACCGTGTGCGTCTTTGGGATCGTGTATCGTATAACGCAACCGTGTGCAGGTACGGCGCGCTGCGGCGGCGCCTGCTGGTGTGCTTCGCGTGGTGGTCGTGCGCCGTGTTCGTGTTCTACGGACTGGCCGTGCGCGCGCACGCACTGGCCGGCTCGGCGCACGCCAACTACGCGCTGCTGGCCGCCGCCGAGCTGCCGGCGCTGCTGCTCAACACGCTGCTGCTGGACCGCGTGGGGCGCCGCCCGCTGCTCACCGCCGCCTTCCTGCTCACCGCCGTCGCGCTCATCGCCATCCCCTGCCTGCCCGACGGTGAGCGCAGCCCCACAATCAGTGCTACGACTACGCGCTAGCAGGTCTGATGTGTATTGTGTTGCAGGCGAGAGCGTGGCGGGCACGGCGCTGTTCCTGGCCGGCAAGATGGGCGCCACCATGGCGCTGAACGCGCTGTACGTGTACACGGCTGAGCTGTTCCCCACGCGCGCGCGCCAGCGCTTGCTCGCCGCCTGCTCCACGTGCGGTCGCATCGGCGCCATCCTCGCGCCGCAGACGCCGCTTCTGGTGAGGGCTGCGCTTGTAACCGCTCACTAAACTGTACAAGAGACCTGTTCCGAGTGTTTTGTTGATTGCCTTACCGTTTCAGGCGGCGTACGGCGCTTGGGTGCCCACCACTCTGTTGGGCGCCCTGCCTCTAGCCAGCGCGGCGCTCACGCGGCTGGTGCCCGACACGCTGGGCCGACGCCTGCCCGACTCCTTTGCGGACCTGGACAACTCCGCCGCCACCACCGACACCGACATCCCGTAGGCGGGCCCCCCATGCTCCTAGAGCTGGTGGGGAATCTGTGACTCTGAGCCGAATTATTGCCTGAAAAAGATTGTACCTTGAGTTACATAAGTGCTCAACGTACCTAAAAGTTTCACTTGATTCACCTGCTCTAGTAGATACTAGTAGAGCTGCAGACCGACCGGGACAACTCGTCTGCTTCAGTTGACTCTCTTCATTTGCTCTCTATGCTACCGATGTAATAAACCAGAACGATGTATTTATATTTCGGGAGTCCCGCCGCCAAGCGTGCGAGGTGCAGTACTAGGCCTCTGATTCCCCCCCGGCTGTAGGGCTGCCATGGATCTATGGATCTCAATCCTTAGCTGTAAGGTACTCGTAGCTTCGTCTCGAGCAGTGCATTGAGAGAGCTCTTCGTATTAGTTATTATTTGTGTTGTAAGAATAACATAGCTTTAATTTTTTGATATTGCAAAATTTGTTACCAACGATAGAAAACAACGTTTTTGATAGTCTAGGGAGCTGAGTCTAGGGTGCTGAGTTTAGGGGGTGCACTAACTGTCTGTCCGGGGTTGTGAAGTTTCATACACCCATTTTTTAAACCCTGTTAACTATTATTTATTGAATAAAAATTTAATTATATTCAAATTGTTAGGAGGTGATATAATAAACTACAATAAGTACATTCTAAGGGCTCTGAGACTTTTGTAGAAAGCGTTTAGCTTAGGATTGTAAACGATGATTTATCTAGACGGGCTAAGTAGGCTAGTTTATGCTGCAAAGCGGACCCACCTAGTGGGGAACTATTAGTGGAAGAAGAAGTACAATTTAATTTTAATTTTTAAGTTTTATGAAAACAATCATAAAGAATGGACCTTATCGACGACACATATCCACTCACTCCGTTCATTGATAGTTATAATATGAATAATATGTTGTATTGTATTGTATGTCTCACAGTAGCACATAGAACTAATACTATATTTAAGTTATCAAATATAAGTTTAAGGCCCAGACATTTTCTCAACCAATGCACTGGACATGACAAAATGTTATTTGATTAATAATTATAATTAATTCATTTTCTAATTCATAAAATTAACAAGTAAGTATAGATTTCGTAATTTTGTAAGACAAAATTAGAAGTAAGATTGATAACATGTCTAAAATGACAATAAACCATTTTGATACGATCGCAATATTTGCTCATTTTGTAGTTTTATTTTTGTACTCTTTAACTGAAACTTTAACAAATTCATATCCCAAACAGCGAATCCTGGAGTACTTCGGACACATTGCCAAGAATGGAGATAAACTCGAGAGACTAATAGTTACTAGCAAAGTGGAAGGAAAAAGGCCGCGTGGCCGCAGCCACATGCGTTGGTTTGATCAGATCCGCACCACACTCGAAACCACGGTTTACGATGCTCTTCGGACAGCAGAGGACAGAGCAAAGTGGCGTCACATCTCAAATAGAATCAAAGATGGAGGTGGTCACGACCCTCATCAATGAGGAAAACGACTAGAGGAGGAGGATATTTTTTTAATTTAATGTTACTGTTGGAGCAATGGAACGTACGTGGGCTGCGATTGGTCCACGTACCTACACCGCCGATCGTTTTACGTATTACGGTTCATCAAATGTCAAATTCAAAAATGTTTTTTATATAGATTCGCACTGTACATCTTACGAAATACAACGTTTTATTTTTATCATCGCATTTTATTATTTAAAATCAACTCCAACGCAAACCTATTACAAATCACAACATAATTTGGTCCTTCTGAGTCGAATTCAAACGCAAGAACCGATAAAAACGACGACAATAACGGACATTGGTGAAGACGGGAGAACAAAGAAGAAGAACGGAAGATCGCATACGTACGGTACGGTCAACCCATCCTGTTCTTATCCTTCAACCTCCACTTCACTTGTGTAATATCTTCCTAAATTACAGTGTTCTCGTGATCCTACAACTTGCTCCGCGTAGAACCCGTCACATCCGCGCAGCTGACGTGGTCTGGTCTGCTACCGTAAGTACTCCTTCTTTTCATATTCCACAATGAGCAACCGTGATAAATCTCCCCAGTTAGGTCTACCAGACGAAAAATTAGAATTACTTGTGAACGATTACATTAAAAAACGCGGCATTCTTAAAGGTAGACTTACTAAATTCAGCACTCACGTAAATAACTTCAACATTAAACTGGCTTCACCAGGAAACAAAATAGATTTAAAATTACGAATCGAAGGAGCCACGAATCTATTTCGCGAATTTAATAGCATACAAACCAACATCGAAGAAAGAGTCCGTGAATGTGATTTAGATGAGCAATTGTCACAAAGGGAACAGTTTGAGGACTGCTATTACAGCACTGTATCTCAAGCTGAGCTCCTATTAAATAGTAGTAGCAGTAGTAATAGCGGTGAGGTCACTACATGTTCTAAATTATGCGCAGATAGTTGTTTAAAATCTGTTAAATTACCTACCATTACATTACCATCATTTGACGGTGCATACGAGAATTGGCTGGAATTCAGGGATACATTTCTTTCTTTGGTACACGACTCCAAAGAAATAAATAACATACAAAAATTCCACTACTTAAAGTCGTCATTGAAAGGCAGCGCAGAGCTTGTAATCGATGCATTAGAATTTACTTCAGATAATTATTTAATTGCTTGGGATTTGTTACTAAATCGTTTCAATAACAGCAGATTATTAGTGCAAAATCACATAAAACGTATTTTTAACATTCAGGCATTAAATAAGGAGTCTCCCGTATCTATACGAACACTAATTGATACTATTTTAAAGAATTTACGTTCCTTAAAAATACTAGGTGAGCCTGTCGATACGTGGGACACATTAATTAATTTTATTATCGTCTCAAAACTCGACAGGATCACGGAGCGTGAATGGGAGCAGTACAAATGCACTTCACTTAATAATGATTGCAAAATTAAAGTCAACGATTTAATTAACTTCCTTAAGCATCGAGCGGACATGCTGGAAACATTGCAAGAGTCAAATAAAACACAAAATATTAAAATTACGCAGGATATAAAAAATAACACGAAGTCATCTAGTATTCACAAATGCAATGTTTCCACCAACAAACCGCACGAATATCACTCCGCGCCAAAGAAATGTGTTATGTGCAAACTTGATCACCGATTATACGCTTGCAACAAGTTCATTAACTCGAATTTAAACAATAAACTCAAAGTTATTCGCGATAACAAGTTGTGTGAGAATTGTTTACGTTATGCAAATCACACAGTTGAGTTTTGTCAATATGGCGCGTGCAGATTTTGCAATAATAAGCACAATTCAATTATTTGCCCACAAGCCTCTCAAAACGACTCTAAAAACATAACCAACAATCCACATAGCATTACTCTTCACTCGTCAAGTAGTCGAAAACTACCGAATGTCGCACCGTCGCCCTCCGCGCACCTGTCCCCCGCGGAAGCTAGTAGCGATGCAACAAATGCACACTTAAATATTAGACGCACACATCGTTCCTTACAACCGGTTTTGTTATCTACTGCATTGATCGAGGTACGAAATTGTCATAATGTTTACCTGCGCGCAATCGCTCTGCTAGATAGCGGCAGTGAACGTAGTTTTATAAGCGAACCCTTTTGCAAATTATTAGGGGTTAAAATATTACAATCCACTCACGAAATTAGGGGTGTAGGTAACTCAGTGACGCAGTGTAATCAAACCTGCGACATTGAGATTAAATCACGCATTACACCTTACACCACTAATCTACAATGTTTCATATTACAACGAATTTCATCTACACTGCCCGCTGTACATTACGAACGCGCTAAGTTCCGTATACCGCAAAGTTTACAGCTGGCCGATCCGCACTTTCTTAATTCTCGAAATATTGATATTTTAATAGGGGCAGATAAATTTTGGGAATTATTAGACGCAGGTAATATAAGGTTACCTACTTGGCCTTATTTACAAAATACGCATTTAGGCTGGGTAATATCAGGATCTATAATATTTAAATCGCGCAATGATAACAGTATCCAGTGTAATTTCACGCAATCGATAGATACACAACTCCGTCAGTTCTGGGAAGTCGAAGAACTGCCTAATGATCGGGATACCCGCACAGATGCCGAACGTACTTGCGAGGAGCTGTTCTCTCAAACAACGAAGCGCAATGATGAGGGACGGTTCATCGTCAGGATACCATTACGAGCATCACCTGACATGTTAGGTGATTCATACTTTCACGCAGAACGACGGTTTTTATCTTTAGAAAAGCGGCTACAACGCGAGCCTGCTTTAAAAAAATTATACGCAGACTTTTTACACGAATATGAAAGCCTAGGTCATATGACACGCGTTTCAACCTACGGCTCAACGCATTATTTTCTACCGCATAGTGGAGTGCTTCGCGACTCCAGCACAACACGGCTCCGTGTGGTCTTCGACGCAAGCGCAGTGACTAGCACGGGCCTTAGTTTCAACGCAATACAGTTGGTAGGTCCACCTATCCAAGGTGATTTAATTTCAATTCTTCTTCGGTTTAGGCAGTATAAGTACGTCGCGTGCGCAGACATCGAAAAGATGTATCGACAATGCCTAGTAGACGAAGACCAACGCGATCTTCAGCTGATTCTTTGGCGAGACGAACCTACGCAACCGCTCGGTATATATCGTTTGAATACCGTTACGTATGGTACTTCGTCCGCGCCTTTTTTAAGTGTTCGTTGCTTGAAACAATTATCAATTGAATCTACGAACGACGAAGTGCGCAGAATTATTAACGAAGATTTTTACGTAGACGATATGATCACGGGTTCTGATGATAAACAACATTTAATTCAATTATGTAACGAAACATCTGCGACTTTGCAATCGGGATGTTTCCCACTTCATAAATGGATATTTAATTTTACGCGCGATAAATCATCCGAATCTACGAAAACGTTACCTACAGGCGCATCGGCGCAGTCTTGTAAACAACTGACGCTCAGTGATAACAGTACTCACAAAACTTTAGGTATAGGTTGGCTAAACGACAGCGATGAATTTTATTTTAATACACAGTTTGACATTGATAGTACTCAACCTATAACTAAACGTCTAATTTTGTCATACGCATCTCAAATTTTTGATCCTTTAGGTATCTTAAGTCCATTCATTCTAACAGCAAAAATGTTGTTACAGCGGCTGTGGTTATTAAAATTAGAATGGGACGACGTCGTACCTAGTAATATCGCAAGCCAATGGAATCGGTTCGTTACGTCTCTGCCTGTCCTGAAGACGATCCGAGTACCTCGCTATGTTTTGGATAGTGCAGCTATATATAAAGAGATGCATATTTTTACCGATGCCTCGCAAACAGCTTACGGCGCGTGCGTTTACATTCGAACAGTGAATTCAAATAATAATATAGCCACTGTTCGTTTGCTATGTTCGAAAGGGAAAGTCGCGCCCTTAAAAACGGTCAGCATACCACGTTTAGAATTACTAGGTGCCCTCATAGGAGCACGATTATATGACAAAATTAAAAAATCATTCAAATTTCAATTCGACAATATTATGTTTTGGACTGACTCGACTATTGTTTTAGCCTGGCTTCGCATGCAACCACGATTATTAAAAACGTTTGTTCACAATAGAACTATAGAAATACATGAGTTAACGAAAGAACTCCCGTGGCGTCATGTAAACGGGAAAGATAACCCAGCCGATCTGGCTTCACGCGGGATTTTAAATCTTAGCGATCTGTCCTCTTCACACTTATGGTGGGAAGGGCCGGAGTTTCTTCGCGATAGTAAATTTATTAAAGCATACATATGCATTTTCATTTGCTTCGTTACACGCGCAGTTAATTTAGAGCTAGTTAGTGATCTCACTGCTAAGACTTACTGGCTTGCCATGACTCGATTCATTTCGCGTCGGTCTAAACCCGACGAAATTTGGTCTGACAACGGACGCACGTTTTTAGGGTTAAAAAATGAATTCGCAGATTTTTTAAAACGCTGTGGCGATGAAATTATTGATTACGCTACTCAACAAAACATAAAACTTAAATTCATTGTTCCATACGGTGCTCATTTTGGTGGATTATGGGAGGCAGGAGTACGCTCGTGTAAATACCACCTTCGTCGAGTGGTGGGTAACGCGCATCTCACATACGAAGAGTTTAGCACGGTATTAACACAAGTCGAAGCTGTCCTTAACTCCCGTCCGCTATCTCCGATTTCATCTGATCCTAATGATCTACTACCTCTCACTCCTGCTCATTTCCTGGTTGGCCGTCCGCTCACGACGCCTGCCTGCGACAGCCTCGTCGATACGCCTGTTCATCGCCTCGACCGTTACCAGCGAGTGGAACAAATCCGTCAACATTTCTGGACTCGCTGGGCTAAAGAATATGTTTCAGAGCTGCAGACACGAAGGAAATGGAGGGAGAATACGCAAGACCTTAAACCTAATACGATGGTCGTAATCAAAGAAGACAACTTTCCTCCATTAAGATGGCATCTTGGACGAGTCGTCAGGAACATCCCGGGGAAGGACGGCATCGCGCGAGTGGCCGAGATCCGCACTACGTCAGGGCTCGTGCGACGTACCTACACCAAAATATGCCCGCTAGTTGAACCTGATGACTAACCTATTGGAAGCCAAGGTTTCCAAGGCCGGGGGCATGTTGGAGCAATGGAACGTACGTGGGCTGCGATTGGTCCACGTACCTACACCGCCGATCGTTTTACGTATTACGGTTCATCAAATGTCAAATTCAAAAATGTTTTTTATATAGATTCGCACTGTACATCTTACGAAATACAACGTTTTATTTTTATCATCGCATTTTATTATTTAAAATCAACTCCAACGCAAACCTATTACAAATCACAACAGTTACAAAATAATGCTTTTTTATTGGCTAACATCGTTATAATCGTCCTCGTCAGCCGATAGACGCTCATTGCCGGACACCAGCCTCTCGCGAGGACTTCCAAACAACACCGTCTTAACCTAATTGTATCCAGCGACATCCTGCAACCCGCTCGACATCAGCAGTCCGTCTAGTGGGGGTTGACTTTCGATGTTTGTGTCCATCCCCCCAATGTCCTTTAACCTTCGAACTTTGTGCTCGCCCATTGACACTTCAGGTTTGCTCGTTGGATTTGCACATGTTGAGCTGTATCGGTATCTTTGGATTTTCTCTTGGGATCTCCTAATTTCGGAGGGGATCACTCAAATACACGGAGCATAGCGCGTTACTTCGCACGTTGAGTGACTCTAAGCCCTCTTAATTTGAAAAGATTGATGATTGATTTAATTTGAACTGAAAATAAGCACTTTTGCTAATCGGAAAACGAAGGCGTTATTTTCGATTAGCAATCGCGCGTAGCTCTGACTGAGTCTCATATTATGTACTCGCATATACGATTTCGGACTGAGGCTTGTATCTCTGAATTGAGTAAAAATAAGAAATTGGACGGAGAGAAATATATGAAACTTGACCCATACCTATATACCTATAATAGACCTAGGTATAATTTTCTCTATATAATTATTTCAATGAGGATGAGTAGGATTTCCGGTCGCTGTCGCCGTCGCTTAGAGATCCTTGTTTGGTGTTCGAAGGCATCAAATGTAGCATCTTCCTTGCGTACAGAATTTTAGTATGTTTAATTTCCTTGTGATTGACGTTTTAAAATTATCTTTGTTTGAAGATCATCGTGATTAGTTGACTTGTTGTTTAATTATTTTATGACTTGTAGTATTCTCTCATGTAATATTTCGTGGGTTGGCATTTTTGAGTGCGACTCGGGAAGATTGGTTAAGCCACGTGGAGCTCTTGACATGCCACGTCTCCGCCAGTAACTTTTGAACTAAGTTACGGTTAAATTACTGGCCTAATCAATACCATGTTTTACCTCAACCTATCCCTCTACATATCTACTTGTTTCCTGTTTTCTACGATGGACCAAAGCCGTATAGGATTTGCTCGCTAAAACTTAAATATAATACATTAGTAATCCCCAAATAAGTGCCATTACATGAGCTGCTTTTATTTCTGTATTTATTATGTAAATAGGTTCAAATGAAATCGTTTAAGTGACATTTTATATTTTGTGTTGTACATGGAATATATGCGTAGTTTGGATGTTTTTAAAGTATGATATTGCCGGTGTTTTCTATTTCAGAGAAACTTAAAAACTAATTTCTACGTGGCCAATTGTATAATAACAAGTGGTGCGTATCGGTCAACCTCACGCCGTTGCTCTGACCACATCGTTAAGTAAGTAAATGATTGCAAATTGATTCGCGAATCACATCGTTCAAGGTCACGCAATTATTGAGAGGCACGTAATGCCCGTGGAGCAACGTGGCGATGATCGACCGCCGGCGACAGCACACAGTTGCACTCAGTGATGAGGTACCCGATATGAGATGCTACAGAGCGCTACTGCCTGGGGCTGGCGGACTCTAGCTACATTTATGTATAAAGTCATAGAGCGCCCTCGTGTCTGATCCTGAGCCTGAACCTACTATAGCGGAAAACAGTTCTTCTAGGCTTTCTATTGTCAGTTCTCAGCAGAACCTGCCTTTTGTAACTATAATAGAGTCACTATTGAAACTAAGCCTATTTGAAATAATCATTTGTAATTGTATACACTATGAAAGTGACAGTACAAGAAGTGTATATATATATATATATACATTCATATAAAAAAGTAACTAGATTTGTATGCAATAGATAGTTTGACTGCCTCGTTGGTCTAGTGGTTAGCCTATGTGGCTTCGATCACGAGGTCCTGGATTCGATCCCTGGGTTGGGTCACGGAATAACTCTGAGCTTTTTAATTCTTCTATGAAACATTCAGTACATTCCAAGCCCGGAGTTGGAAGTTGGAGGTGCTACACCCCTCAGGTGCCTGAGAGAGCACGTTAAGCCGTCGGTCCCGTTCACTATCATCCACATCTGATAGTGATAGTTAATAAATGAAACATTATCACCCTAAGCCCGCCAACCCGCATTGGAGCAGCGTGGTGGGTGTACGCTCCATATCCCCTCTCCTATAAAGAGGGAGAGCTTGCCTTGTAGTGGGCCGTTAATAGGCTGATAATGATGATGATGGTGAAATAGTTTGAAATTTGAAATATCGTGGTGAAGTTTAATCTCAGTCTATTCCATCCACGTTAATGGTCATGCAGATAAAACATTGCTGCCTAACAGCAAAACTAATCAATAAATGGACAAAAAATAATACCTATACTATTAGTAGTAACACTAAGGCCTGTGTGCACCAAGATTTCGGATATAATAACCAACGGTTAGCATAAGCTAACCGTCGGTTACTATAAATTTACTGTTCGGGCTGTCGTGAACAATAAATTTCGGCGAACGGTTGTCGTGAACCGAAATCGATATAAACATTACATTAAGTTACAGTAGAGCACCGGGCAATTTACTGTTCACTGCAATCCGTACGCCGGTTAGGGACGTAAGCTCGGTTAAGACAATCGCCCGGTCCTTAACCGGCGTACGAGTAGTCGTGAACAGTAAATTTTACGTTTAACTTATGTTAACCGTTGGTTATGTTGTAACCGAAATCTTGGTGCACACAGGCCTAAGTCATAATCTGCCTGGCGCTCTACTGTAACTTAATATGATGTTTATATCGACGAGTATTACTATAATACTACAGGTAGTTACTGGTATAACGTAAAGTTGCAACACGTAGCATTCGTCGCTAACTCAGCGTTACACAACCGTTGTTACAACTAACTAGATGTATTTGAATGTAAAGAATTCGATGTCCTCATCTCGGCCACAACAATGTCAGCTATGGAAGGACGGGAGAGCTGCATTGGAAATTAAACTAGAGCTAATTAACACGTGAGCCACTGATGCACGTGACGTGAGAGAATTCATACTATTAATTATTAACAATAGTCAATTTATTTACTAAAATTTGTAGGATGAAATCTACACCATTTTCGGTTATTGCACAACATTCTATCGGAACCGTTAATCGCTTGGTGATACATCTATGCCCGTAGGATGGTATCTAGCCACGACCGAAGCCCACAAACTAGACCTGGACCTAAGAAGAAAATGTGAATCGGTCGAACTCAGGAACTCCTTGTTATAAATTCATCGCGTATATCACTGCGCCATGGCGGCTGTCAAATTTGTGAAATATAAGAACTAATCTGCAATACTTGGAAGTAACCAAGGTGAGATGAGAGATGGAAGATGAGAAGCGTAACCTTTATCGTAATGATTATTATTCAGAGCGCGGACCTCCCACACACCATGTGTTGCTCTGATGTGGACTATTGCAGCGAAAACAATCGGATGATGCAAGGTGATGATAATTGTCAATGAAAATGATGGCTTAAAGTCGTAGGCAGAGCAGACAGGTGACGCAGGGCACTAGGTTAATAAGCTAATATAGAATAGGTACTTATGCAACTGTGGTCTTCCGACCGGAACACAGCGATGCCTAAATTATATTCTGATATCTAATTTTACACTGAGCAACGGTCAGCTATTATTTTTTTTGGAAAAACATAATAAAGAATGGAATTTGGCTGGCAAATATTTTTTATATTATAACTTAATATTATTTGCAGACCCGCCGTAGCATGACTTCGTTCTTGTCGTACAATAGTCTTTTTAACCAACGAAAAAAAACGGAGGAGGTTCTCAATTCGACACGTATATTTTTTTTTATGTATGACCACGCATAACTTTTTACAGGTTGTCTGATTTTGATAATTTTTATTTTATTAGAAAGGGCACACTTCCAAGGTGGTCCCATTGCCATCATGTTAGGATCCGATGATGATATCCTGGGAAAATTTAAGGAACTCTTCAAATTATACAGGCACACTTGCAGCGATTTCGGTTTTTGTGTGAGTATCGGTAGCTTTTTGGCTACAAGTGTCGTATAATAAACTATGACAGTATAGTGCGAGTACGTTACGTGTCGATAAATAACTAAAAAGTAAGAAATAAATATTTTTAACAAAAAATAGAATCGACTCAAAACGCACTAAAAAGTAAAAAATAATTGTGTCATTTAGTTGCTTTAATTTACTTAAGCATATCTAGGAGTCAGTGCCAGCCGAGGTTTCTATTTTATGGACATTACCTAGAACCCACAAACTGCTTTACTACGTTAAATAAATGTTCCTTAAACTTGCTGGCACCGACTTCATAGATATGCTTAAGTAAATTAAAGCAACTAAATGACACAGTTATTTTTTTATTTTTTAGTGCGTTTTGAGTCGGCTCTATTTTTTGTTAAATTTTTTTATTAATAAGATTAGTTTTAGTCGGTATACTTGTGTGCGGCAAATGACTCGCATCAGTATTAGACGTGTCATCAGAAATTTGCAACAAACTGCTAACATCCATACATGGAGTATTCAATACAATCGCAGAGTTGTCGACATTACACGTGACCATAAAAGGCCAGCATTTGATGTACCAAACAGTAATAAAACTTCTCTAAGGACATTTGAATAGGAAATTATTTTCCGCCTACGAAACAACACTAGAAGAGTTAATTTGTGTTAAACAAATAGGATAATTGTTGCAGCATCCGACGAGCGGCGAGCATCTGCGTCCGCTGATAACGAGGACAATAGCGCGAGGCTCAGGGTAACGATTGAGTAGAGGCTAACTAGGCGGTAATTAAAGGTGACAACATGTACGATGCTTTGTGTCGGCCACAGATAATCTCATGTCGTTGTAAAACATATCTAAGGTCTAGGTATTGCATGGTGTTATGTTTACGACCATCAAAGATATCCACATTTGTAAATATATAATAATTAGCATAAAAGAATTGGTTGTCTGTAAAGTCGGTTTACTGACGATAGTTGAACGTGACAATGTCTTAAGAAAATAATGATGGAATGGTAGCATTTAATTGGTTATCAAAATTTTTAATTTTAGTATATTTTCATAAATATTAATTTAAATTAATAAAATAATTGATTTTGATTTTATAAATTTATATTTTAAATTTACAATAAATATATTAATTTTTAATAATTATATTTAATAGACGGATGTCGAACGCTGCCGAATGCAAAGGCCGATTGTGCTTCTTTGTCGCTCGTTCCGCGCTCTCGCTTGCACTTCAAGCCTTACATGGAACGCCTCAAAGCGAGGTAACGACGCATGATTTGCATAAAAAGATTCCTTAGATATTTTCCGTTATCGGAGAAGCAGGTTAAGTATATTAAATTAACTGATAGTCCCAGTAGAGCAGCGTGATTGGTTTACGCTTGGTATTCCAGTAGTGGGCCGTTAAAATGCTGATAACGATGACCGATGTAACATCAGTAAGGGCTCCAGTCTTCTATACATAACGCACGAGCTCATCACACTATCAGATCGTTAGGCTATCAGCGCTTCCGTGTGGCTTCAAAACACTCGGTTATTTACACCTCACGGCTACTCCACGCCGTGACCCGCACACCGGACGTGAAGTGGCCACACTATTATGTGTTCCGCATCACAAACCACGTATGCCGTTTCCACCTTATGTCCGTACGCGATTTGCCGCCTATTGTGACGCGTGAATACAGATCCATTGAATGAAGCATGTGCAGAAATATTGTCCAAAAATAGGTGGAGTTCTGTTACAGAAATCACGTACAAAATAATGAAATAAATTAACTTGAAAATGGGACCAAATTAGGTAAATAGATTATGACAAAATAATTGATATTGTTAATATTGATGAAGACTGTAGATGGGTTTTGTTAAATAAATATAATATGTTGGATGAATGGCTCGGGTTATTATCAAATATCTATAAATTATTTTAAAGAGCGTTATTATTTTAAAAACTTATCTTAAAAAATATAAATTATTTTAATAACCGTTAGTTTAGTTTTTGCATTTTCTGAGATTTACTATGGTCATATATGTATTTTTTTTCACCATCGTAAAGTAGAGATTTCAACGAATAGAAAGCACACCAATTTTTTGAAAAAAGCTGATATTTTGACGGCCGAATTTTCGGTTGAAAATTCGTTTACTGTTTCGATATTTATTCATAATAAGGTGAAAAAAAAAATATTCCAAATCAAATAAATATATAGCGTATTTGGGACATAAAAGGTAAGTTTCGCCAAATTTCATGAAAATAAAATTTTATTTGTAAAAGATAAAAATAAAAAACAAAAAATCTTGGATTTTTGAATTTTAACATACATTTTGAGGTTATATTTGAAACAAGTAAATACAAAAGTTTTAGATCCTTGTACTACCTATAACATTGTCATATAACTCTTTTCCATAGGATTTATAGTTTTGCCGAAAATCGAGAATAACCGTTTTTTACCCCTAAACCTTTCCCGACCTCAGATCGCCTTCGTATTTTTCCTTTAATTTTTGTGATATTGTCCTCCTTTTCCAATGGGTTTCATTCTACTGCGATTTTTTTTTAAATTAAATGCACTGGTCTATAAAAGTATAAAGATTGCATGAAATACCAAATGTTTACAGACTATACCAAATGAAATAACTCCAAATGGTTTTGTAAATAATACATATACTGTTTTCACTATTGGTCTATTTAATGCTGTATAGTTCCTATTTGTACTGAGAGAATGTTGATAAATTGTTGTTTACGGTGTCAAATCTGGTTACAGATCTGAAATCTATCACAATTGCTCAATTTGATTACATCAACACCTTGAACTACTTACGACTGTGTACCAGCTGGTAACCGTCGATTTGACACTTTATTTTACTTTTTACAGTTTCAATAAAGTAATACAATTATCATTTCACTACACGGTAGAGTAGCAGATAATAAACTGAAAGGTCGAAGAAATAAACCTTTGCCAAGCAATCTTTAGAATCAAGGCGGTGCAGCAAATCTGTTAAGCAGGAAGAGAAAATATTATTTTATTAAAATAGTTTTATATAAATAGTTTAAGTCCGTTATCTGCGTCTAAGGTTTCGAGTATAAAATAAAGATAATATGTCCTCGGGCAGTAAAGTTAGCTTAGTTAAACAGGCTTGTACCTACCACTATTAATATTGGCTTCAGATTTTTGTCTTTCAATATTTTGGAATATATTTTGGTTTGTTCAAAGTTTACATAAATATATAACAAAAAATAGAACCGACTCAAAACGCACTAAAAAGTAAAAAATAACTGGTCATTTAGTTGCTTTAATTTACTTAAGCATATCTATGAAGTCGGTGCCAGCCAAGGATATCATCATAAGATCCTAACATGACAATGGGACCACCATTAAAGTATGCCCTTTCTAATAAAAAAAGAATTATCAAAATCGGACAACTCTGTAAAAAGTTATGCGTGGTCATACATAAAAAAAAATACACGCGTCAAATTGAGAACCTCCTCCGTTTTTATTCGTCGGTTAAAAACAGAAAACATCTTTAGTGTTCAATGTAATATCAAATAACTACTAATGCTTATTTTAATTGCCTCCTGTAATACAGTAATAACACAGTAGGTAGGGCTTTAAATCTACACTGAATGTACTCTTGATTGATACATAAAGATTTATTTATTTATTATTAATTTCATCTTTACTTCATTAGGTATTTTACTAAAAGAACTGATGGCTCCGTTGTGATCCTGAATTGTCACTAAATAAATATAACTCTGCTGCAGTAACACTACCATCTTGTTTCTAAGCGAGTCTTTGCGCAGGATTGCTGTCTAATTACTTGTGAGAATTTCAAAAAGTAATAAATATGCTTGCGGCGCAAGTACACGAGCACACGGCTCATCATCGGTGAGCAGGGCGTGTGTGTACAAACACTGCGGGTGCGGAGACGCTCTCTCATGACGATTATGTATTTATATTGTGAGCCGCATTGCCGCCGCGCGACCACTCCGCGCGCTACCCAGCACTGACTATTGACCGACTATTTAAATTTAATTATTTTTTTATTTTATAAACGTATAATTTTAAATAAAAAAACTGGAAATAAATAAATAAATAAGTAAGGGTAAAAATAATCGATCCAAAACAAAAATCTTCAGAAATTGTGATCCATTAATCCATAAAAAAATATTATACTTTACTTTGGTAAGCAAAAAGTTTAATACAAATAATAGAATCAAATAAATGCAAACGCAATAGTGCTGCGATCGATGGTATAGATTGTGACCGTGACTCAGTGAGTGCGCACCACCATGGGGAAAGAGGAGAAGACGCCCCCAGCCGCCCCGCAGCCGGCCGGGCAGCTGGACACGGACGCGCTGATGCAGGAGCTGGGGCAGTTCCGGCGCTTCCACCTGCTCAACTACCTGCTGCTGGCGCTGGTGCCCTTCGCGCTGGCGCACTACGCCATCAACTACGTGTTCCTAGCCGCCGACGTGCCGTACAGGTGAACCTACACTCGACATCAGCCATCACTATCATAAGTCTACCAAAGTTCGTCCACTGCTGCCTGACCTTCTGCCAGAAACTTCCAAACTGCACTGTCTTTAAACGACTACATCTAGCGTTGTCCACTTTTAAATTTATATTTGTATAACTATGTATTTGCGCAGAGCCTGGCTTTTTCCTTACAGAAGTGTATTTCGTATGTTCGTTAATGAGCTGAAGGCTAACACTTAAACATACACTTTTGATATTTTGTAAAATAATTTCGTTCAATTTATACAGTCCCTTGAACCAAATTCCCAAAAGACTCCATTCACGCTGTTTTTGTAGCTGAATGTAATAAAAGAATGCGTTAATTGAAATGAAAAACATATTCAACTAAAAAATGTGTGTAAACATCAGACAAACGTGATCACTTAAATACGGTTAGTTCTGTGGCTTAGAGTGAAAGAAGAGGAGCCTGCCTACTGCTGCCGTATGCATGAGAGAAATGGAATCAAATAGACTGGTACCGTTTTTATTTTCTACTCTTATTCCTACCTATAGGAAGTATTTAATAAAAAATTTTAATAAAAAATTAAACCGACTTCAAAATGCACTGAAAAGTAAAAAATAAATGCGTCATTTAGTTATTTTCATTTACTCAACCATATCTATAAACTGGGTGCCATCCAAGTTTAAGGAATTTTTATTCAACCAAGTAGCAGAGCTCTTTGTGTGAATTAGGTATCGTCTTTAAAGTAGAAAGCTTACAGATGGCACCGACTTCATAGATATGGTTAAGTAAGTTAAAGTAAGTTTTTTTATACTTTTTAGTGGTTTATCGACAACGAACATACGTAAAACCTACTCGTACCAATATTCAGCAGCTACTTATAAACTACCGACATCGTTGCAAATGTCCCTATGCCCTAAGTAGAATAATACCTAGTACAACAAAAAAAGAATTAGGTACTTAAATCAGACTTGTGATTCCGGATATATGCGAATACAAATATAAAAACATAAAATTCCCTATCTCAAAAACTACTGAATCGATTTTGATGAAACTTGCAGTGTACCCTAAGTTGAATAATACTTAGTACAACAAAAAAAAGAATTACTTGAAGTTCCGGAGATATGCCTCCACAAACATACATACATACATACATACACTTTTAAAATTTGGCACATTTGTTCAGACGCTGATATAGACTAACATATGCGAAAACTGGGCAGTTCTGGAAATATTACATACATACGGGTCGAATTAATAACCTCCTTTTTCTGAAGTCGGTTAAATGTCGGTCGGTATGCGCTGCAGGCTTAGTAATATATATATATATATATATATAGATAGAATCGATTTAACCAAGATCTCATCATCAGATCTTAACATGATGACTATGGGACTATATTTTATATTTGTATTGTATATATTACCCGAGTTACCACCGTTTTTGTCGCGCTAGTCGGACCGTGAAATTTATTAAATAGGCATTATTTCGCGTACGCTGCCTTAGCTATTGGATATAATTGAAAACATTGTATGAAAACTTTGTGCATCTTAAAAAGTTTTACAAAAAAGTCCGCAATAGCATATATCCATCTTTTATATTTTGGTAGATATATAACTTTTTGTGTTTTAAAAAATCATTTAATTCATTTGCTTACGTTTACGTCATTATTTATACTACTAAACTTAAATCCTTATGAAAATAAATTATTTAATAATCACAAGGATATTATACAGATAAGATTTGCCTTTTACAGTATGTTAATTAGTTATATAGTTTCGGAGATATTACAAAATTTCTAAAAAACAACATTGCCGTTATGTTATCCAAATTAAGTTGACCTCCTTCGTGTTATGTTATACGTACTGAATAGGGGTCAACATTTTGGTACTGATATTCTTTGAGAATTCGATCTTTGATCTTTTCTTTCAATTTATTTGGCATGGCAGACCATATTTATATAATATACGAAAAAGTTTGTTCGTTTGTTTAAACTGGCTAATCTCTAGATTTGCGTTTCGGATTGTAAATTATTTTGTTTATTATTAAAGCTAGACTCAAAAGTGAAATAGACTATTTAATACAAGCTATACACATCAGCTTGCCATAAATATATATTGTTAATGTTAATGTACTGTAATAACGTACAATGTTTAACAAAAATGTAGATCTTTAGTACACGGGACGGGACGGAGGATATTGCTTGACGGGCAACAATAAAAAAATTAAATTGAGAGGGGTAGCGGGGAAAGAGCACACTTTATATGAAAGTCTGTCTTTAAAATTAAAAGGGTACCTAAGAGGTTTTCACGGGGCGACTGCTAGTAACGTATAAACGTATCTATCTAGCTTAGCAGTCTGGAGCTAAATGTGCAATCACAATCTCCTTTGAAATCCTTCTCAATATATTGACAATCTCATTTACTTTTATAGCTTTTGTGATTGAGTTTAACATTTAAATTTAAATTATTATTCCTGTGATAATAATCAATTATATCTATCTGATATTGCACTTCATGTCAGTTCTCTATATTTTGTGGTTGTGTGTTCACGGTGTAGTGTCATCTTTATTATTGTTTCTGACTCTGTGGCGCAGTGGTATGCGCGGTGGATTTTTTTTATCGACTGCTATTACACCTGATGTTAGGTGATGATGCAGTCTAAGATGAAAGCGGGCTCATTTGTAAGGAATGGGACGAAAATCCACCCCCCTTTCGGTTTCTACAGGAAATCGTACTGGAATGCTAAATCGCTTGGCGATACTTCGGTATCTTTGTCTGTAGGGTGGTAACTAGTCTCGGCGAAAGCCTCCCACCACCCAGACCAAGACAAATTAAGAAAAATGACAAATTAAGAAAAATCTTAATCTGCCCCGCCGGGAATCGAACCCAGGATTTCCGTCTTATAAATCCACCGCGCATACTACTGCGCCATGGAGGTCGTCAAAAGATGTATAAGACGGAAGTGTCGGTTTCGATTCCCGGCAAGGCCAATTGAGATTTTCTGAATTGGTCCAGGTATGGCCTTTGGCCATGACTGACAATGACGTAACGCAAAGAGTTTAGCGTTCCGGTACGATGTGCTGTAGAAACTAAAGAGCTGTGGATATTATTTAACTCCACACAAGTTAGCCCGCTTCCATCTTAGTTTGTGTGATCACTTATAATCAGGTGTGATTTCAGTATAGGGCTAACATAATAACAGTAATGTGCGTATAGAGGATACATTGGTGTTTTGTACAATGATGTAGGTCATTTATATAAGAGAGCAAAACTAAAAGTTCCTAAAACATGTACCACTCCTTGTTCTTCATATTACAATTGAATTATTTATTTTTACCAAAAACATTCAGATATGTATTGTACCAACTACGTGCTGGCTCCTATATAATGAATTTATTAATAAAATATTTTCTTTGACATGTATGCCTATATTGAATATTAGCAAGCGTTACTTGGTGGGAGGGCATCATCGACAATGAATAACATTTAAGTTTTGTAGATTTCTATGAAACCTTGATCGGGCATACAGACCTGACTAATGACTCTCAAATGTGTAACTTCGACAGCAAAATTCACTGTCGAGTAAAAAGCAATTAGGGAAAACATTATGACAGCTTCGAAGAAACCGATTTTTTACAGGAAACTCGTATAACGCAAAAGATTGAAGAAAAACAGTTACAAAAACGAATATGAACATTAAGTATAGCAAAAAAATTCTTTGTAAGTATATGTACAGGTTTACAAGTAAATAATATAAGTGTGTGTACACATACACACGCTGCGGTTACACACGTTGAACTAGCGATGCGTGCTCAGCATTTACATCAAATTACTTCTATACCTACGTCAAATAACTACTTCCCCTCGCAGCGTCTAGATGTGTGTAAGAACTTTATGTCGATTCTTAAAAAAACTTCTGTTTTGAAGCCGATGTACCACGGTTTCGAAGCGGATGTAACCATGATAGCGGATGTAACTGTAAGCCGATGTAATGATTTTTTTCAAGAATCGACATGCTGCAGTGAACATCGACACGTTGGCAGAAGGTAGTCAAATTCATTCTGAAAATAATAAACGAGAAAACATTCTAACTCCATATGAATGTTTGTACAGTCTCTCGATGAAATGAATCACATTCAATGTCATTACTACAACGTACTTACTTTTCATTTTAATGTAGACTTAGAACAAAAAATACTTCAAGAAGTTTTATTTTTATTGAAAAAAAAATTCATTAAGCTAATAACTATACAAATTTTGCCCACCAGATAGCCATTATTTGCACAAAACTAGCCTTCTGTTATTCCAGTCCAGGCATATAGCCGCACTCAAGGGCCTCCATGGTAAAAGGAACACCAGTGTAATGTGCTTGTTCTGTACTTGTTGTATATTTTAACTTGTACTATAGAAATACTGATGATGAACCAGAAGCTGATGAGATAAGACTCATTGATTAATTCAATGTCATTATTTGCGTCATTTAAATTGTATAAACAATAGTTCAATTTGCAAACTAGATCATTAATACTTGTAAAATTAGCCGTACTCGTTAGAGACCAATAGGTATCGTTGCACTCTATGTATTCACCGCGCGGGTGTCGGGGCTATCGTGTAGCTGACAGAAATCCTTTAATCGAAGCTCGTTCATAATTGCGCCAATATCCAGATCGTTGTAATATAATGTAGGTAGTAAAACATGACTTCGAGAAGATGAAAATATCTTTGCAGGTTTACACCTAGCTTGTTAGCGCTCACTGACGCTTGCTCTGAACGTCTGCCGGACAACTTTCACATCTCGCACGCACAAGTGTCAATATGTCATCAGCACGTATACAATAGGCTATTATATTAACATATCACCTAAACAGAATACTAACACTGTTCTGAACAAGGTACAGAAAGTATTTGACCTAAGATTAAAACAGTCTTCACCTCACAAGGAGACGTGTATTTTTGAATAATACAAGCACAATACGTCCACAGTTTTTTATATTATACCTTGCCTATAGTCGTTTCAGTGAATGATCTTATTGCGAAAAGCTTTGATCAACATCTTAAGAAGCTATCGCTTAGTTGTTGGATCAAGTGTTGGGATATAGAAGGCGATAATTCTTGTGACGGCGAGTATTGTGAGGAGGTTCCTCGCTCTGGAGCCCTGACACCGGTTGCTTGGACCCTCAAAGGCCCGTAAGCGGTGGAGCAGATTTAAATTACTTTACTACTATGTTTCAAAATAGGTATACATTTTACTTAACTACTCCATACTCTGCCCTCACCAATCCTTTTCGATTTTTTTAAGTTAAAACTAACTCGTAAGTTAAATCTGAGATCACGCAGCTGATTTTTTGATGCTTATCAGTTTTGAATTAAATATTTACTTTATGTAGTACTTGTATTCATGTGTGTGTGTATTCAGTCGCATATGTGTAATTTATGCGATCTCGGAAGGTTTAATTTATATATTTTAATAAATATACTCATTAGTTTGTGCGATTACACGTAATTCTTATAACGTTTGTTTCCCGGAAGTCTCATTGAGATAAAGATATAACGATACTTGATACTCTGCAACAGTTTATTCTGTGATCTTAACATCTTTTTTACTTCTATTTACTTACTTTGTTGTGTCAGCGCCAACATCCTGTTCGGCACGTCATCTGAAAAATTTGATATCTGACAAATTTTAGCAAACGTCACCAAAATACTTTAATCAAATAATTAAAAAAAAAAGTTTTTGTTTGGAGCAGTTATTATTTTGTGAAAGAGTAAAGTTGAAGTCATCGTATAAGGTGTACACGTGCCTTGTGCTGAGTCAGTAAATTAAACTCCGTTTATTATTGAGATAATAAATTATTTATGAACTTCTTACCGTGTAAATTCAGGTTCATGTAATTTTTTATTACGTAAATAGTTGTTGGCAACTAAATAACCATCTGATTAGCAAAGATGAGTTTTTGTATCAACACTAGACTTCGCCAATTTAAACATATCAAGAAGCTAACAATTTTAAATATTTTAATTAATTAAGTAGCCGCTACTAGGTAGGTAGGATCACTAGACTTTTTATATATAACAACGAAGATTGGAAAAATTATAACTTTATGCACATGTGCTATTAATTACTACGCACAATGCTCAAATTCAAATTAAAAATTCGTATATTTCAAGTAGGCTCTATCACCGGCTCGGAAGGCACATTCCTACTAAGAGGAGCCAGCTATTCAGCAGAAACTCAGAAGTTGCTCTTATTAACCAATGATATAAATTAAATCTAATTTACATATTTGTTTTACAACATTAGTCTATACCCTTCCAATTTTAGTACCCTTCCAATTTTAAAGACAGACTTTCATACAAAGTGTGCTCATTCCCCGCTCCTCCTCTCAATTTAATTTTTTTATAGTTTCCCGTGAAGTAATATCCTCTGTCCCGTCCCGTGTACTAAAGATCTACATTTTTGTTAAACATTGTACGACACTACAGTACATTAACAATATATATTTTTGGCAAGCTGTATAGCTTAATATTAAATAGTCTTAATATTTTTTTTAAACTAAATAGTATTAATAAATAATTTCTTTTGATAAGGATTTAAGTTTAGTTGTAATGACATATATAAGACAATAACAGACTTTTTTGTAGAAACTTTTAAGATACATAAAGTTTTCATACAATGTTTTGAATTATATCCAATAGCTAAGGCAGCTCACGTGCATAAAGCCGATTTAATAAATTTCACGGTCCGACTCGCGCAACAAAAACTGTGATAACTCGGCTAATATATATAATACAAATATAAAATATAGTCTATGACACTTCCCGATAGTGTAGCATTCTACTGGTAAAAGAATTTTATTAATCGGATCAGTAGTTCCTAAGATTAGCCCCGACAGATTTACAAACTTATAAACTTTACATGCTTATAATAGTCTATACTTATATTATAAAGAGTTAAATTTTTTAAGTTTGTAAATGGAGAAATTGAGAGGGGTAGCGGGGAATAAGCACACTTTATATGAAAGTCTGTCTTTAAAATTAAAAGGGTACCTAAGAGGTTTTCACGCGGGCGAAGTCGCGGGCGACTGCTAGTTTATTATAAAGGAACTCCCCGTTTGAAGATGGCAACTGACCTGACTCCATCTGAATATCCTTGTCACAGAGCTGAATTACCTAACGTCAGCTCGTTAGTTGCAATGCATTTAGAAACGAAGCAAGATCCTCATCTAAACAGATTAGCTTAAGATGTGTTGCAGCATCGCGTGTTGAATAGGATAATAGCTCGGCGGGGCGCAGGAAATGCGTTAAGCTCTTCTAATAAGGATGTCGTCTCATTTCTCTGGATCTAGTAAAAACAAGATCAAACAAAGAAACATAGGCCTTTGTGTTCGTCTTCATAAAATATATATCATAATCGCAGAATGTGGATCTTTAATCAATATTTCTACCCTCATATAAATTGAGCATGTTCTAATAGGTAAACAATGGATGTCCGTTTCAACAGCACCTCATTTGCACTCGTAGGTAGTTATTGCAAGGTACAAGTTCTTGCGGTTTGATACCGTAGTGAGAATTGTAAGAAACGTAAATTTAAATTTGTTTTTGGATATTTGTCCAATAATAATAACACCATCTCATACGTTTTTTTCTTACTCTTGTTTAAACACCAAGTTAAGTGTTTAGTGTTTACTTTAAATATTAATTTTGGCCACGTTTGGTATTTTGTGGCTCCGGTAGGCACTTCTGTATGTAGCTATTAATACGCTGGAACTTTAGCTTGGTTATTATGGATAACAAAAAGTTGAATGCCTTCAAACATGTGGCTCAAGTATCAATAATTAACAATATTAAGTACGTATTTAAGTATTCTGTGGCATTATTCGAATACGTTTGCATAGAGTGGCCTCGTTTAGTTGTGTCCCAATGAACTGGTTGAGACCAAAGTGTGGGATCGTCTTCTTTATTTAGTGATACTTCTACGGTGTTTAGTGAATTTGGAACCGATGTGAATTAGTCGTCTTCTTTAGAATGTTTCTGATTGTTTCTTTCTGTTTATGTTATTGGTTGATGTAAGATATTATTATTGTTCGCCGCGACATCGTCCGTCACTTTATTTTGTACACATGGACTTCCTTGTTGTTATAATGAATCCGAATCGATATAATGCATTTGCACGAGCATAATATTAGACATAATATGACTAGTAAGCTGGCTTTATTCTGTCCCTTGATATACTCTAATTACTATGTATTTTAACAGTATAAACATTATTATGTTACTATGCAGATTACGAATTTGTAAGCTCTTAGGAGCTTGTCTGAGAGGTCTGATGGCGCCACACAGACTTACCGCTTAATGAAGTGTAATAAATATATTTATTACATTTCAATTTTATACTTCTTACTAACAACTAAAATTGATGCTTTTATTGCTAAACGATAAAGCTTATTTACATCAAATCCTGAAGATTTGATGTAAATAAGCTTTATCGTTAACACTGGAAAGTCTTGATTTCAAAATTAATTACAATAATATCTAAGTATTCTTTATCATTCATTAATAGCCTTGCTTGCTACAACATGCCATCGCAGACGGAGCGCATGTCGGCTGGAGTACCAGGCGGTCAAAGAAGATGTGTTTATAAGGCATTTTTATGAAATCTTACAGATGTTTGGTGCCCGAGTGCGAGAGTGGCAACAGCACGGAGTACAGCCCGGTGTGGCTGGACGGCGCGCTGCCCGGTTCCGGGCGCGAGCAGCAGTGTGCGCGCCGCGTGCCGGTGCCAGGCGCAGGGCGGCCGTGCGACGCGGAGGACTTCACCGACGAGCTGCAGCCCTGCGAGCGCTGGCTCTACGCCTCCAACGACACCATCGTCGCCGAGGTAGCACCCCGTCCGTATCCTACTCAGATTCAAGGGTTACAACCCCACAAACTTGAAGTTGACTATAAACAGACCGACCCTTGATATTGTCTAAAAAATAAAATTGCGTCCTCTGACAAATGCAGGTTTTTGTTTTTGTGAATATTAACAACTGCATGTATTTTTCTTCTTAATATTATTGTATCCAATTCAACAAAACCTTCACTTTTGATTAGTTACAAATTATGTAGCCTTCAAATGTTGCATGTGTTTGGCAACACTTGATTGATGTGATGTGTTTGTATCATCACAAACATTTACTTAACTCTGTCTGCTTGTCCTAAAGCAATTAAGGCTTTATCTATTTAAATAAAGAATCATCCTTTTCCTGTGTAGCTCAATCAGTAGTTCCGAAGGGTCGCTCGTAATACCTGTACCTAGGTACTTTTTGAATTTTTTCTATTGATATTATAGATTGCCTCACTAACCCTGACATGCTGCTCTAAATCTTTCAAGTTCGTATTTACAGAGTTCTGTTGTTCCCTCAGTTCAACCTGGCATGTCAGGAGTGGAAGCGCACTCTAGTGGGCACCATCCATAACGCGGGCATGTTGGTGTCGCTGCCCATCATGGGCTACGTGTCAGACCGGTCAGTGACAAACATTAGTACCTACTTTTACTTTTGACATGGTCTATAGTCTTTAAATATGACTTATAGAATATCAAGGCAATAGTAATGTCCTTATGTTATGTTTGTACTTATTCCGATTAACATCACATAAGGGTATCATCTATCATTTCGATTAACATACAGATTTTTTTACATAATCTAATCAGTTTTGTCATAATTTTACTAACAATCTACCAATCATTTTTTTATTCATTTATTTATTCATGAGATATGCAAATTAAAGTCATAGAATCCTAATAGCTTCGCCATGGGACCTTGACAAATTGCAACCATAATTTGTAACATAGCTTTCTGGAACAAGTATTTTTTATGCCAGTAGTTACACTAACTTAGCACCGAAATTTTTGCGTTAATTTAACGAAAATACTTAAGACTTGTAATATCTACTTCAGAATGTCACAGATGGGCAGTTAAAAAGTTAAAGAATTCTAGTTACTGCAGAAGTACGGAGATTTGCGACATCGAAACGGTGTCTTCATTGCGGTGGCTGCATTGTCGCTGGCGATCGCGTAGTGGTTGCCGGTGGTGCCGGAGTACATGCGGTATGAGTGAAACAAGCCTAAACAACATCCGTGTTCCTTCTGCAGCTGGGGCCGACAGCGCGCGCTGGTACTGAGCTGCGTGTTGGTGGGCGCGGTGGGCTCGCTGAAAGCCTTCTCCGTGTCCTACGAGATGTACGTGGTGGTGGAGTTCCTGGAGACAGTGGCCGGCGCCAGCGCCTTCCCCGCCGCATACATCTTGAGTGAGTAAAGCGTAGTAGAGTCAACATCTCCGCTGCTACGGTTTCAAACTGTAATGTACTGGCTGGAGAGCTCGTAGACATAATATATGAATAGTTGAGGCTAGCTGAAAACTTGTCCTTTAATCTGCAATTTTGTTAGGTATTAACCTAACAAAATTTGCTTTTTTGTTAGGTTGGCTGGGAATGAGTGGAAATTAAATATTATAGCCCAATTTTGATATAAGTTTCTTTTAAATACCTACCTACAAAAATGTTTATCAGCTCCACGGGCCAAATGTACATATTTACCGACTTTGGGCGACGTTGTCACTTGAATTCATCGGTTATTCGCGGAAAATATCAAAGCTAATATTTTTTTATTTACTGTTCGTGTTGTCCTCTTCCAAATTTTTTAAACCTTTTACAATATTTTGAATCTGTCATAAATCATACATCAATCAGATGTCTTATTGTTTCAGCTATCGAGTTGCTCGGTCAAGACAAGCGCGTCCTCACCACGGCATTCCTGGGCATCATGCTCGTCATCGGCGGGCTCAGCTTCGCGCTGCTCGCCAAGACCTTTACCTACTTCCGGACCTTCATCCTCGTAGTGTACCCGCCTTCTCTGCTCTTCATATCTTACATATACTTCCTCCCGGAGAGCATACGATGGTTGTTGACCAAGGGACGAAAAGAGGAAGCGTTACAGATAATCATGAAAGCGGCGAAGATGAACAACATCACTTTGTCAGATGAGACTATGAGACAGCTGACCAGCGTCGAGGAGAAGGTGAAGGTCGAGGAAAAGAACGAGAGCGAGGAAGGGTTGTGGGGGCAGGTGCTGAAGTCCCCGATCATAATGACTCGGCTGGCGATCTGCTCGTGGTGGTGGATCACGTGCACCTTCGTGTTCTACGGCCTGGCCATCAGCTCCGTGTCTCTGGCCGGGGACAAGTACACCAACTACATGCTGGTGGTAAGCGTGGAGGTCATCGCGGTGGTCACCAACGCGCTGGTGTTGGACCGGATCGGAAGGAAGACCACGCTGTTGATAGCGTACGTGGTCTGCGGTTTCTCTTGTGTGGCGATCGCGTTTGTTCCAACAAGTGAGTTTATTTGTTCACTTTTTAATATAATAATAATAATTATAAAATATTTTATTTAGCTGAAAGTAGTTGTTGTTGTCTGTCTTGCTTTCACTCTACAACTACTGAACCGATTTAAATGAAATTTGGTACACAGTAAGTCTAGAGCCTGAAAGGCTACTTTAAATTGTTAAGACCTATTTCTTAGGCAGTTGATTAAATATTAATAAATATGACATTCATCCTAATCCTAACTAATATTACAAATGCGAAAGTAACTCTGTCTTGCCTCTACAACTACTGAACTGATTTAAATGAAATTTGGTACAAAATAGCTTAGAACTAAAGATTAAATTAAAAAATCTTGAAAGAAAAGATAAATTAAATAACTAATACAAATCATCCCAGCTAAAAGAGTTACTGTCTCAGCATGTTGCTGCAATGTTCGTCGCTGGTTTTCAGGCATAACCTTAAGTATTTAAATAGTTAGCTTCATTAGGTTTTCTTTATTTTCGTTAATATCAGTAACTATCAACTTCATCAGTACTTGAGATTTTTGAAGTAACAGTTAATGGAAGTAACAGATAACCTACCGGCAGTGCCGTCACTAGGGAAGTGCCAGCGGTGCCCATACCATAAATTCAAATTCAAATTCAAATTCAAAATCATTTATTTCAAGTAGGCCAATTATAAGCACTTTTGAAACGTCAAATTAGACTATTTGTAGTGCCTCTACCACCGGCTCGGAAGGCAGGTCCTGTTGAGAAGAGCCGGCAAGAAACTCAACAGTTGCTCTTTTAAAAATATTAATTTTTACAATATTAACTATATTGTTACATAAAATTATTTATTCTACTACTTGTGTGAAGTTGAAAGCTGATCCAATTGCCTCTCAACCTCTATGTCATTTAAAAATTCATCTATAGTACAATAACCTTGACTCAGTAAGTGAGTTTTAATACATTGCTTAAACTTATGCAATGGCAGATCTAAAACTGAATTGGGCATCTTGTTGTCGAAGAGTACACCCAGTCCAACGAATGACTTTTGAACTTTTCGGAGGCGATACGCTGATAAAACTAATTTATGTCGATTCCTAAGAAGACGATCGTTTAAGTCCTTTTTCTGTTTATACATATTTATATTTTGTTTGACAAAGACTAGGTTATTGTATATATATTGACATATACAAACAATATCTTATTTAGAGTCAGTTACAAGCCTACAGTAGCGCGCAGTTATCTCGCTGGCACAGGGCGCATAAAAGCTGGTTACGCTACTGCCTACCGGATGTTAAGTAGAAGATGATCGCCCATTACATAGGACAGCCACACTTCGTAGGATCAAGTTCTACTATACGCTTACTAGTGCTTTTCTACTTGAGGTATAGGTAGTCCTTATTTCAGTTTTTTATTTACGAGTACCTCAACTATAAAGTCGGCTAATTGAATTGTTGTTACTGGTGTATTTGTGTTCTGAAAGGCTATGTATGTTCTGCAGCTCTGTGGTGGCTGGCGACGCTGCTGTACCTGCTGGGCAAGGTGGCTATCACGCAGGCCTTCAGCGGCATCTACATGTACACGTCGGAGCTGTTCCCCACCAGCGCGCGCCACACGCTGCTGGGCTTCTGCTCCATGGTGGGCCGCGTGGGCTCCATCGTAGCCCCTCAGATGCCGCTACTCGTAAGACATCTCATCATTGATATTTTCACCTCTTTTTCTATCACCTTTTCTATCTTACCTTACTTTTTCTACTCAATTCTTTTTATATGCTAGTGATTTTTCTGTAACATGGAGAAATATCCAGATCATTCTTCTTGTTAAAAAGATTATTCCTACACTTTTTTGGTACCTGACATCTTTTTTATCGCTCCCTTACAAGTTCTTGAAATACACGTAAATAAGAACTTCCTTTTACGAGTAAGTCTATTGCCATCGCTGTGGTCATAATACTGGAGGGATGAATGATAAGCAAATGACGGCCTTGATTCTACTTGTATTCAGTAAAGCTTTTGATGTGATATTTTATGACTATGATATTTTGTTAGGTTTTTATACTCCGTGAACTTAATATCTACATCGGTAATAGACTGTCGTCGTCCGTTGACAGCGCATTCGGGTGGATGGCAGTTACATACGGTCGGGGTATCTCAGGGTGGTGTATTATTTCCCTTCCTTTTTTATCCTCATAAATTCACTTAGTCAAATTACAACTTCTTTTTATCATATGTCTGCTGGTAATATATATAGAACCATATATAGAACTGTAGCTCAACTGTTCCCGCTATTCGGTGCGATCTCAGCGCAGTATAGGTAATGTATGTTAGTATTATCGTAACACATTGTCGACTGCGGCAGGCAATCTACGTGGAGTGGCTGCCGTCGGTGCTGTTCGGCGGCACGGCGCTGGTGGCGGGCGCGTTGATGCTGACCACGCCCGAGACGCTGCACACGCGCCTGCCCGACACCATCCGCGAGGCGGAGTGCATCGCCGCGCAGCACCACGCGCCGCAGCAGGCCGCATCCACCCTGCAGCCGAACGGAGCTGCTGCGGGACTAGCGACCTCCAAGTTATAACAACATTCAATGCAAATTAAAAAAAAAGTTTATTCAAGAGAAACAAGGATTATTTTTAAATCAATAATAAGAATTTTTCAATTTAATATTGATAGTGTGAAAATGAAGTTGTTAAATTAAAATTAAATCTACGAGGGCTCCAAAGGTGCCTTGTTCGGAAAACAAGAGACATTGCATATACATAAATATAAAATCCCGTCTGCACATCACTATTAGTAATGTTCAATTATTATTTATTTTTGGACGATTTGTTAGTTTTATATTTAAGAAATCGGCTTAATAATACAAAAACAATTACAATTATACTAAAGCCTAACTCGATTGAGAATGCTTGTCAACAAACAAATTAAAAATGAAGGTAGAAATCACTAGTCATTTTACACCTATTTTTTTAATTAACTAGTTAATGACGAATTCTTCACAATAAATTAGATTAGTAAGCTTAAAACGATTTAATATGTTCAATATCTTTTAAATAAGATTTTTAAAATAACAAAACACAATTTTAAATTTGTTAGGCATAAAATGTGTTGCATTTTCTACCTTCATTTTAAATTTGTTTGTTGTCAAGCATTCTTAATCGAGTTTGGCTTTAGTATAGAGTTTGATATTATGGTTCTTTAAAATAAGAAGATCATTACTGTGAAATAATTTCAACATGTTCTTGTTTTGAAGTTAACATTTATTATATATTTGTCAATTGGTGGATTGCTATTAAATAGCAGCAGGCCATACTTTTCATATAGGATATATAATCTTACTTGGATTAACAAGACAAACCTATGTGCATTTTAGACTTTTCTCAATGATCGATGAAATAGCGTCATCGTCTATAATTGAATACACCAATGTTGCCATTTAAACATCATTTTTTTTTTTAATAAGAAATAAGCCAGCGCTTGACCACTATCTCACCTGATGGTAAGTGTAGATGTGGTCTAAGGTGGAACGCGCTTGCTTAGAAGATGCCTATTCACTCTTGTTTTAAAGATACCCAATTTGTAAAAACAAGGAAATACTGATTTCGGTAGGGCATTCCAGACCTTAGCTATGCGTATGATGAATGACGACGCAAAACGCTTTGTGCGGGTCCTGGGAATATCAACGACGTAGGGGTGAAATCCCACCCGGTGTCTTGCAGTGCGATGATAAAAAGGTGAAGGAGGTACGAGGTCGAATAGCTCCTGAGAGCACTCACCGAAATATATCCTGTAAAAGACTGACAAACTTGCAACCAACCGACGATGCTCAAGGCTGTGGAGATTTGCAAGTAGTTGATCAGAACCAATAAGTCTCCTGGCTCGGCGGTCTACAGCGTCCAGAGCAGCCAGCTGATATTTCGCGGATCCATCAAAAAGGTGACTGCAGTACTCCATGCACGACCGGACTTGGGCTTTATATAAGGTGAGCAATTGGTGTGGCGTGAAGTACTGCTTCACCCTACTGAGGATACCAAGCTTTTTTGCAGCAGTTTTGGCTTTAGCTTCTATGGAACGGCCGAAGTTGATATTGGCCGCGATATCAACACCAAGAAGATCGATATGGTCAGTAATAGGTACGGATATATTTCGGAAAGTAGGAGTCAGTGAAAAAGGACTCCGTTTCGCAGTGAGCAGACACGCCTGCGTTTTGTTAGGATTGAACTGCACCAAATTGATGTCACCCCAATCTGAGACATCTTTAAGGGTAGCGTTCAATCTCGTTACCATTGCCTCTCTGAGTTTATTGGTCTGGCTACCACCGACTCGCGGACCAGACAAGTACCTCTCTGTTACTGTGCTGTCATCTGCGTATCCTAGGATACCAGGTTTTATTAACAAGTCGTTTATATGCAGCAAGAATAGAGTAGCAGAGAGGACTGACCCTTGAGGAACACCGGCATTAACCGTCATGAGATCAGAAGAGCAGCCATCAGTGACTACTCGGAATGTTCGATCGCTCAAGAAGTCAGATATCCACCCACACAAGTTCTGTGGTAGACCATACGATGGAAGCTTACGAAGAAGGCTGCCATGCCAAACCCGGTCAAACGCCTTAGATATATCAAGAGAAACGGCAAGCGCCTCACCATGCATATCTATTGCTTCACCCCAAACGTGAGTAGCATACACGAGTAGATCTCCGGCCGACCTTTTCTGGCGAAAACCATACTGGCGGTCCGAGAGGAGATCATAAGACTCAAGGTATGTTAGGAGTTTAGAATTTAGAATTCGTTCCATACTCTTACACAGAATTGAGGTGATTGTAATAGGCCTGTAATTTGCCGGATCAGCGCGACTTCCATTCATTGTAAAGGTTAAAATTTTGATGGCCTCCGTGGCGCAGTGGTATGCGCGGTGGATTTATAAAACTGAGGTCCTGGGTTCGATTCCCGTCGGGGCAGATTGAGATTTTCCTTAATTTGTCTTGGTCTGGCTGGTGCGAGGCTTTTTGCCGTGGCTAGTTACCACTCTACCGCCAAGCGAATTAGCGTTCCGGTACGATGTCGTGTAGAAACCGCAAGGGGTGTGGATTTCCTTCCTACTCCTAACAAGTTAGTCCGCTTCCATCTTAGATTGCATTGTCACTTAACATCAGGTGTGATAGCAGTCAAGGGCCAACTTGTAGTCAATAAAAAAAATCCTTCAATACATACCTAGTGTACATTGTAGTCACATAAGATAGTATCGAGAGATATCTAATATCTAACTGCGATTATTATAAAAATGTTTAAAAACTTTGTATGTAAGGCTACATTGTTATGAAGGCTTGACCTCATGAAGGTTATTCACGTATAGCCGATAGGTCATTACTTAGTATACGAGTGATGCGCAACTTAAACGCCTTTCGTTTACTATGAAATGTATATATCTATCATTTATTTATTATTTTGAATGATAATTATGATACATTGGACTTTATTGAAGCCATTGATGATAAGAATAATAAAATTTTAGATTTAAAATGGGAACGGATGAAAACAAATTGTAATAACAATTTCTACAAAGTGATGAACAATATAATTTGTAATAATTTATTTTTTACTCATTTATTTATGTGTGTTAGAGTATAATGATTGTTTAAATAGTAGAGAAATATCATATTATAGTAACTAACATGGTGTTAATCCGATGCTCGTGATATTAAATTGTTAATACATTAAGGATTAATAAAATATGAGTATTTTATGATTTTGATTCATTTTCCGATTTCTAAATGTGGTGGACTGGTCGCCACTTAATGACGTACATTCAGTAATCAGATAATCCTACATCAACTGTTTGAAATCTTATGTATACTCACTGTAGATACACAATAAACACACGCAGAGAGTATAAAAACAAATATAGAATAATAATCTCCCTAGTTCTGGATAAACAAAATGTTATCCAGAGTCCGATGTTTGGTTCGGTAACGACGTCAAACAGTCGTTGCGAAAGCTCTCCCGATACTATGCTCATAAACATTCGGCGGTGGACGTAAACCTCCAGCATCCCGCCTCCAGTACGGATTTATCCCAGGCCGCAGCGCCCGCTCCGCGCGTCCATTACCTCAACATTTACTGTAAACTCGTCTAAATAATCCAAATATTTGATCGTAACCAAACGTTATTTGTATTCCGTGATTTTGTGAAAATTGTTGGAAAATCGCAGTGATTTATTTTTTTTCAGATATTTTTTACTTGTAGATATAATACAGTGAATAACGCCAGTAGATACAATGCTTTATTGTTTGATGTCGTTCCAATGGCAGTGAAATTGAGTGTAAACGGAAACGCGTCAGCGTATTGAGAATCACCGCGATCATCCTAAACACGGCGGCTCTCCGCGTCTCTAAAAGATAGATACGAGCCCGCTAAAGAGTGACAGGAATTTTATACCTATAGATCATATATATGTTCCGACTCAGATTGGAGACTCAACTTTTAACAGAATGTTAAACATAAGGAAGAAGTGCGTTCTCGAAAATTTACAATGACATCTTAAAACAGATAAAAGAGAGAGAAACGAAATTATCTCTTATCTATTCCTAGTACTTTCTTTTACAAATATTTTACAAAGAATTACCCAGTTTTATAGAAACATTCAGTGTACTGATAGTTCAATTCACTAAGACGCGCCCCACTATTTCTCGCGAGGGGAAACCGAAGGGTGCGGGGAGTACAGTTCGAACATCAGTCTCGAGTCGACCACGGCTCGGTGTACACGGGCTATTGTAGGTTGTATCGCTGCGTGTCATGACCCAATGGAATGATGCTCTACTTAATTTTTTTACCAATATTATATTTATAATGTCAAAAAAACGTATCGTATAATGATAAACTACACATTTAAATGTGACTTAGCCAGAAGAATCGTTCCGTTGCCCATTCCTTCAGGTTGACCGACTCGACTTTAATTTTTCTACAAAGGTCACTTGATTGGTTTGTTACTGCCAATATAGATTTTCCAAATTAGCTTAGCAAAATAGCTTTGGTATATACATTGGTACTATTCTACCAAAAAGACGTACCGTCAAGCGATTTAGCGTTTCGGTACGTTATCGTGTAGAAACTAAAGGAATGTAGATTTCATGCTACTCCTAACAAGTTAGCCCGCTTCCATCTTAGTTTACATAAACTAACTTGTAATGAACCAAAATAATAATAGATATCATGGGTTCACGCTTTACAAAAACGCTAGGGGTATGGTAGACAAGACAGCGTGGAGTTGAGCTCAATCATTAAACTGTTTAAACAAAAGAAAAATAGATATACTAGGTACCTATCTGAGATGATTGTGGGTATGTGTGTTTTTAAGATATTTTTAAATGGGTTAATATATATGTCGAAGGAATTAGACTAGAGACTTAGAATAGATTGTTGTAATATTGTAATAGACGTCATTGTTTATGGAAATGTTACTGTCTGTGGATGTAATTATTTTTGGTATGTCACGAGTTTTTGACGTGACAACGTCTTGTAATTCGATAGAGCCGGCTGCACGCACGAAAAAACATGAATTCATGCGTCGTTACCTCTCTTTGAGGCGTTCCATGTAAGGCTTGAAGTGCAAGCTAGAGCGCGGAACTAGCGACAAAGAAAGACAATCGGCCTTTGCGTTCGGCAGTGTTCAACATCCGTCTATTAAATATATTAATTTTTTTAATTAATATATTTATTATAAATTTAAAATATAAATTTATAAAATCAAAATCAATTATTTTATTAATTTAAATTAATATTTATAAAAATATAAAAATTTTAATAACCAATTAAATGCTACCATTCCATCAGTATTTTCTTAAGACATTGTCACGTTCAACTATCGTCAGTAAACCGACTTTACAGACAACCAATTTTTTTTTTATGAAAGTAATCGAAATAGAACTAATTGTTAATCATTTAATGAGAGATATGAGATAGGTGCTTACTTAAAACTTTAACACAAAGTTAAATTCAATTTGATTTGATAAATGAATGAATGATTGATTTGTTTTAATACTCCAACCAATAAAAGAGTCAGGCGCAAAAGTCCTAGTAGAGTATTTACACCATCTTGAGGGGAATAAAGGAGTTGGGTAGTTAGTTTGTGTCTGGAGTGCGGAGAGGATATACTTTTACACTGGTCGAGTTGGACCAGTGTAAAAGTGTTCTTAAGAAGTAAATTAAATTAGGGAGTAAAGTAAGATGGGTGTAAATAAACTACTGTTCTGAATCTTTATAATACGTCAGGAATTATAAAAATCTATTTCATGTATCAAAACATTGTGAACTTGCAATATATCTGTTCGTGAAGACAAAGTCTTTGTAACCCTAGAAAACGCCCAAGAGATTAAGAACCACTAAAGATGATGTCAAGAAGAATGGTGATACTCCGATATATATATATATTAACCTATATCACAATATAATTTTGCTGTGCAGGACCAACACGACATATTCATTTTAAAAAATGAGTTAAAATGAAGTAGAGCATACTGCTAGTCAAACATGACATTCTTGTTGACATAATTAACTTGACACTTTGTGTGAGTGTGCACACATTGCTACTCGTTACGTAGTAATAGAACTCACATTCTTGCAGTTTTTATTGCACACTTGCACTGTAAGCGTTTGAAAAACAAAACACTACGAGCCATCGTGGATTGACCAAGCTATAGCTGTGTGTACAAAGAGAAATGACGAAGCACGCGTCCTCCTAGATCTCATGATTTGCATAATAGATGACAGTAGCGTTAACCATGTCAACAAATATTTTACCAAGGGATATATTCCAGAGAAATACGACTTAGTTTAGTGTTATTTGAAGCTGTTTAGTGCAAAGTGTGTGAAAAGGCAATGTATTGTTGACGAGGATGAACGTTTAGTAGATACCCGTGTCCGGCGCTAGGGTGCGCTCTGCAACATGTCTCGCCGAGAGATGCGCCTGGAGCGCGCAGATTACCCGCCGCCACCTCCCAGCAAGTGTGCTAAGGTACTCTATGTCCTAGTTATTATGCAAGTGATGCCGCCATCCAACTGGCACACTGGGCTACAACTGCCCTTTATGAGTTGCTAGTTGAAAATTTTAACTCACTAACTTGAAGGAAAATATTTTTTCCCAAAAGTTATAAGTAGGTTAATCTATCTCTAAAACTTTTCAACTGTTATTTTGTCATTTTTAAGGCGATCTACAAATATCTAGATTTGCAAGAAACCTATGTTTCAATAAAATCATTAGCAGCTTTGACTCATAAAGTAATGGTCAAAAGGTAATGTTTCATTACCTTTAGGGAGAGGGGATTTTAAGTGAAAATACTTTGAAATACTTGAAATGAACAAAATTTAAAGCCTTAGACCAGCTCTTTGTTTCCAAACTGTTGTATCGCTCTGTACGCGGCGTCGTACCAGTACGCAGCAGTGTATTAGAACAACAGGAGTGGGTCGTGCGTAGGTGCTGTACTACACGTGGAAGCTGTGCTCGGTGGTGTTCTCGCACTTCGTGATGATCAGCCTGGTGGTGGCGTACTGCATCTTGGGCGCCGTCACTTTCGAGCGGCTCGAGGCGCAGCACGAGCGAGAGGTGATTTCTCTTACATTCAAATCAAAATACTTCTTAAAATACCCCGATTAAAGTATAGTGGAGTAGAAAGTAGTAAGACCTGTAGCATGGTTTAAGTCCTTTACCCAATAATATTACTACACTGCATGCAGTACCTCAGATTTGCAAAGCATAGTATTACAGAACTAGTGCTACTTCACATGGCTACCGCTAGTGAAAGGTTTCGTTGTCCAGGTGAAGATGAACATCTCCCAGATCCGCGGCAACACGACGCACAGCATCTGGACCATGACCAACAAGGTGTCCTACCTGAACCAGACCAACTGGACGGCAGAGGTCGTCGACATGCTGAAGGTGACTATAGACATACGGACACGATATTCTGAATTCAACTTGCAATAATTTGTGGCATATTTTTGGGGATGTGATTTCATAACCTAATTAAAGAGCCTTTTATAATTCATATGTATTTTTATTATTCCATTCTCGTTAGCACACTCGTCGCATTCATTTTCTTTATAATCAGTTTATTCAATGGCATGTCAGGCCAGGGCTGTTAATATTCATGTTCTCGGAGAAGAGGAAAGTTAAAGATTAGAAGCATTGCTTGCTTTGCATTGCGTTAGAAGCAGCTTTTAACTTGTTCTACTGTTACTTGATTACTATCTCTAGTTAACAATAATCCACTCTACGCTAAAGGTGTTTAAGTATACCTCATATTTTCCACCTTCGGGATGTTATAGAAAATTTACTAAAAGAAAGATAAGCTCAATATTTCATAGCTCCACCTAACACAAGAAGCGGCGCGTTTATAAATTGATCGAAGTGTAGTTGGTTTTCAATAGTATGTAAAAACAGGATTTCGAGAACGCAATTCTGCTGGAGATGAAGGTGCGCGGCTGGGACGGCAACGAGAGCACGGAGCACATCCAGTGGACCTTCACCGGCGCGCTCTTCTACTCCATCATCGTCATCACCACCATCGGTGAGTGTTCACTGTCCTCGGCACCGCTGTGCTCCTGCTGGAGATGAAGGTGCGTGGCTGGGACGGCAACGAGAGCACGGAGCACATCCAGTGGACCTTCACCGGCGCGCTCTTCTACTCCATCATCGTCATCACCACCATCGGTGAGTGTTCACTGTCCTCGGCACCGCTGTGCTCCTGCTGGAGATGAAGGTGCGTGGCTGGGACGGCAACGAGAGCACGGAGCACATCCAGTGGACCTTCACCGGCGCGCTCTTCTACTCCATCATCGTCATCACCACCATCGGTGAGTGTTCACTGTCCTCGGCACCGCTGTGCTCCTGCTGGAGATGAAGGTGCGCGGCTGGGACGGCAACGAGAGCACGGAGCACATCCAGTGGACCTTCACCGGCGCGCTCTTCTACTCCATCATCGTCATCACCACCATCGGTGAGTGTTCACTGTCATCGGCACCGCTGTGCTCCTGCTGGAGATGAAGGTGCGCGGCTGGGACGGCAACGAGAGCACGGAGCACATCCAGTGGACCTTCACCGGCGCGCTCTTCTACTCCATCATCGTCATCACCACCATCGGTGAGTGTTCACTGTCCTCGGCACCGCTGTGCTCCTGCTGGAGATGAAGGTGCGCGGCTGGGACGGCAACGAGAGCACGGAGCACATCCAGTGGACCTTCACCGGCGCGCTCTTCTACTCCATCATCGTCATCACCACCATCGGTGAGTGTTCACTGTCATCGGCACCGCTGTGCTTCTGCTGGAGATGAAGGTGCGTGGCTGGGACGGTACCGAGAGCACGGTACCATCCAGAGGATCTTTGAACCCTGGACCTCCGACCTATATAGCGCCAGGCCGTCAGGATCGAAAAAACTCAAGTTACGAATAAATGAAAGAAGTTTGTCACTAAATCGGATTTTTGTCTCATTGATCAAAATCGGCTGGTGACTTTTGGCGAAGATGAGCGAACGGAGTCATGAGAAAAACACGTAGTAAATAAATGTATGTTTGTTGATAGTAATGAGAAATAATTGTTATCCCAAAACACGAAAGTATGTCTCAGTGTGAGTGATTGCACGGCGGCGCACTCGGCCCATGTGCGTGGCGCCGTACATCACGCGCGTGCGCCTGGCACGCGGCCAGCAGCGGCGTGGGATTTTATTCGCTTCTGTTATTTGGGACACAGTTCATAATACAGTTTGAATGAAATATTTAGAAATGAATTCTTATAACCATCATAGACTTCACATATATTATAGTCCAGTAGAAAGTAAAATTTTGTTCAGTATACATTTGGCAATATTTCAGCTATATCTTTTTAATTTTAAGAATTTTAGATATTTTTCCTACTACTTCCTATTACTTTCCGAAATAATTAACCGCCGTTAATTGCCTCGACTGATATAATTATATTACAAGGGTTGACTTGTATTAGGCGCAAAGGATCAGGCTATTCCACGTGGACATCATTTGTATACTTATTAGGGAAGGTTAACTTAAGTTTTATTGTATCTCATTTCCTTAAATTAATAAATTATTGAGTACACACGCAAGGTTAAACCATATAATTATGATAGTAATATCTGGAACGCGCAGAATGTAATAAAACCATATTTTCATTTTTAATCAGATTTTAATTAACTTATATACTATTAATACGCATAGAACATCATCACAGCTAAGTTCTAGAACACATGCACGTACTCGCGCTTCTATTTCTCTTTTGCGCGAGCTTGTCCTTGCTCTGTGCCGTGAGGCGGCTCCTGCGGCGGGCGCAGCCTGCAACGGACATTGTTTATAGAAAATAATATAAATATACAAAGTCTAAATATTTTATAAGTAATATAAACTTAATTGTAAAAACATTAATGGTTTGGAAAAATAATAAAAGCTAGTAGCAATTATTTGGGTTCACTTCTATCTATACTAAAGCCAAACTCGATTGAGAATGCTGGTCAACAAACAAATTTAAAATGAAGGTAGAAATGCAACACAATTTGTGCCTAATAAATTTAAAATTATGTTTTGTTTTTTCATAAAATCTTATTTAAAAGATATTGAATATATTAATTAGTTTTAAGCTTACTAATCAAAATTTTTTGTCAGGAATTCGTCATTAACAAGTTTAGTAAAAAAATTAGGTGTAAAATGATAAGTGATTTCTACCAACATTTTTAATTTGTTTGTTGACAAGCATTCTCAATCGAGTTTGGCTTAAGTATAGTCTACAGTATTTGGTTAAACTTCCACTCACGTTTTGAGTTTATAATGTGTCATAATACAATTTCAAATTAGAGATTTCTGCAGTATGCCAGATAAGGTATTTGAAATTGAAAAATCAAGAAATGTCAGTAAAGAGTACACAAACACATCACAATAAGTAACTACTTCAGTTAAAACAAAAGAACAAAGCGGTAAACAGTAATATACAAAATACTTTTATACACAATCTTTACACGCTAGTTCCATTAACAACAAAAGGTTAAGATGAACACATAAATATCAAAAACGTATACAACTACTTAACAAAACTAATACAGAATGTTATATACATCTTATACGGTTGTAATATACATTATACACAGTTACATAAACAATCAGCAGCCGCTTGTATACACACACACTCGCACATTGATTCATTAGCGCATTAGTTTGTTAGTCATCACAGCACTCGGCTCATTTACCGAAGAAGTTCCGCGGACCGATGCGACCCGTGGGGCCTCCCGGCCCGACGAGGATTTGCCTTCCCGGTCCGATTATGCCGGTCGGACCTCCCGGGCCAACCAAAAGTCCCGGACCTCGCCCTTGGCGGCTGAAATCTGGTCCTATGATACCGGTCGGTCCGCCGGGGCCGACTAGGCGAGGTCCGATAAAGCCGGTGGGTCCATTCGGCCCGACGAGAACGGGTCGATTGAACGCTGGACCGAACAGGTTGGGTCGGTTGAACGCCGGGCCGATTATTCCCGTCGGGCCGCCGGGGCCGACTAGGATTCCTCTCTGTGCTGATTCGCTTTGTCGAATGTCGCCGGGACGATCGAGCGGTCTAACGAGTAGGTTGTCGTCACGATCTTCGTTCGATGGTCCGATTATGCCTGTAGGTCCTCCGGGTCCTACGAGAACGGGTCTCTGGGAACCTGCTGGTCCAGTCGGTCCTATCACCCCGGTGGGTCCACCGGGTCCAACTAGCACTGGTCTTTCGGAACCGGATACTCCAGTAGGCCCAACGAGTACATTTCTATTAGAGCCCGTTGGTCCAGTGAGACCTGCAGGTCCTATGACCCCAGTGGGTCCTCCGGGTCCAACTAGCACAGGTCTATTAGAGCCCGTTGGTCCTGTGGGACCTCTAGGTCCTATCACTCCAGTTGGTCCTTCGGGCCCAACAAGTACAGGTCTCTGCTGTCCCGCCACTCTATTATGTCCTTCGGGTCCTATCACTCCAGTAGGCCCATCGGGTCCGACTAATACTGGTTTATTTTGTCCTGGTCCTATTATACCAGTCGGTCCTCCAGGGCCTACGAGCACTCCAGGACGGCCGAATATATTATTATCAAAGTTGGATGAGGAAAATGGTCCCACTTTGTTCGGTCGACTCGGAAACAGTGCGGGACGCTCGTCCTCTACTTCGTTGAAAAATTCTGGAAGGAAAATCGCAATTACTATAGCAATTAAAATCGCAATTAGGAACAGAAAATTGGCTCTACAAATTGTTCAATTGTCCATGGAAGAATTTATCTAGTATTTCAGAACTCTATCAGGCGGTTATTGTTAAGAATAATAATAATACGAAGTTTAAAGAAGTACGAAAAAAATAAATGTTAGATACCTGACTGAAGACCATTCTGTTTGCCGTTGTAACAGCACAGGTACTGGTGAGCGCCGCAAGCATTCTGGGAAAAGAACAAATTCACACTTTTATTTAAAGTAAATGACATCAGGTCACTATGGCTGAGACTATAACAGTGATATTTGCTAAGCCAGAAAAGAGAGAAGAATTTAAAATAGGCCTCTTATATGTTTTTTATTTAGAATCAATTTATATTAAAATGGCACTCACCGCGTAATCGGTGCGCAGCTCGCAGTCGGGGGTAGAGACACACTTGCAATACTGAAGCGAGTCCAGCGTGCCGTCCTGATACTTCTCGTTTCTGAAATAAATAAGTCCAAGATTTAGCAAGTTCTGGTCAATCAGTGATTTGTTATGTTAAATACATGACGTGTAGAGTTGTCGTGGAATGTTTGTTTAAATAACATTCGATGTTTAACATTAGTGTTTGGTTGTTTATAAAGTGAATATTGTTCGCTACTAGCAGCCTCGGTCTATTGCATATGGGAACTTCTTTAATATAATTTGAATCCATAGACTGAAAAGTCTCAGCCTCGAAAGGGGCTGGAATAATAACCGGGGAAGAGAAGATCCCCCGCGTCTGACCCAGGTTTAAACTCGAGGCCCGCACCGTTCACCCGATCGCTTGAGGGATTGCGGGAAGAGGGCTAGCAGAGTAATAATTTAGTCTATGGGTTCGTATGACGGTGATGCGTCTATATCCTCACCGGTCGCCACCGTCGTTGTACGCCGGTCGTCCATTGATCCGGATGTCCCTGTCGTCGCCCCGTGCCGGGTAGCGTCCGTCGCCGAGCGGCCGGTTGTAGAAGCCGGCCGTGTCGCCGGACTGCTGGAAGAGAACCTCGTCCGCTTGCACGTTGTCGCGGTTGTTTCTGGAATGTTCCAAATTTCGCTTTACTTATCGTACTTTGAATATTCTGATCACGTTCTAACAAAATATTTTTTATTGGTATTATCCTTTTAAAACGGATTAAGGCGCAATGTATAATTTTGAGGAGATGTATAGAAAGATTTTATTTATTTTATTATATAAAAAGTTAGGAAGGAATCTAGAGCTTTCTTTAGGAGCTGGTGGTGTATGGAAAACGTAGATGATATCTACAAATGAATGAATAATTTTTCACAGTCTATTCCTATTACTTTATCCCAAATCAAGTAGAGATGTTAGACTTATCCCAATTTCCTTTATTCTATAATATGTATTTGTGGTGCAATCTCAAGTACTTAGAAATCTTATATATCTACTTAGAAAATAAGCAATATTCCTCTACGTTCAATCCACCCAAAAAGTATCCAAAAGAAGATTTTTGTACCTTCACAAATATTTTGTAAGTGGCATTGCGTTGAATGTATAGCATATGATCAATACTACAATTGTTGTTAGACTCGCGCGCAACACGTCGATTGCTACGAGTAGATGGTTGCGATATTATTTGTAACGATTGCTAATTTATTGCCATGATCAGGTGCTGCGTTTCCGTGTTGAGGTTATGTAATGTCGGCCAAAAATGTAGTTTTCAGCATCCAGTAGATACATATTTCAATGATACTCGCAAAGTTACCTAAAGATGTACCTTTCTTTGAAGAGAAATCATCAGTAGCGCTATTCTGTATATCTCTCTGTCTATAGCATCTTATTATATAGAGCAAAATAGAGACGTTAGTGGCAAGTGACTCTGTTGAGTTTTGTTATAGATTTACAGAATAGCCGCCCGGATCTGGCATCAACTTAGAACACTACTTTCAAAATTCACCTTCTGTGTTCTGGTGGGTAAGTTGGTTCAGGGAATTCCGATTTCCGAAATAGTTCCAGTCGAACGGACTTGCGCAAGTAACACAGTTGAAGGTGAGTGGTAACTGTTGCTAATAGTACACCGTTATTACGTATCAATAAGCGGCCTAGAAAGTATTTAAATTATTAAAGAAATAATTGCGTGTAATGACTACGAATATTATGAGTTACAATCTTAAGTAACCACTGACTTGGTTTTTGTTGTCTCATAAAAAAAATATTTATTTCTTATTTACAGCGATCGCTATATAATTATCTGTTTTTTTTTAAAGATTAGATATCGTTTAATTAACTATTTAAATATGTTTTTGTTTCAAATATGTATTAACAGCATTAAAGAGCGATTTAATAAAGCATTTAAGTCTAACCAGACTTTCTAATCGTATAAGTAGTATTTTAATTTGCCCTCGACTTCATTGAAGCGTTCGAGTTCACGCCAGTTCATATTGTACATTAAAGTGTGTGAAATATACATCAATAGTTATGTTGCAACTGTTGGCGATTTGTTTACCTTTCTTTATATTTTAAAATATTACCTTTAGCAAATGATTTGTGTTGACAGCAGCTTCATCGTCCTTCCTAGCGACTCCCTAGTTAGTTCGCAACAGAGTGGGTGCGATTCCTAGTATGATCAATTTATGATTTTATATATTTTAGGTCAAACCTAAGATCTCACAGCCTTAAGTTTGGCCTTTTTTGGTGCCATTGCGGAAATACTAACGGAGATAGGTGTCAGACGCAGATTGGTACAAGTTGCACAACCTTCGGACAAACAATACCAGCGGATGCCGCAACGAGGGCCATCAGTCGCAGCCAGTCTATGATAAGCGCAAGAACGGCGGTGGGATAATTACGCTATGTATTGTAATAGAACAATAAGTAGTGATCCTACCCGCAGTCGGTCAAGGCGCCGAAATCCGCCCGAGCGGAACGAGTTGCGTGAAGACGATGGCCCGCCCCGCTGCCGGTTGGTGCGATCGTGGGTTTAATTGCTACGGCCTCAGGTTGCTACTTTAAATACATCGGCATGTCTTGTTTTTAACACCTGACGCATAGATGGTACTTACGAATTTGATGCGTGTTATTTTTTTTACTTGTGGCATTGTAGGATACAAACAAAGAGCCGATATAAGCATGAACTTCCGACTTTTCTTTAGGAAAAACTAAAATTTTTTGATCTGCCAATGGAAAAACGAATAAAGCGTCTCGTTGGTATAGTTCTGATCAATTTAAAAAAAAAATATCACAAGATGTTATTCTGCTTGTGGAAATACACTAACCGTGTTAGCGCGTACTTTCGACTCTTTTTTTGAGGAAAGACTAATAACTTTTTTTTACTGAGGAGTGAAAAACTTCGATCTCTTCGATCTTATTAATAGACTTGAATCAAGGAACATGATTTTCTTAGCACTGCAGAATGAAACATGATGTCCTTAGAATGCAGTGTGTAAAATTCACGTTCAGAAGCACCTACCTTTTGTTGGTCTGCTCGTCCACGAAGCCCACCTTGGCGTCGATGCGCACAGTGTCGGCCGCCTCTGAGTCCGGCCAGCGCCACGCGTGCCCAGCGCTCGACCACAGCGTCAGGAGCAGCGCTGCGCCTTGTAGAGTGCAGTGTGTAAGGTCCACGTTCAGCAGGCACCTACCTCTTGTTGGTCTGCTCGTCCACGAAGCCCACCTTGGCGTCGATGCGCACAGTGTCGGCCGCCTCTGAGTCCGGCCAGCGCCACGCGTGCCCAGCGCTCGACCACAGCGTCAGGAGCAGCGCTGCGCCTTGTAGAGTGCAGTGTGTAAGGTCCACGTTCAGCAGGCACCTACCTCTTGTTGGTCTGCTCGTCCACGAAGCCCACCTTGGCGTCGATGCGCACAGTGTCGGCCGCCTCTGAGTCCGGCCAGCGCCACGCGTGCCCAGCGCTCGACCACAGCGTCAGGAGCAGCGCTGCGCCTTGTAGAGTGCAGTGTGTAAGGTCCACGTTCAGCAGGCACCTACCTCTTGTTGGTCTGCTCGTCCACGAAGCCCACCTTGGCGTCGATGCGCACAGTGTCGGCCGCCTCTGAGTCCGGCCAGCGCCACGCGTGCCCAGCGCTCGACCACAGCGTCAGGAGCAGCGCTGCGCCTTGTAGAGTGCAGTGTGTAAGGTCCACGTTCAGCAGGCACCTACCTCTTGTTGGTCTGCTCGTCCACGAAGCCCACCTTGGCGTCGATGCGCACAGTGTCGGCCGCCTCTGAGTCCGGCCAGCGCCACGCGTGCCCAGCGCTCGACCACAGCGTCAGGAGCAGCGCTGCGCCTTGTAGAGTGCAGTGTGTAAGGTCCACGTTCAGCAGGCACCTACCTCTTGTTGGTCTGCTCGTCCACGAAGCCCACCTTGGCGTCGATGCGCACAGTGTCGGCCGCCTCTGAGTCCGGCCAGCGCCACGCGTGCCCAGCGCTCGACCACAGCGTCAGGAGCAGCGCTGCGCCTTGTAGAGTGCAGTGTGTAAGGTCCACGTTCAGCAGGCACCTACCTCTTGTTGGTCTGCTCGTCCACGAAGCCCACCTTGGCGTCGATGCGCACAGTGTCGGCCGCCTCTGAGTCCGGCCAGCGCCACGCGTGCCCAGCGCTCGACCACAGCGTCAGGAGCAGCGCTGCGCCTTGTAGAGTGCAGTGTGTAAGGTCCACGTTCAGCAGGCACCTACCTCTTGTTGGTCTGCTCGTCCACGAAGCCCACCTTGGCGTCGATGCGCACAGTGTCGGCCGCCTCTGAGTCCGGCCAGCGCCACGCGTGCCCAGCGCTCGACCACAGCGCCAGGAGCAGCGCCGTGCTTTGTACCGTACCTGATGATTCAAATTATACAGCCAGTTACAAATTAGATCATTTTAACGATATACTAAAACGATAATTTACTTTGAAGTTTAATCTTTTTATTTAGTAAAATCTGATCTCAATTTAATTACGATTTGAATACGAACAATTCTCAGTAACAACTAGTCTGTTTAACTTGTACATAGCCATTTAAATGACACATGAAGTACTACTAGAGTTTGGATACCGTAAGCAAAACCTAAAATCCAATTTTAAAAAATCACGCATTAAAAAACCCACGAAAGTATTGAAAAATAAAATAAAATTGCAGGTATTTCAATATTTGCTTTATAAGTACAGGGTTTCGCACGGGTGCAATGCTGGCACTAAATTATGTCTCTGTCCTTTGAATCTTATTATCTCGGAAAATTCACTTAATTTAAGATACTTAAGTGGATAAGGGTTAATGCAGTATTGCTTAAAATCGCTTCGTAAATAATCTATTACTTTTGGTTGAAAGTAAAAGATAAAAAAAAGACGTGTGGCACTCAGAGACTGCCGCGGTAAAGCTATTGCATAGAAGTTAAGCAACATCGGGTGCGGTCAGTACTTGGATGGGTGACCGCCTGGGAACACCGCGTGATGTTGGCTTTTTAAATTTTTATTAACTTAACTTCGGTGATCGGACGAGAACCGGTGTATTCAACATGGTATGGACGTTGGCGAACATAGATGCGAATAAGACAATCTGACTAAAACCGCTGTGCCTGTCGGAGTGAGGGGCGTTAGGTTTTTTCGTTACGGAATTTCTGGATTCGGTCTCCACGCTCAAGGCCCGCGATAGAAGCTATACAATAGCTTAATAGTTATTGTGGATTATCCCTAAGAGATATACACATACCTTCGCGGACTTTTTGTTGTCCTTTTTAAGGTGTGGATATATTTCGTAGGGTTTAGCCAGCATTTGCAATGTAAGCGCAAAAAGTGCGTTAGTTTACGACATCACGTCAGAAACCTCTAAAATTATGAGTGTTTCTCTACTATTTTAATCGACGAAATATGTATGTATGTATGACCACGCTTTTTTAAACTTTTTACAGAGTTGTCCGATTTTGATAATTTTATTTTTATTTGAAAGAGCACACTTCCAAGATGGTCATCATGTTAGGATCTGATGATGATATCCTGGGAAAATTGAAGGAACTCTTCAAATTATAGGTACACTTCCAGCGATTTCGGTTTTTGTGTAAGTAACGGTAGCTTTTTGGCTTCAAGTGCCGTATGATATAATATGACAGTATACTACGAGCACGTTACGTGGCGATAAGTCAGTAAAAAGTAAGAAATAAATTAAAGCAACTAAATGACACAGTTATTTTTACTTTTTAGTGCGTTTTGTGTCGGTTCTATTTTTTTGTTATGAATCACTTTTTTTAAAGATTTAAGCATACATAGGGAGAGACATAAGAAAGCGACTTTGTTTTATACTACGAGTATGTAATGATGATGATAATGATAATAATTTTTTAATTGCCTTCCGACTTTTTTTAAATTTGCCAAGCGATTTCAGTCTCTACTTTCAGTAGCCAAGATCTATTTCTAAAGGTCTTTGTCAATGTGTATCTACTCGTATCTAAGTATATTCTTGACATATCATCTGATATAGTACAGGATCCGTGGCCTATTTTTTCACTTGATTACTATCAAGCTAATTTTCCGTGAGTAGCTTCATTTTGATAAGACGCCCAACAATTTCCTGTGCGAAAATTTTTGATTGTGGTAGCTAACAGAGGTAGCAATGATAAAATATGTCGATTTGATGATTCTTCAATATTTATTACTAACTGAATTGTTTTTATTAAATCTTAAGATAATTATCTAAATTATTTGAAAAAATATTTGTCCTACAAAATCTATGGTTTCATCAAAGAGTCCTCCCCCTCCAACATGTATTGATAACGAGATCACCAAAAATGATTACTAACCAGCTGATTTTTTTTTTATTACTTAGTTAATATACATATAATTTAACAGCCATATTGTCCTACAAATTTCGTGGTATGTTATCCCGGTCCTACGCTCAGAAATTGTTAATACCATAAGACCATTTTTCTCATTACTAACTGTAGGACAAAAATATTACATAATAGGTTAGTGTGTTCAGTGCCCAAATAAAACAATGTCCTACAAAAAAACAGGTATGTATCACTAGTCCGACAACAATTGTAATTTTTTCGTTTTCCTATTTCTAACATAAGATACAGTGAAAAAATCTTTTTTAAAATTTAAATAAGTTTATTTTTTAGGAAAATTAGGTACAAAAATTGGTGTATTGGTGTATTTATAGATAAAAAAAAATTAATCTTCATCATATTCATCTGATGAATCTTCATAATCTTCGCTACTAACATCGCTGTCATCTTCATTTATTTCACTTTCCTCACTCGTGATATCTGACTCTGTAATAACATGAAAAAATTTAGTAAATTATATAATAATGAATAATCAATCAATAAATAACAATAGTATAAATAGGGTAACTTGTATTTCAGAAGATAATTCTTCAAAAGATGGACTTTGGGGACCATCAAACCAATAATATTCATATTTGCCATCAATTATTGTCCATCCAAAATTTTCCGGCAATTTTTCCGTGGGGCACCGCATATGTGCGTTACACCATACATTGCAGATAAATGCAGTTCTTTTAATTTGTTGTAACAATTCTTCTTTTGTTGGTGGCAAACTGGAAGGATCATATCCTACGATTTTTTGTTTTAAAATTTCTTCATTTTCATTTTTTGATTTATATCCTTTTTCAAATAACTCGTACCGTCCTTTGATGATATCATTTTTTGTTTTTAATGAATACACTCTGCATACATACTCTTCAATAATTTGAAATACCTCATTCGATGTTGTTAATGCTCTATTTTCAATCCGTAGGAGTTGAATAAAAGCCTCTTGAAATTTTTTATTTTTCTTTAAAATACTAAAAGGTCTCTTTTTAACCGACGAAAAAAAACGGAGGAGGTTCTCAATTCAACACGTATATTTTTTTTTTTTTTTTTTTTTTATGTATGACCACGCATAACTTTTTGTAGAGTGGTCCGATTTTGATAATTCTTTTTTTATTAGATAGGGCATACTTCCAAGGTGGTCCCATTGTCACCATGTTAGGATCTGATGATGATATCCTGGGGAAATTGAAGGAACTCTTCAAATTTTGGAGGCACGCTTACAGCGATTTCGGTTTTTATCTCGGTATCGGTAGGTTTTTGGCTACTAGTGCTGTATAATATACTATAACAGTATAATACGAGTACGATACGTGGTGATAAATCACCCAAAAGTAAGAAATAAAAATTTTTAAATAAAAATAGAACCGACTCAAAACGCACTAAAAAGTAAAAAATAACTGTGTCATTTAGTTGCTTTCATTTACTTAAGCATATCTTGGAGTCGGTGCCAGCCAAGGTTTCTATAGAACCCACAAACTGCTTTACTACGTAAAATAAAGGTTCCTTAAACTTGGCTGGCACCGACTTCATAGATATGCTTAAGTAAATTAAAACAACTAAATGACACAGTTATTTTTTACTTTTTTTCCTTTACGAAAGAAAGCGGGATTATAATCATTTCCTGTAAAAATATGGCATATAGCGAGTGAACAAGATAATTGATCCCCAAGTTTTTCATACATTTCATTTATGTTTAAGTACATTTTTTTTTTACTCGTGCTTAAATTAATTATTATTTGAATTTCATCTTTTAAATACTTAAAATTTGCCAGCATTATTATTGGTATATCAGAATCCGTACAATGTATCTGCACACGATAGTTAGTATTAAATTGACAAATGTGGTATACAATTTTGGTATCAGCTTCTTCATGATAACACGAGAGGTTATAGTCAATGACTCTTTTTATTTTATTTTCACTAGACACCTCATAAGTGTAACATTGATCATAGTTAAGTTTAACAGTTTTTCCTGTGATCAATGTAATAAATTCGTCCCTTGTCCAATCTTCAATTAAAAATTCTACAAATTTTTCTTTAAAGTTGTTGCTCCTCAATAATTTGCAGAAATCTGCAGGACGATTAGAGTCTTTACGTATTACGTCATACTGTGTGTCCTCTTCACCTCTCAAATCATGTTCAAAATCTTTAATACTGGGTTTTTTGTATTTGTCAAATATAATATGTACTTCTTTTCTATTATATATAAGTATTTTTAATATATGCATCGAGATTTTATCATATTTGTTTGGAAGGTTCTTCAACGTATGTAATAAATAAAATCCATCTACTAAGTGAATGTCTGCTTCTGGAGGATTTAGTATTTCAGTTTGATATTCTAGTAATTCATTAATAACCACAGATTTGGGGGTCTTGCAAATTGTTCCATTAGTGTGACAGAGTGAAAATGGAATAGGAGCTAGAGGATAACTTAATGCTTTTTCTATATCAATTTTATTTTGTAGTGACGCATAAAGTAGACGACCAAAAACATCTCTTTGTATCTTGATGTAAAAATAGCGTACCACGCTATTTTTACATCAAGGATCTGTACTACTACTTTTGACCGTAGGACCGGGACAACGTACCACGGAATTTGTAGGACAATATGACCGTTACATTATATAAATATTAACTAAGTAAAAAAAAAAAATCAGCTGGTTAGTAATCATTTTTGGTGATCTCCTTATCGATACATGTTGGAGGGGGAGGACTTTTTGATCAAACCATAGATTTTGTAGGACAAATATTTTTTCAAATAATTTAGATAATTATCTTAAGATTTAATGAAAAACAATCCAGTTAGTAATTAATATTTGAGAATCATCAAATCGACATATTTTATTATTGCTACCTCTGTTAGCTACCACTATCGAGAATTTTCGCACAGGAAATTGTTGGGCGTCTCATTAAAACGATGCTATTCACGAAGATTCAGCTTGATAGTAATTATTTTTACATCAATGATCTGTACTACTACTTTTAAGCGAAGGAACCGGGATAACATACCACGAAATTTGTAGGACAATATGGCTGTTAAATTATATATATATTAACTAAGTAATAAAAAAAAAATCAGCTGGTTAGTAATCATTTTTGGTGATCTCGTTATCAATACATGTTGGAGGGGGAGGACTCTTTGATGAAACCATAGATTTTGTAGGACAAATATTTTTTCAAATAATTTAGATAATTATCTTAAGATTTAATAAAAACAATTCACTTAGTAATAAATATTGAAGAATCATCACATCGACATATTTTATCATTGCTACCTCTGTTAGCTACCACAATCAGAAATTTTCGCACAGGAAATTGTTGGGCGTCTTATCAAAATGAAGCTACTCACGGAAAATTAGCTTGATAGTAATCAAGTGAAAAAATAGGCCACGGATCCTGTACTAATATGATTTCCTCGCGACTGTGCGATGACGTCTCGTCATTGTCTGCGTGATTACAAACATTATCCTGTAGTTGTTACTACTAATTGTTATAGTTGTGTCTAGTAGCATCTACTTGCGCGCGTCTATTGTGCTGCAGATGACTAATGCAGTTATTGCTTCACCTGTAGACCTGTGACCTTAGCCTTATGTTACTTGTTTCAAACTACAAGCTGTCTCAATGTGCGCTTATCGATTTATCGTCTTCCCGGAGTAAGGGAGTGAGATAATACATAGTGCCCCGATGATTAGCTAGTGGGTAACGATGGTTCTTCTACGATCCTCCGACCATAGCTCATTCCATCGCTCATTGAGTGACTCTAAGCCTCCTAACGAGGCATAGTTTGAATTCACGGATAAATAGATCATGACTCACACATTGCTCGAAGGCTTTTGTTCGAAACATAGAGGAATTTTCGATGTAAAAATATCAGGGAATTCTCCGAGCACAGACCGAGTTGGAATACCTAACTAAAGGTACCATGTGTCCTAGGTACACTTCTTCAATTTTGATAGCAGCTTTCTTTCTAGTACTAGAAATAGTAGTAGATATCATGAATAACTTGGATTACGTTACTTAATACATACACCACGTCTACGCTTTCCATCAAAATATACAAACATAATACGCAACACACCTAACTATGTAAAATTATTTTTATTAGTAGGTATTTTAATATGAAAAGAGACAAAATGTCGTTGACCTAAGAAATTACAACATTGGTGTCCACCGCGGTCAAGGACGCCTGCTGGCGGCGCGAGTAGTAAAGGGTATTGTATTTATGGTCTCAAAGTGTCTTGAGGTCGGTGGTGGGCCAACCTGTAGGGGATTACAAAACGCGTGCTTTCGGTTCTTAATTTTCAAAACAAGTTATTTTAATTGTTCTTAGTTCAGGTTGGTTAATTTTGATTTCAGAATCTTTCTAATAGATAGATGGTTCTCATGCACTGTTAGAATAACTTTTGTTTGATATTGTTGTGATAGCGTAAACAGTAAATACAACAATGTTTTATATATTGTTGAAAATTTTACGTGTATTTTATTTTTATACATGTCTATTTAACTTTAAATTTTATAACGAAATCTTAGATGCGATATTGCCGATACCTACATAACAATAACAATGTGTTACAGCACATTATGATTAAATTAATTAAACTATATTACTATGAACAGAACAAAGATGCGTGCAAGCGATCTGTTGCGTCAAGAAACCCAATCATATTACTTTGATCATTACCCAGCAACTAATCATAATAATTGTAGGTAAAAGATGACTAAGAGGAGCTACAATTTCTTGCCGGCTCCTCTTATTAGATTTTGCCTTCTGAACAGAAAGGCAGTAGAGCCTACACATAGATACACCCAAGTTCTGTAAAGAAGGTATGTAGCTGTACACCAAGCCTACTTGTAATAATGAATTTGTTAACGCTGTCATTTGTCATATCACATAAATGAGAAGTGGTGAGTAGGAAGGGCCTTGTCCATCACTTTTGCTAAATATAAATAAAAAAATTTTAATAAAAAAGAACCAACTTCAAAATGTACCAAAAAGTAAAAAATAATTGCGTCATGTAGTTACATTAATTTACTTAACCATATTTTTATCTGATTTTTTTTTGTTTTATACTTTATAGTGATTTATCGATAAGTTTCCCAAAATTTCATCATCAGATCATGACTTTAATCAAATCCAGTCACTATGTAGCTACTGTAAACCGTCCTTAATAATGACACTCACAGCCTATCCAAATGTAAAGTTCCCAACGAGATAAATTAATCAAGTCCAATCACAAGGTAACTGCAGTAAATTGTTGAGGAGTTCCATAATCTGGAGATCGGCTTCATCATCAGATCGTCTCCGGACCGTCACTAAATTGTAGTGCTTTAAAATACTTAAAGGTAAAATTAACAAACGTAGTAATTGTCCCTACAATTTTTGAAAGTTACCCTCGATTTCTTTAAGATCCCATCATCACCACCTCGAAAGTATACCCTTCGAACACAAAGAATTTTTTAAATTGCTCTAGCCGTCTTCGAGTAACCGTACAAATACATACAAAAAAACCAAATTGAGAACCTCCTCTTTTTTTTAAGTCGGTTTAAAAATAAAAGATTGTATAACATTACCTACTTGGATAGGAAAATTATAATAAACCAGTGGGCGGGCGGCGTGAGCTCCAACGGTAGATAAACCCGATGCTTTAGATGACGCGTGCTTATCAAAACAAACGCCATGTTGGGCTTTCTGTGTCAAGGTGGATTATATGACTTTTTGGAGAAACGGAGGTCAAGGCAGTTTCCTTGGTATTACTCACGAAAGATTAATAATTATTATGGACAGATGAGTGACTCATAAATTCTCTTGTCTTATATATATTGTTATAATTTCAAGGATTTTTAAAGATTTATTTTTTAAGTTAATATTTTAAAGACATTTCATCAACTTTGAAGTATAGCTGAGATCTGAAATCTTAAAATTCGGTATTTTATCTAAAAATACTGACATTATGAAAAATAATTAATTAACAAAGTTATTATTTATTAATCCTCAGTGTCCCGCAGTTCAAGCCTCTTTATCAAATTAACCAAATCTAATTTAACCAGTTCAAAAGGATAAGATGGCCGCAAGAAAACTAATTTTTGTTTGAGTCTGTCAATTTAGTTCGCGGAGGTCAGCAGAGAATATTGTCTTATAGCATGCTGATAAATATCAAAACTGTTAAATGGTAAAATGCCAATAAAGATTATTTTCTTTTATCGTATACTGACCTGACTATTTAATGATCAATCAAATTAAAATATCATTGTCAAATCCGTATGATACTTGCAGAGATAAGGATGTTAAAAATCTACAATTCAGAGAAGGAATCAGGATATAAATTGGTCTCCTCATGAGCTTGGCTATGATATACAATCCGACTACTAGTTTCAGAGATTAGCCGTAATAAACAGACAAAAATTTATTATTATTAAATTGTTTTTAATGGAAGTACTTATACCGTTTACTTTCATATGCATTTAGTAAAAATCTTTTAATTTGAAAGAACAAAGAAACACTTCAATATTATTTATATATAGAGTAATTAATATTTTTTCACAAATCAAAGCAAATAAACACATACCTAACATGATGTCGTCAGTACTGGTGAACCATAACGACTAGTTCTAACACATGAGCACCGACACTGTGAGTAGTGTGTGCAGCTGGTGCGCGCACGTGTCGCCCCGCGTTATGTAACGAACTGCGCGTTTCAGCGTCGTCGCGCGAAAGCCTCCGCCCGCTGCCGGCGCATAGTTTTGTACTCCGCCCACTGTTGGGCAAGGTTGCGCGTTACAGTGCAGTGCTAGACATAGCTCAATATCTAGACAGGCTTTATCTTAAATTTTTCTGACGGGTTTATGTTGAAACTTTTAATGCTGAAAGCTTAAGAAAATAAGATTACTTAATACTAATACTAATACTAACTGATGCCCGCAATGTCTGCTCGAGTTAGGATATGTGTTTTTGATGTCAAATGCTAATAAAGGGCATTTCAGCTGCTTATTTGGTTTTCAGTTAAATAAGAATTAATAATGGTGTTTAATGTAATCGAATGTAAAGGAAGCAGCGAGCGTATCAGTACACAGCTGACCATTGTGGACCATCTGAAATGTTTTGTAACATCCTAGTTAATCACATAGAGCAGAAATAGAGCTGGTGTGTAGAGCTTTCGGAAACACTTACTGCTTATTGAATAGAAACCATAACTGTGCATCTAAATGTCTATATGTGTGTAAGTAACCATTTCGGTTCAACCATTTGTTTGTTTGACGACCACCGCGGTACAGTGGCAGTACAGTCCCGGTGTGGTGTTCTTAATTGGTCCTGGTCTGGTGGAAGGCGTCGGCTATGGCGAGCTACCACCCACCCGGTAAAGACAATATGTAAATTTTTGTGATATTTATAACGGTAAACACGCTGACGAAGATACTTGCATCAGTACAATGTAAGTAAGGTCACATTGAATGCAGCACCTCCGCATTCTCCAGTCGGTTAAAAATTGGTGTAACATTATTGATGTAATTAGTGAACGGCGTAACTTAGTGTCAGACGCAGAGGCCGCGTTGCATCACAGACGGCTGGGGAAGCCCTAAGGTCTCGAGGATGACCCAAATATGGTCTCACGCAAACCAGCTATTTGACTTTACTATTTTTGGTTATTGAGATATTTTAACTGTGTAGTAGATGCAGTGGCCAGCTTATATGTATGGGTTCTACGGTTTGAATCATACAAATTGAGCATTTTTTTTCATGGAATTTTTACAATTTAGCGTTATACTTTGTGGTTTTTAACCGACGAAAAATGATTAAAGATCTCAATTTGATGCGTATATTTTTTCAAATGTATGACCATGCATAACTTTTTACAGAGTAGTCCGATTTTGATAATATTTCTTTTAATAGAAAAGTTTTTTCCAAAATGGTCACACATGTTAGGATCTAAAATTGGGATCCTTTAAAATCGAAGGAACTCTAAATGTTATGGCTACGAGTGCTGTAAAATGGTACTTGTATTGTTCAGTACAAGTAGTTAGTTGTCGATAAATCACTTTAAAGTTACAAATAAAACTAAAAAGTTATTTTTAGTGTGAACTAATTGTGTCATTTAGTCGCTTTATTTACTTAAGTATATACATGAAGTCGGTGCCATTTAAACTTTTTTTATCGACTACAAGTTGGCCCTTAACTGCTATCACACCTAATGTTAAATGTTGATGTAATCCAAGATGGAAGTGGAGCCAAAGAGGCCGTCAAACTACTTCTACTTCAAGGACACTTTCCTTAAACTTGGATGAAAATCAAAAATATAAATTAAAAAATCAAAAATATAAATTTTGGCAGGTGGGAGGCTTTCGCCGTGGCTAGTTACCACCCTACCGACAAAGACGTATCGCCAAGCGATTTAGCGTTCCGGTACGATGTCGTGAAGAAACCGAAAGGGGTGTGGATTTTCGTCCCACTCCTAACAAGTTAGCCCGCTTCCATCTTAGACTTCCCAACCTTCCCGCTTAACATTAGGTGTGATAGCAGTCAAGGGCCAACTTATAGTCGATAAAAAATAAATTAATTAAATTGAATGCTTGAATTCATTTTTGCTATGTAGATATGCTGAAGCAAAAAAATTAAAAAAAAATTAAATACTTATTTTTTTACCTTTTAGTGCGTTTCGAAGGCGTTTTTATTTTTTGTTAAAAATTTTCTATTTCATACTTTTTAGTGATTAATCGATAACGACTATATGTAAAATCTAGTTGAACTAAACCATAAGTACCAATATTCGCCAGCCACATATAACATTCCGACATCCCTGCAAATGTGCCTATAAAGTTTGAAGAGTTTCCTCGAGTTTTTGTAGATCTCATTGTCGGATCATGACTTAGTAAACATTAAACCAACAGGAAACTATAACCTTTCAAACTTCTCGTTGAGACATATTAATCTAGCCCAATCACAAGGTAGCTACTGTAAACCGTAAAAGAGCTCCCTCAGATGTTCTTCGTCTTCATCACCAGACCCTCAACGACAGCCACAGTCCATCTAAATGTAAAGTTCTCATCAAGACAAATTAATCGAGCCCAAACACAAGGTAACTGTAGTAAATCGTAAAGGAGCTATCTTATATGTAGATCGGCTGTATCATCAGATCGACACCAGACCTTCATCAAAATGTAGTTATTTTAAATACTTACTGGAAGAATTAACAAACGTACTTTTTTGGTTTCTCCAAGATCCCATCATTAGATCCTGGTTTCCTTGACATGGTACTACCACCAAACTATCTCATTTGCAACAAAAAAAGAATTATCAAAATCGGTTCATAAACGACGAAGTTATGCGCGAACACACATAAAAAATAAGTATATACGGTCGAATTGAAAAACTCCTTTTTATTAAAGTCGTTTAATAGAACAACTAAGAGACGCAATTATTATTTTTTACTTTATAGTGTGATTTAAAGTAGATTCTATTTTTCAATTAAAATTTTTTATACAATGTAATGATTTTTATTTCAAACGTAGCCTTGGATTATGACAGTCGCCAAGATGTGATACAGTTTATATTTTAACTAGTGAATGCCTGCGACTTCGTTCGCGTGGCATTGAAATAAATAAGATTACGAAAAAAAAATAATCCAAGTTACATTCTTATAACTTATTATATTATATTAGCACTCAAAGATGAATCATTTCCCCCGTTTTACCACATTTCCCACAGATTCTTCGCACGTATTTATTGCAGCGTGATGTTATAGCTAGTTACGCGATAGTCTGAAGCGTTACTCGATAAGTGAACTATCCAACACTAAAAAATTTCAATTAGAACCAGTAGTTCAGAGATTTTCACAAACTCTTTAGCTTTACTATATTAGTATAGATTAATTACAAGTTAGCCCGTGATTGCAATCACATAATTAAGTGATGATGCAATCTACGAAGCAAGCGAGCTAACTTGTAGTAATAATATTATTATCATATTATTAATATGATGAAACCCCCTCTCGGCTTCTATACATCTTCGAATACGTCCTTGTCGGTAGGGCGGCAACTTGCTATGGCGTAGCCTCCTACCAACCAAACCAGAATGTATTTAGTAAATCTTAATCGGCTCAGTCGGAAATCTTACTGTTAGTATGTGATTGACTACTTTGACAATGACATACACTGTCAAAATAGACAAGCCAAGATAGCGGGAACTGCGTAATTATGATCTCGAATCATTTTGAATGTTTTTAACGGGTCCACTGCAATTTTTACCAATTCTGAGTTAACTAAATGTATGATAAGAGAAAAGTGTGGTGTAAAAGAAGATGTAGTGACTAAAATTGAGAAAGGATGGAGAAGGAATGCTTGGATGGTTTGGACATGTAGAGAGAATGAATGAAAGAAGATTAACAAAAGAGAAATCGACGAACTTGTATGAAAGGATTAATGGGAGTGGAAGAAGTTAAGGAAGTATGCAAGGTCCGTAGCAAATTGTTATGTATGTATGTATATATCTCCATCTACGCGACGCACTGCAACACGGAGGCCGTCAAAGATTGATGATGGTGATGAAATTTACCATTCAATATTTCGCAATATTTTCCTGAATATCGTATGATTTGAACCATAATTGTATGTAATTTGTATTATTGACATTGAGATTTGGGTTTTTTGTATGATAAAGCCAATTAGTTCCCAATACACGAGAGCGGCCTTGTGGGCATCCGCCGCAGATATCCGCGCAGCTTGCGACGGAAGTCTATCTGTTGATCGGTAGATATCGTAAACTACATACTCATATATAGTTTTTTGTAATTACACGAATGATATAATGTTTTCGTTTCGTATATCAGGATATGTCAGTCCTCTGAGTTTAGCTATTACGTTCCAAATGAATTTATACAATCCGTCTGGTAGTTTCAGAGATTAGCTCAAACCAACAGACTGACAAAAACTTGAATTTTTAATGAAGTACCGTAAATATTCATAATTATGAATTTAGTGAAACGCTGTTTCATTTAATTATTTTAAGCATTTGAAATAATTATAAGCAGACATTTAAGTTATATTTATGTGTACCCGACTGCGTCAGAAGGAGGGTTATGTTTTTCGAGCGTATGTATGTATGTATGCATGTATGTATGTCCATTTCTTCGGCACGCGTTACAGCCTAAACGACTGGACGGATTTTGACGGTGAGGTGTCGTTGAATTTGTTAAAATTGTGGTAGTGACATAGGCTATATAAATTTTCAAAATGGTGGGTATTATGATTTTCTGGACAAAAACCGCACCAATATATTTTATGTTTAGCTTCACAGTCTGGGTCACATGATAGCTCGCCTAAAGACTATATGCTCAAATATATAAATATTATATATGTTTCTACCGTTTTAACAAAAAATGGCAAAGTGTACCGTATCATTTCTATACCATAAACAAAAACAAAAAAGTCTCAAATAAAATTATTATTATAAAAACAAAAACCCGACTGCTATAAGTGATGAACTCCAAAATTTGAAAAACAAGGATCACATATCAATATAAAATTTGAAATACTTTATGGTGCTGCAGGCGGGGAATTATCAAACGTAGATCTGTAAATCTTTAAGCATGATCCCACAAAAAATAAAGTATTTTGACCCAGTGTCGAATTGAGAACCTCTTCCACTTTTTTCGTCAGTTAAAAAATAAAAATTATGTACATCGGTCAAATAGTTAATTTTACTTAGCTTAATGAGCTGTTTCTGATATAAAAGCAAATAAAAAAGTTTAAAATAATATAAAATAATGAATTGTGACCAAACAGTGTCATTACACGTGCTGGTAAGCTAGCCAGGTATCGAACCCGGGCCGCCAGCGTGGCAGCGAGCATTCTCCAGCTCAACCACCGATGCTGATGGATACAGAGCTAAAACTGTAGTAGGTAAGCGTCGCCATGTCATGCACGTTGCTGTTGTGAATCGTATCCAAATGGAAAGGGAACGAGTTTCGTGTTCAATTTCATCAGGCCGCGCGACCGTGTTCTCGTACTGTGTTACATATTGTATTATATTATATTACGTATGTAAGCAGGCGAATAGGCACGATGCTATCATGATTTCTTTCATTAAAATTGTATTCAAAGTTGTAATATTGCATATTCAAGTTGTGTCTTATATAATTATTATTTTTATCTGGAAAAAATCTGCTCTAGATATTTCATTCCTTATGAATTTCAAAAATGGTTTGTATAATAAAACGTGGTTTTCTTTTTATTTCAATAATATTACTTATTCACTTTTTTAAAAACAAAAAAATTTTGTCCGCAATAAAATTACACAACCACAGCGAGCTTGGGCTCGTTCGATTTATATTAAAACTACTTATAAATTCATCATGGACTGCTAGTCTATGATTTATTATTTTTTATAATTTATTAGTTTTATTATTTTTATTTTTTCATTACAAGTTAGCCCTTGATTGCAATCACAGCTGATGGTAAGTGATAACGGAAGCGGGCTCATTTGTTAGGAGGATGAAATCCACATACTTTCCCCCACCCCCTTTAGGTTTCTACACTTAGTACCGGAATACTAAATCACTTAGCGATACGTCTTTGTCGATTGGAACTAACGCACGAGTGCCAGATCTATCGCGTGGCAGAGACTAAACACAAGCAGCGCTGTGGGCTTGCGATCCATGGATGATCTTTTAAGAACAATCAACGCTTACCCTCCCTGTTTGTGCAGTTCTCTGTACATCTCAGTACGATTGTAGTTTAAGACGTAGACCCCGTAGACCAATCAATCCGTTTCCAGCCTTAAAATATCATCTGTGCGCTATCAAACGTCACACAGTGTCATGCAGTCTGGCCAACGTGACAAACCAAACACAACTGTAGGTACGTTCCTAACAAAATATGGCAGTAATTAAGTTATTTAAATTGATGAAAGATGGCGCTGTAAATATAGCCTCGTTCCGAATAATTTATAATAAAAGCTTGTTTTTGAAAAAGTTTGTGTCATTCGTAGGTTATGGTCACATCGCACCGAAGACGCAGACGGGCAAGGTGGTGACCATCTTCTACGCCATCCTGGGCATCCCGCTCATGCTGCTCTGTCTCTCCAACATCGGAGATGTCATGGCTTCTTCATTTCGGTACGTGAACACAACATAGCTTAGCATAGCTGAGCTGGGGTGAAGACATAAAGCTCCTGGATCGTATATTCACCTGCTGCGCTATTATTGTAGTCATACTACTACATTATATGAAGGCTGAGCATAAGCTATTCGTGTATTTGAAATAGAAAGAAGAATATAAGTCATATTTAAAAGACATAGCCAACATTTCTCATGGTGAACTCTCACAGAGAAAGGGTTTTGGGAATCGTTGATATTTACTTTTAGAAAAACTTAAGCTTTAATAGACAAAAAGTTATGTAATACGAATTTATTTTCACGTAACGCAACGTCATTATTTTAGCGTTGACGCTTAATATATAAGTTAAGCAATCATATTTTCGAATAACATTGCTATAGAAAAAACACAGGCGTTTCAGAATATAAATAGATTCACGTCACACTACACTTTACAAAGAATCCATTCTATTTCCTATAAATTAGATTTGAACAATCAAAAAATTATATTATATGATTAGGAATCTTCAAGAAATTGTAACTTTCTAAATAAAATTGAAATAACTGTGATAAAGATAATAATTTACTCTCAGCTAGTCGCAGCGAAAAACGCCTCTGTCGCCTAAATCACGCCGCCGGCCTCACCACTGGGCCGTTGAAGTGTGCAAACAATATTGATAGATTCTCAATGGAATCCCTAGTTGTTATGGAACAGGTATAAAGTTTGTTTTCATTTACAGTTTCCTCTACTGGCGCGTGTGCTGCTACGTGTGCACGCGGCCGCCGAAGCAGAGCCGCCGACACACCAGGTGACTGGCTATATTCTCATAAATTGCATTTTGTAATGGTCTAATATCCCACTGCTCGATTCTGCACGGATCAGTTTTTTGATTAAACTAATTTTAAATGAATGTTAAGGAAGTATGCATAAAGGTGTATTAGGTTGGTTTGGCTTATTAAGATTAATAATTAATTTTAGAAAAAAATATTTGCTGATATTAAATGCAATAACATGTTTTCCTAAAACAATTTTATTTTATTTTTAAAATTAAAAAAAAACTGTTAGCTCTAAGGCAGCCACAACATAAGAGTTGCCAGCCTAAACATATTATCATTGATAATTGCTTAGACGTGCCAACCATTTTGTTTATCATCTTCATCATTTAATTCAAAATGACGTAAAAGTTTAATAATAATAATTAGTAAAAGTATAAAATCCGACTACTTAGAAGTAATAAATTGAAAAAAAATAAACAAAGGTCACTATATATTTATAAAATCCAAATACTTTATGATGCTGCAGGATGCTGTGTCACCTGTCGCGCGGTGGAGATACGAAAGCGATTTAGTTACGGGAATGAAATAAGATCCTACGCTAAGTCCTAAATTGATTCTAGTAGGGAATGGAACCTTGACCCTCTTCAAGAAAAGTCATTGTCAAATGTTTCAGAAGGTTGCACCGCGCGGGCAGCGCGCTGGGGTCCACTCGACGCCGTCGACCCCTCGAGAGGTCCTACTCCGACAACGATTTCAGGTGCATTATCTTCTTAAAGTATAAAACAAAGCCGCTTCCTGCCATCTGTACTTTAAGATCTCTTAATATTCATCAATAGATAAAAAGAATAAGAAGAAAGTAATGAAGCAGCGCCTGTACGCGGACACAATCGCGGGAGTCTATTCAGTGTTCAATATACTACGATATTTAACGAATCATTTTTTCTCCGTTTTCTTTTGTATTTTCCTATTATTCTAAACAATTCACGTCCAAGACCTATCACTAAGTTAAGATCAAGTAAGTATGGTATAAATATCCAGTAGTAATTCGAAACAGTTACGTCATTAAAAATAGATATGACTTGATTTTTAAAAAAAATATATAGATTAGTAGGTAGTGAACCAGACCACCCGCAGGTATCGAGACAGCGGGTACAACAGCGCGCGCGGTCGCCGCGCCCGCCCCGCACCCGCCTACGCGCCCGCCCCAGCATACGCGTCCGCGCCCGCGTCCGCCCGCACGCGCTCGCAGCCGCCCGCCTACGCTAAGCCGTATGCTCCAGGTTATATACACCTCATAGTCGTTTTAACGTGTATTTTAATTTATTCTACCAACTATTTCAATATTACTGGTCTACTTGGTCCTTTAAAAAGTCAGTGTACATTAAAATGATTCAAGGCAGCTTCTTAATGTGTCGCGATTGGTAGATACACACCAAAACTAAACAAAGAGATACAAAATAATTATTTTAAACATGAAATAGATTTTATTTAGTATTTCAATTTTATCTATTTTGGGTTAAAATTGAAGTAGATAAAATAGATATTGAGAATTAACTTTCGCCCTATTATCATCAGGTTGGAGAGACTACGAAGAAGACCGTTCGCCTGTTAGAAACGAAAAGTATGACAGAGACGCTTACGACGACGATGAAGGTGATGTCGGTTTTGATAAAATTTAATGTCTTGTAAAATGATATACATGATAGGTAACATAAGGTTTTATTTTCAGATGATTTCCCTAAAATATCTCTACCTCTACAAGACTTACAGGCGGCGCTTAGGGATCTAGAGAACTATCAACCTAGGACATCCAAATCTGAGGTGCGGAGTAAATCTCTGCCCAGACCGTCTAAAACTAAACCTGAATTTGGACCTAAAAGAGATTTCGATGACACGAGACATGGTGATTTAGACGACGAGAGAGAAATGTATGAAATGCACGATTTGTTCGATGTGGACTACGCCAACTACAGAGAGAGGAAAGCTTTGGAAGACAGAGACAAACGGCGAAGGGAGAAGGACGACTACCGGCTCAGAGACCGCGGTTACGATCCTGAAGATGATGATTTTGAGTTCGATATCCCGAGAACAAGAAGATCCGGCAATGATAGAAGGTATAAGTTTCAAGATTTTGAAGAGCTGAAGATGAGTTTATTTTAACTGTTTTTATTTATTAACAACTTCAAAATATTGATAAAAGTAATTATTAATCATTTACTTTTTTGCCATTTTCTGCGACGAACCAACGAATCCGCCATCCAGATTCAACAGAAAAACTTCGACGTAAAGTGGTTATTTGGAGTGAACTGATCCAAAACCGATAAAATCTTTACAATTAATGTCTCTTTCCAACACCGAGTTGCTTACAGTAGCAAGTCAATAAGAAAGCAAGTAGTGCTTGGGTTCTTGCACTAGGACGGCCTGAAATTATTGTGGTTATTCTACAACCTTTAAAAACAACAACCTTTTGTTGCATAGTTTTCGGTATTTGGATAGTAACTTTAATTACCTACTTGTTATGTTCATGGAATTGCAGATATGACCGCAGTAGATCGGAATATTACGAGAGGGATTTCGAGGAGTTTCCCGAACGGCGGCGGGCGCGGGAGCGGGGGCGGCGGGCCAAGAGCGCGGTGTACGAGAACGAGCGACGCTATGACGAGTGGGACGACGAACGCGACGTGCGCGATGTGCGCGACATGCGTGACGTGGAGCGCGGCCGGCGACGGCTGCGACGGCTGCACACCGTAGACGACACGCCGCACGTGCGCCCTCCGCAACGATATGTAAGATACTGGTGACCGAGTCGGGTTCCGCAATTTCTCTGTGATGTTTTCTTCTTCTTGTCCATAGAGTTATGCCATAAGGCGAGGTCCGCTTTTTGATATAAGCTACTTTGCCCGGTTTTAAGCATCCGATTTCTTCAGTGTATTGGCCATTATATTGTTATTCCTCTTATATTTTCTATTCATACAAAATGGGTGCATAGATGTGGTAACTTGAGTGGTAACAAGACTATATCCGGCAAATAAGGATTGTTGACGGTGTTTGCACATTAACGTGGATTTTTTGTAAGTGTTGATCTCACTTGTTGACGACTTTATGTTTAGACGCCGTCCCCAGAACGTGACGACTGGAGTGACGAGCCTCCGCCCATTCGCCGCGGCCGCTCTGCAGGTGAGCTCCAAACCTACATAAACATAATTATTATTTTGTTTATAAAGTTTACAGTTTGTTTGGTCGTACTTTGCAGCGTGGGGCTCCCGACAGTCTGATATATATGCAATACACGGACCTGCCAAAGAAGAAGTGAGTGTTTTATCTCTCTTAAGTAGAAGAACTCTTCATATCAGTACGTTACTGACACGAGCGTTGTATTTGTTCAGATAAAGCCGGTACCGATCTGGCTGTGCGTGTTCCTGGTGGCGTCCTACATCGTGACGGGCACGTTCCTGTTCAAGCGCTGGGAGGGCTGGGCCTACCTGGACGCCGCCTACTTCTGTTTCATCACCCTCACCACCATCGGCTTCGGAGACTTTGTGCCCGCTCAGGTTACCTTTCTTCATTCTTTAAATTTAGAATTCTCTTTAGTACTAATTAAAATATTAAAAGTATCTAAGTAATTAAATAGCTAAAGATCTGGATAAAATACTCCGGGTTTCACATAAGCTTTCTTCATCTATAAATCATCATTATCAGCCTATTAACGGCAGGGCCAGACCTCCATGATTACAGGAGAGGAGATATGGAGCGTACACCCATCACGCTGCTCCAATAGGGGTTGGCGGGCTGTAAATGGTACTAAAAATCTTCTTGTTTCGCTTTGAGGTGAATATTTATTTCATTATCAAGGGATCTGTTTCAGGGTCAAAGCGGTGAGGCAGCGGATGCGGTGCATTCGATCGCGTTGTGCTCTCTGTACCTGCTGTTCGGGATCGCGCTGCTGGCCATGTCCTTCAACCTGGTGCAGGAGGAGGTGCGCGCCAACGTGGCCGCCGTGGCCACGCGCCTCGGCATTATCAAGCCCAGGGATCACGCTGAGGATTGACAGCGCCGACCGCAAGACCATTTTGTTGAATTTATACCAACTTGTACTTACTTCGTATTTTAAATTCTAGATTTTGGTTGGACAATGTTAAGTCTACTTTTTGTTGAATTATTTACAAAGTTCAAAATTTGTCATCAGACAGGAACTATTATATCATTCCTGATGAAGTGAACGCGTCACATGTTTGACGAAGTTCTATAATTAAGAAGTTGGCTCTTTGTAACATAAGTAAAGAAGCTAACGAGAAAACCAATGTTGGGACTGGATGGCATATAAAATCGGTGATATAATAAGAATAATAATTTGAGGTCACTCCTCAAGTTTAAGTATTTAACGTAAAGTTCTGTGTTTGTGAATTACTTGGAAGAAAAAATCATATACAACAATTGGAAAACCTAACGTTGGTTTTTAACGATATTCGTTTATCATTTATTTTTAAAACACAAAAGAATATCCAAATTCAAGATTGCACTTCACCATATGCCTTTAAATCCAGATGACAATAGTGATGATTAAAATCAGTTTGTTTCGAAATTATCAGTATTATAAGTACTAAATATACGTATTCTATTGCAATATTTAGGAAACTATGTTTTACGGCCGAGCGGCGCAGTGGGTAGTAACCCTGCTTCTGCGTCCTAGGCTGTGGGTTCGATTCCCACATCTGGAAAATATTGTGTTGAGTATAGATATTTTCCATTGTCTGGGTGTTTATCCATTTATTATAAGTATTTATGTATAATATATATAAAAATATTCATCAGTTATGATAGTACCCATAACACAAGCTACCTAAGCTTACTTTGGGGCTATATAGCGATGTGTGTAATTGTCTTATAAAAAAAAAATGTAAGAGGGCAAGAGTATACAATACTAGAGATACGAAATTTAATTTCGACATTTGACTGCTAGTTAATTGGAGTAAGTACTTAAATCCATTTATGCAATAACCACGTGCTGTGTTGCTGGCATTGTGCTTTTTATTGGTAGACGTCTGATATTCGCTATAAATTTTAATGAAGTCCAATAACTTATAAGACTTGTAGAATAATTGAATGTAATTTTAACATAGTTAATTAATATTAATATGATCCAAGATTAGGATTAATTATAGGGATATGAATAATATAACAGCAGTGTAAGCGATGCATGAAATTATCATAAAAAATAACGTTAATTGATGGCGCGGTTGTAATATTTAACATAATTAGGATAATTTATTTTAATCATAGTCAAACTAAACCATAGTTTTTATGCTGATTGTCTCATGCGACAATAAGGAACAGATCTGGAACGACTCAAAGCTAGTTGTTCTAGCAAAAATATTTCATACGCTTCAGTTACTTTTGTATTTCTGTATAATTCGTACTATATGATGTGCATAAGTTATCAATTATTAAGTAGTACCTATTTGAATTGTCAGTTAAGTTTTGTATTATTTAAGTTAACCTTTATATCTAATATATTGGGCATGCTGTGTTGGCTTGTAAGTAATTACTACACTTAGTATAATTAAAGGAATAAGTTTAAGATATCATGTCTTAGGCCTTAGGTGTTTTTTTTATCGACTACAAGTTGGCCCTTGACTGCTATCACACCTGATGTTAAGTGATGATGCAATCTAAGATGGAAGCGGGCTAACTTGTTAGGAGTAGGATGAAATCCACACCCCTATCGGTTTCTACACGACATCATACCGAAACGCTAAATCGCTTGGCGGTACGTCTTTGTGCACCTAGATTTCGGTTATCATAAGCTAAATGTAAAATTTACGTACGCCGGTTAACGACGTAAACCGGGCGGTTATCTTAACCAAGCTTACGTCCTTAGCCGGCGTACGGGTTGTCGTGAACAGTAAATTTATAGTTAGCTTATGTTAACCGTTGGTTATGATAACCGAAATCTTGGTGCACACAGGCCTTAGTGTAAGTAATTATAAGCGAATAAATAAATAAATAAGTGTGAAAGTAATAAAGTGTTTGTGGTATTATAACATGATTTAATTATGTGACCGAGATAGACCGAGAGTAGTATCGATATAGGAAGTTGATGTCTTTACAACGAGCAGTCGATCTGTGGGAGTGCTATCACTTAGCAATAGATTACTATCTGATAAGATACATGTAATGCTTCATCCTAAATTATAAATAATGCTTTGAGGTCAGAAGCATATTTAAAACAAGCTGAACTAGAAGCAAGATCTAGAATACAATTTATATTATGTTCCAGTTCAATATAACACATACTAAGTTTTGAAAATTATGCATTGTACTTCTTGATATCATCTCAAATTTAATTTTTATTGGGGTTGGAAATAAAAGTTAGTTAGCAGTAATGTTCTTAATAGTAGGGGAGCCCACGATGCTAAATGGGGATTTACTCGAGCGTCGTACAGACCTATTGGGTTGCAAAGCTTAGGTGATAAGAAGAAATAATTGTTATATGATATACCTTTACATCGGTGGGGTAAACGGCTATAAATTTTTAAATATGTAAAAAAACTGTTGCATGGACATCCTCGAGCGCGTCAGATATTGATAGCATCAATGCCCTACGTTTTTGTAATAATGTACGTATATTTATCTGATCGTTTGCATGATGTGGGTGGTTGTACCTAAGGGTTGAAAATGGGTTAATATTGGTTGGGGAATAGAAGTCCAAATTTATTTTGTGGTTGGTCAATGGGATGTTTTTTTTTCAATATTCCTTTTGCAAGAGTGACGTTTAATAAGTGTGTCGGGGTCTTTATCATGTTATACAATATCTATCTCAATTGCAATATTTTAAATTGGCCCTAATAAAACAATATCTCGGGCGGTAAAAATGGCGTAAAAAGTTTAGTATGTAGGTATTTGTAGCCGAAAGTGGTTAACAGCCACGGAGACGAACAAAATGACCATCGACGAGAAAGTAGAAGTAGAAAATGAGGAGGAGGTCAAAAAGGGGTTCGACTTGGATATGATCCTGACGCACGAGGTGGGACAGTTTGGACCCTATCAGATTTTCATGGTCTTTCTGGCAACTTTCCCGGTGATCTTCTCTGCGCTAGCTTCTGGAGAGTACATTTTTACCACCGCCAGAATATCCACCAGGTAAACTTCGGAAACAATTGTATTCACTATTTGATCATGGTTTATATATTCTACTTTACATCTTCATCAACGGAAACGTAGTCTTCATTAGAACCCTTTACTTAAAAAGTTTAGAAACAGCACAGACACCCGTGGCTAGGCTTAGTAAGACAAACATTTTTTTAACAAAAAATAGAACCGACTCAATACACACTAAAAAGTAAAAAATAACTGTGACATTCAGTTGCTTTAATTAATGTAATTTTATATAGAATAAATAATGTGAAAATTACGAAAATTGTAAATTTTTAGTTGCATCGTATAATAATAATGCTTTTAATTATTTTAAGCTTACCCCTTTTTTCTAATAAACCCGTAAAGGTATTCAATTCAAATTTATATCAAATACTTGGCTCTATAATACCTTTAAGCTGTAACAAAATAAAACTTCTATGTCTAATATATATAAGCCGCATATTTAACTCACAACTAGACGAAACTAAATCAAAACCTAACGGGTAGTTCTCGTAAATTTAGAATCTTGAAATTTGGTACAAAGCAACATCATATAGCATAAATAATGAAAAAAATGCTAAATCTGTAAAATTTTAGGTACATCATGTAATAAAAATATTTTTAATAATTTACACGTACCCCCTTTTGTCATGAACTCGTAATTAAAATTGTAATTGATTCGTAATTGGAATTCATACCAAATACTTGGCTTTATAATATCATACCTTTAAGCTATAACAAGATAAAACTTCTAAATCAACACAGCCTAAGATACAGCAGAAGCCGCATATTTAATTCTCTACTATTCGCAGCTAGTCCTAGAATATTGAAATTTCGCATCAAGCAATGATTAGGAATAATTTCGAAAACCTTAAAATTTACGGAATCCTCAGTGCGCAAGTTCGACTCGCACTTGGCCGGGTTTATTATAATATCTTCCTTCTTTTCCAATGGGCTTAATCCTACTATTATTTTTTTTCACTTATTTTTCAAAGGCGTATATCATCGTCTATAAGCCGATCTACGTACATAAGTGTTTGGAGATCAAATTTTCAATGACAAGAGGCGTGGCGGCGTTTGGCTGTAGGACACAGCAGAATAACAGAGGAGACGTAAACACGTTATCGAGCGAATCTCAACTCTCAGTGAATTCTTCTAAATTCTCATTTGCCCCTAGTAATTCTTATCTAGACGTAAATAAGACATAACTGTGCAGAGATATTATCTATACAAATAAATAAATTTAAAGTGCCCGTCTGTAATTTCAAATCAACAACTTCTCATTCAATATTATTTTTCTTTCACTATGTAAGCGGTATTTATATCAAAAAATATTTCTCATGATTTCTGAATGCCTGTTTGTTCCGGGTAATCTCTATGAATAACTTACAGACTCATAAAGAGTGATATACGTTAAATTGTAACCTAGCTACATGGGTGCGCTAGTATAACAGTGAATGAAGTCAATCAATTAAAAATAAAAGTTTTATAAGTAGAAGATTCACATAAAATAAATACGATAGTAAAAAGTTAAACCTATACTAAAGCCAAACTCGATTGAGAATGCTTGTCAATAAACAAATTTAAAATGAAGGTACGAGTACAAAATGCAAAACATTTTATGCCTAATAAATTTAAAATTATGTTTTGTTTTTTTATAAAATCTTATTTTGAAAGATATTGAATATACTAATTATCTACTAATCTAATTTATTGTCATGAATTCGTCATTAACAAGTTCACTAAAAAAATTAGGTGTAAATGACTAGTGATTTCCTTCATTTTTAATTTGTTTGTTGACAAGCATTCTCAATCGAGTTTGGCTTTAGTATAGTCTCATCAACAATGGCTACTTTCAACTGAAGTCTTTGTGTATTTTACCTTTAGGTTCGATTGTATTCGTATAATAGTAATGTTTTCGGATTAGTTGTTCACTTTTTAATCGATTTAGTTCTATGTGATGTAAAACTTTGCGTCCGTTATGAAAATTTACCTTTTTTTTATGAAATTTCCAATAAATAATGCCTAGTGACAGTTGCAGACATTTTTTTATTATGGACTAGTAAAATTGCGGCTTATAACCCTAACAATTATCTAAAGTCTACGAGGAATTATCCTTGATAGTGGATCATTTGATGATCCGATTATTGTAATTATCTGTCGGTATGTATTTATACTATATCGTATATATCTAATTTATCTTTACATCGGTTGTGTCATATACTAGATTACTATTCCGGAACAATAATACCGACTTCATGAAATGCGCCTCTTGTTTCCCCACACCTTATAAAATAAAAAATCCTATCAAATCTACATTAGATTACTGAGTGCATAATATTTTATCTTAGGTACAGGAGAGAGGAGGCCTTCAGTGGACCAGTGGTAAAAGGCTGATTATTTGATAAAAATATTAAAGAAATTGATTGTAGCTGGCGTAATAAAAACACAGCTATCAGTATGAATAATTTATGATCTCACTTGCTTATCTATAAACGAAACGTTTTACACGTGATGGAAAACACAAAATAGATAAAAACAAATTAATTTGAATCGAGAAATGTACATTTTTAGCTTTCAGGGTTTGCGCAACAAATTAAAAAGATGTACATCTACAAATTGCTTAGAACAACATTTTTTGAGAAGTTTCTTTTGCTTGAAGTGATTCTAGTCATAAATCTAACAATAAAATAAAAAATATGCTATAGTTAATTATCATATCTAGAACAGAGAATCGTTAAATTAATGTTACTTTATAATTTGGGGAATCTTGCATTTTCAGATGTCTCATACCTGAATGCGACGGTGAAGTGCCTACCTATGCTCCGGAATGGATCCTCAACGCAGTTCCGGGGACAAGCGTGAGCAGCTTCGACAACTGCCAGAGGTTCCCCAACAGCAGTATGGCGGGGAGTCAGGTCCTGGGACAGTGTCCGAGCAACTGGTTCGACAGCTCGCGGACAGAGTCGTGTGAAGACTACGTGTATGAGAACCAACTGAGCATCGTGTACGACGTGAGTTCACTCGTTAAACTGATGAACTATACATTATCCGTATAGCCAGTGTGGAATGCCTTTCCGACTTATTCCCTACAGCCTAATTTCTTGGAGAATCTTTCTTTTTTTTCTTTCTTATCTTTCTTATCTTAATTTCATTACCACTCCGTAGCATCACATTAATCTAGATATTGTCAATGAACTTCAACCTGGATCATTTAAATGTTATTTTCGAACAGTGATTTTTAGAGGTTATTTTTCTTTGCACTTTCCTCCTTATAATTTAGAATTATACCTAAGTAAGTCAGTGAACAAATTACAAAAATGTAATCGAAGCTCATAAATATTGAATGTAGATATTATAATCGCCTTATCGACGGGATACACATCGTGATCTATATCAGCGTGTTTGCTATTGTTAGTTATAAACATTTATTTATTTAATCCTGCAAGTGCGTTAATTAATGTCTTTGTATGTATGTCTGTTAGTGATTCTAGTATTTTTTTTACATACCTGCTGGTAAAAGAATGAGCACACTCCCATATATCATCAGACCATGTTGCCAGATATAAGGAAAGGTCCTAAATTCTAGGCATGTTAGATTCGTCTAGAAGAGATCTTGTTTTGAGATGTAATCTGTTTTGGTTACGTTCTTTTATATGAAAATAATCATATTTAGTGATGATACTTATGAATATTTAAGTCCCTGTTCTCTGAATTTATATTATATCTTCCCTTACAACTTCCAAAGGGCTTGGCCAATCGCCGAAATGATGACATATCCTTATTAGAAAAAGTTCGAGGAGTGTTCTTAGCTCCTAAAACCACTCCTCAGAAAATCGGGTGTAAGTTGCGAAAAGCACCCTAACAATAAATATTTTTGATGATATTGTTGAAAAGAAAATGTTAAGAATATGCACTTCCGATTCAAATTTTCAAACCGAAAGAAGAAAAAACCAAGTAAAGTTTAACATTGGGTTACTTATTACATTATCTTCGACACTAGCTTATTATAATGTTAATTTATCTCACGCTGATTACCACTCGTATATGTATATTGCATATAATTTTTCATTAAATATAGATTTTATCGGTTCGATTTATAAAATATTTTTCCGAAAATCATACTAGTTGAGCCGTTTTTCAGCTGTACAGAGACTAATAAACAGTTATTAGTTTCTTTAATTTAAGAATTACAATAAATTCTATTCAATTAACATTTAAGTTCGGGTTGGCGTGCGACGAGTGGAAGCGCTCGCAGATCGGCTCCATCCGCACCATCGGCACGTTGCTGGTGCTGCCCATCACTGGCTACATCAGCGACCGCTGGGGTCGCCGCGTGGCGCTCATCCTCAACGCGTTCAACACCGGCTGGCTGGGCCTCGTGCGCTCCTTCGTGAACTCCTACGAGTGGTTCCTCACCACCGAGGTCATCGAGTCCACCATCGGTGCGGGCGCCTTCTCCTCGTGTTACATCTTAGGTGACTATTACCATCTATACTGCAGAGCATGGACATTTTGCATTGATTTCTATACATGAGGCTTTTAGTGCGTTTGGTTTCTCCAATACAAGCAAATACTTATTATGCTTAGTTGTTAAGCTAAGCAGGAGAGTTGGCTAACATTATAGTGTGTACATTAATTTCGTTTCAGTGACTGAGTTGGTCGGTCCCAAATACCGCGTCATCGTCGGAACCACGATGTCGACGATGTTCGCCGTAGGACAGGTGATCCTCGGGCTGATCGCGTGGGCCGTGCCCGCCTGGCGCCCTCTCACGCAGATCCTCTACGCGCCGCAACTGATCATCGTCACCTACTTCTGGATCATGTCAGAGTCAGTCCGCTGGCTCATGAGCAAAGGGCGCTACGACGACGCCGAAGTTATCCTCAAACGGGCGGCGAAAATGAATAGAAGAACGCTATCGGACAAATCTTTAGAAGCGCTGAGAGCTACTGCAGAAGCTGAAAAGTTGAAGGAGAAGCCAAAAGAACCTTGGTTGCCGATTCAAGTGATTAGATCTCGTCGCATACTATTGCGATGCATCATCTCTCCGATATGGTGGATCACCAACACGCTGGTTTACTACGGCATGTCCATCAACGCTGTTAACTTGTCCGGCAACCGCTATCTGAACTACGTGTATGTAGCTCTGGTGGAGATCCCCGGGTACTGGACAGCCATCTTGTTGCTGGACCGGGTCGGCAGGAAGCCGGTGCTGGTAGCCGGGTACTGGCTGTGTGCGGGCTGTCAGTTCGCTTTTGCTTTTATACCGAGTGGTATGTAAAAGACTTTTATTATAATTTATTTCCATCAATTCTTTCTTAAAATATATGATAGCTTAATGTTTGCTTCATAAAAATGTATTTTCTAAAAATTTCATCTACTACTATGCTCTTATGATTTTAGATCTTAAAGTGAAAATCAAAAGAACATCTTGTGTTGCAGGCTACTACGGCTTGTCTCTGACGTTCTACCTGATCGGCAAGTACGCCATAGCCGTGGTGATGACGTCAGTGTACATCTACACCGCCGAGCTGTACCCCACCAAGTATCGTCACAGCCTATTCGCCTTCTCATCCATGTTGGGCCGACTCGGATCCATCACTGCACCTCTCACGCCTGCATTAGTAAGTTTAATACTTGAAAAATTATAGCTGAGTTTTAAACTTTTAACGAATTGATACAAAATCATTACTGGCTTCCAAAGCAAAGGTACGTCAGTCACAGCAAACTGATGAATTTGAAATTCTAGAAATGTTTGAGAGGTTTTTTGATTCTTCATCGATTCTTTTATTCGACGCTTTTATGTGCTCTTTGAATAAATATTAAAGTCGATGTTAATAACATTCTTTCAGGCTTTGACAGTTTGGGAGAGTTTCCCGTCAGTCCTGTTCGGTTCGTTCGCCCTGCTGTCAGGGATCCTCATCTTCTTCACCCCCGAGACCCTGGGCACCAAGTTACCTGATACCATTGAAGATGCTGAGCAGCTTGGCCTACAAAAGCAAAAGTGATCTCGCACACTGTTCTAAAATAATTATAAGATTTATTTATTTATATTTTAACAAAGTTTATAAAGATATGTACATAGTACGAGTATAATATAGTTCTCCGAGTGTCCGAACATACGCTGGCAGAGCTCCAGACGGAAGAACATCTTCACGATACACTCCGACGGACAAATTATAAAATTCAAATAATTTTATGTGTTGCCTTTCATTTATTAATTTTAATAGTAAGTATTTGATCTTCTATATCTGATATTTGAAGTCTTAAATTGTAACGAAGTTTCGTAATTTATTCGAATATTTTATTGAATTGGACGGTAATTTGTCTTTAAATAAGGTTTCGCTTCTTCGTCTTATCAAAGGGAAAATACCTGGTCGTCTTAAAAACACTGTCAAATAAAATTACTATTATAAAAACAAAAACCCGACTGCTTAGATGTAATGAACTGAAAGGAGAAAAACAAGGATCACTATATCTATTTAGTTACACAATATTCAGTTCATTACAATCATCTAAGCTGTTGGGTTTTTGTTTTTATAATAATAATTTTATTGACGACGTTTTTTTATTTTTCCTAGAAACAAGCTCAACATGCTTGGCAGCAAGAAGTTTTTGTCTTTTGAGATTAGTTATTACGCAAATTTAAATCAACGGTCTGACGAAGTAATTTTTTTTTCTTTGTATTATTCAACTTAGGCTACACTGCAAGTTACATCAAAATCGGTTTAGTATTTTTGGAGATAGGGAAGTTTTATGTTTGTGTTCACTTATCTCTGGAACTACGAGTCCGACTTAAATAGTTCTTTTCTTGTAGTACTAGGTATTGTGGAACTTATGGAATACTGCAACTTACATCAAAATAGGTTCAGTAATATTTGTGATAGGTAATTTTTTATGTATGACCACGTATAACTTTTCGCAGAGTAGAATTTGATAATTCTTTTTTTATTAGAAATGGTAAATTTTCAAAATATATATCTATACTAAAGCCAAACTCGATTGAGAATGCTTGTCAACAAACAAATTTAAAATGGAGGTAGAAAACGCAACACATTTTATGCCCAATAAATTTAAAATTATGTTTTGTTATTTTTAAAATCTTATTTAAAAGACTTTGAATATATTAATTAGTTTTAAGCTTACTTATCTTATTTAAATTAATTTAAATAGGTGTGAAATGACTAATGATTTCTACCTTCCTTTTTAATTTGTTTGTTGACAAGCATTCTCAATCGAGTTTGGCTTTAATATAATCTATCTATCTAATAATAATAACAGGATCATGGGTAAATCGAAGGAACTCTTCAATTTTTATAGGCACGTTTGTAGCAATTTCGGTATTTATGTAAGTGTTGGTAGCTTTTTGACTACAAGTGCCGTATAATGTACTTTAATAATATAGTACGAGTAGGTTACGTGTCGATTAATCACAAAAAAGTAAGAAAATAATTTTAATAAAAAAATATACCGACTTCAAAACCCACAAAAAAGTAAACAAAATAATTGTATCATTTAGTTGCTTTAATTTACAAATTAACAACACTTCCTTTGTCTGTATATCTATGAAGTCGGTGCCTTTCAAGGTTTCCACCTTAAGAACATTACTTATTGTCTTTTTTTCGAATTAGCTTCACTTTAATTAAAAATATATTAAATAATGAGTAGGGAGTAGTTAGTAGTATGCATCGCGACGGTAATTAGTCTCCAGTATACATAAAGTATTTTAAATGATTGTAAGTTTTGATGAACATTGAGATATAAGTACACAGATTAAACATTTTATCGACGATATTGATTTATTATACTTATCAATAATTTATATTTTCGGGACTATTATAAATACCAAAATATAGATAACAATAAATTTACCGAATAAGAAAAAGTTGAAACTAGTTTAGAGTGGTAAAGCGTGCCGACCAGGGCGGACATCCTCCAGCCATGGCGTCTGCAGAGAAAATCGAACATGGCGCCAGCGAAGAAGAAGCGAAGAAGCCTGTGAACTTGGACACAATTCTAGTAAATGAGATCGGTCAGTTCGGTTGGTTCCAGCTTCGCATCCTGGCCCTGGCTGTGTCGATGGCCGTGTTCGCTGCTTGGGCTGCTGCTGAATTTAACTTTACAACTGCCCGAATAACCACCAGGTAATAATTACTGATCAAAATTGTTCTAGTAATAGATATCAGCAAAAGCTTTCACTAGTATATAAATTAAATTTGAATTCTTACAAAAGAAAAGCAAACTAAGCGCAAAATATTTTTCTACTGGTTTGAAATTAATATTTTTTCTTTTTAGGTGTTTGATCCCCGAATGTGAGACGGAGGAGTCTTTTGAGTTCAGACCTCCCTGGCTCCTCAACGCGATCCCCCCGGCCGGCAGCGCCTTCGACCAGTGTCGGCGCTACAGAAACATTACCGCAGCCGCGCCCAGCTCCACGCAGGACAGCTGTCCCGCCGCTTTGTTCAATCAGGACAGCATTAAAGACTGTGAAGTGCATCTGTACGAGAACACCGACACCGTCGTTCATACAGTAAGTCTACATTTTCTTTTTCTGTTTTTTAACTACCTACCTACCTAGTTAGGTAGTTAAAACCGACACGTCCTAACGAAATATTCATACAGATCTGATAGAAAATTCTTTATCTATACTAATATTATAAAGAGGAAAACTTTGTTTGTTTGTTTGTTTGTTTGTTTGTTTGTTTGTTTGTTTGTTTGTAATGAATAGGCTCAAAAACTACTGGACCGTTTTTAAAAATTCTTTCACCATTCGAAAGCTATATTATCCACGAGTAACATAGGCTAAATTTTATTTTGGAAAAAAATAGGGTTCCGTAAAATATTTGGGTTTTTCGGACACAAGGTGTAAAAAATCAAACAGAAAAGTTACTTATTTTGCGTACGCTGTCTAAACTATAAAAGATAGAACCATAAAATGTTGTAATTAATTGGAGATCTTATAAATATCTACAAAAAAGTCCGCGACACAATATACCTATCTATGTCGAGTGAGGCACAACAACCATTTTTTTATTTAAAAATCTTAATTTTTTTTTGGACTACATTTAAACGCATTTATTTTACTCATGCTATTAATCCTTATCAAAATAAATTATTTTATTACTAAGTACAGTTTATGTAGATAATATTTGGTATTTAAAAGATTAAAATTGGACGTTTGGTTTTGAAGTTATGGCGAAATTAATATATTACTATTTCTGCGTTGCGAAGTGAGCGTCACCAAGGCGGGAGCGCGCGTGCGGGAGGGGAATTTAGATCTATGTTATATATACGATGATGAATTAAGAATTCGATCTTTGTTCAAATATCTATTTAGTACACGGAAGAGTTTGTTCGTTTATTTAAACGGGCTAATCTCTATCTGCGTGTCAGATTGTAAAATTATTTTTTTTTATTCTGAAGGCTAGACTCAAGAGTGAAATATACTATTTAATATCAATTTATACCCATCAGCTTTTCATAAATATATATTTTTAATGTTAATGTACTGAAATGTCATACAATGTTTAACAAAAATGTAGACCTTTAGTATACGGGATGGGACGGAGGATATTGCTTCACGGGAAACTATAAAAAAAATTAAATTAAGAGGGGGAGCGGGGAATGAGCACACTATATGTGCCTTTACACATTTCATATGAAAGTCTGTCTTTAAAATTAGAAGGGTACCTAAGAGGTTTTCACGCGGACGAAGTCGCGGGCGACTGCTAGTGTAATATAATGGCGAACAGTGCAAATTCGATTTTCGCAGAATATCATCATCAGATCCTAACATGGTAACTATGGGGACCATTTTGGAAGTGTGCCCTTTCTAATAAAAAAATCGGACGACTCTGTAAAAAGTTATGCGTGGTCATACATAAAAAAATATATGTGTCGAATTGAGAACCTCTTCTTTTTTTTGTCGGTTAAAAAGTAATCGTGACATCGCTTCCAGTTCGGTCTAGCCTGCGACGAATGGCGCCGCACCCTGATCGGCTCCATCCGCACCCTGGGCACGCTGGTGGCGCTGCCCATCACGGGCTACATCTCGGACCGCTGGGGTCGCCGCACGGCGCTCAGCATCAACGGCTTCACCACCGCCTGGATGGGCATCGTGCGCTACTGGGCCAACACGTACGTCGGCTTCCTCGTCTCCGAGGTCGTCGAGTCTATGTTCTCTGGAGGATTCTCCTGTGCCTATATCATTTGTAAGCGGATTTATTTATTTTTCATTTATCAACTCGTTTACTCTAGACTGTGATCTCGCCTGATTGAGTTACGTGATCTACTAAGACTGTATCGCCTGAGAGTACATAATTATTTGAAATGCTCTTAATGATTCAATGATCAGATTTCGAGTATTCCTCTTACTAAGAAATATTCACAGTTATTATACAATTTTATTTATTTTGATAGTAATGGAGCTGATGGGTCCTAAATATCGAGTGGCAGCCGGAGCATCCCTGAACACGTCATTCTCAGTGGGCTTGGTGTTGCTGGGCTTCATAGCGTGGGGCGTGCCCGACTGGCGGTATCTCACCCTGGCGCTCTACATCCCGCAGCTGCTCACCTTCGGCTACTTCTTCCTCATGTCTGAATCCGTCAGGTGGTACATGAGCAAGGGCAGATTCGAAGAAGCGGAAACTGTTCTCAAACGTGCAGCCCGCAGTAACAACAAGGAGCTATCGGAGAAATCTTTGGTATTACTAAGAGAGCACGCCTTGGAAGAAGAGAGGAAGAAAGCAGATGAGTTGGCTAGCAGCGAGAACGAGCCTTGGTTGGTGGTGCTGGTGTTCCGCCACAAGAGGATCCTCGTCAGGTGCTTGGTGTCGCCGGTGTGGTGGATTACGACCACGTTCATCTACTACGGCATGTCCATCAACGCGGTGAACATGTCAGGCAACCGGTACCTCAACTACGTGGCCGTATCCGCGGTGGAGATCCCCGGCTACTGGGCCGCCGTGCTGCTGATGGCGAGGATCGGCAGGAAGCCCGTGCTGTTCTGCGCCTTCTGGGTCTGCTGCGCTTGTCAGATCGGATACATCTTTATACCGAGGGGTAAGCTCCTAATCGACATGTTTCCTAATTTGATATCTCTCAAGCAAACAACTAGGAGATAATTGGTTTTAAAATGAGGAAATCGTTTTTTAACATGGCTAAGCATCCCGGAACTTCAGCTACCAGCACTATGGTGTAGTTCCGGGGCTCGTAGCAATGATTCGGCATAAATGATAACAATACAAACATAGATAATGATTTAATCACTATTTTTATTCACCGCATACTTATCATTCGGTAGAGCGCCATAAATACAAGCGGATAATGGTGTCTTATGTACTACATTGTTACTGTATGTCACGTTTGATATGATTCAATTCGTCTACATTTTTGGGATTACAGTAATATCTGCTCATTACAATGTAATAAATGTTCAATGTTTCGATTAAAGGTGCAAGCTACCGCGGCGACATTACCTGTTGTTTATTATCACTGAATTGGTTTTTCCTGCGTAACTGATAAAAATATTATCTAGGAAAGATTATCAATAGAAACAATTACTCTCCAGGTTTTATAAAATCGTAGATATATTAGAAACAACTACCTAATAAGGTGTTCTATAGGTATTTTATTGATCACTACTAAATCAAAACCTTCGATGTGCAGAGAGAGAAAGTAAATGTTTTTTCAGAAGTGTTTTGGCTATAAACCATTTACCAATGCCAATGTTCTTCTTTTCCCTCCAATTCCACTTACAGCCCATTTCTAAAAGTAACTATGACCATAGCCCAAAGAAGAGTCGACATGAGACGTTGATCAAGGAGTACAAGGAGGATTAAATATAGCCTACTTATTGCTTATCTTCTTTTTTGTTTCCTCATGAAAAGCAGAAATTCAAAGTTAATTCAGGTTCTTCGTTTGTGTTACTAATTAAAACCACACAGGTTGTAATGCCTCTTATGATTTGACAAAACATAACTAAAGTTTAGTTATTTGTATTTTGCAGATCAGTACGCCGCGTCGCTGACGCTATATCTGATCGGCAAGTTCAGTATCGCGATGGTGATGACGTCCATCTACGTGTACACGTCGGAGCTGTATCCCACCAAGTACCGCCACAGCCTGTTCGCCTTCTCCTCCATGATCGGCAGGATCGGCTCCATCGTCGCACCCCTCACACCGGCTTTTGTAAGTCATCTTTTAAGTGTATTCTTGACTTCGGGAATCATTTTGAAAATCATCTTATCAATGTAGTGATTATTTTTTCTTTTACTACAATTTAGCCCTTGGTAGTAAAATATGATGCAATCTAAGATAAAATCAGATTAACATGTTAGATGTAGGATGAAATTCACAACCCCCTTTCGGTTCATCCACAATATCTTACCGGAACGCTAAATCGCATGGTGGTAGCTAGCCACGGCCGAAACTTCCCACTATTCAGACTTGGACCAATTTTATAATTCCACCAAGCAAACGCTGCGCCACAAAGGCCGTCAATGAACTTGTGTATGATTTGACCAACGTTGCTGTTTCGTCAACGTCGATAACATATTAATGTTTGAGACTGATTACTGACTCTGCCACGCTTGCCTCTGCTGCCACGTAGCGATGCTATGTCCCCATCGGGGGCACGGTTGCCGGTGCTAAGGCAGCGCATTAGTATGCAAGTTCTCGGTATATCCTCCAAGCGTTACACGTAGACGATTGCTTTTCATTTGCAGCTGAGTCATCTGCTTGCTTCGTTAACTATTACTATAAATAAATAAACGTAGGGGTTTATTTTATTAATTTATACACCCTTTAACATGAGATCATTCATCATCATCATTATGTATCCAGGGAGCAGCAGTGTGGGATGACTTGCCGTTCGCGCTGTTCGCCGGGTTCGCCTTCGTGTCTGGTCTGCTGGTGCTGGTGACGCCAGAGACCCTGGGCACCAAGCTGCCCGACACCATGGAGGAGGCTTCCGCTCTCGGCCAGAAGAAGAACGACCCTTGATACTCTTACTCGTGTACCTGTATGTTCTGTAGGTAATTGTTTGTAACGAATGGCGTTAGCTGCTCTTATGTAGTGGTGAGCTGTGAGCATACTCTTAGCTGCATCGCTATGATGCAGCTAAGAGTATGCAGTAAGGTATGGTTGTCAAGACTGGAATATAGAAATTGTCTTTTTTACCTTTTACCTGATTTTAAGTGGTAATGAAATCTAAGATGGAAGTGGGCTAACTTGTTAGGAGTAGGATGAAATCCACATCCCTTTGTCCACATGTTCCATATTACATTCGTGGTGTTATTGAGCATTTGAGTATAAATGCAAGTTAGTAGTGAAAAATGCATGGAAAATGCTTCTCGAGATAAATAGTAAAATGCCTTTACTGTAGCTATCGTTACTGATGGAAACCGATATATGTTTGTTTTGTAACCGATGTACGTTTCTATATACAAGCACATCACGAGCGCGTGACAAGATCATTTTAATATTTACCATCACCAGGTGATAGTTATCCTGTTGTTTGCGTAGAGTTATAGCTGCAAGAGTTTTTACAATACTCTACCTCTTGACTATCACAATATCACTCTTATTTAGGTTGTAGAACTAGTGAGACTAATTTAATTATTATTTATGTAATGTTGTTATTGTATTTATTACATTATTATGTTATGATAGATATACATTTCAAAAATGTTTCAAAACGTTCATTTATTGTGCTTGTGTATTGTCTATGAATAATATATGTTACCTCTTTTGCATACATAGGCTTCATTCAGTCTGGAAGCGTAGCAACGTGTTCAATTTATCTACAGCAAATTATAGTTTATATTGACATAAATTGATGACTCTTCGCTTTACTTCGAAGTCAGTCTGAGTTGGGCCTATCGAGTCCAGGGGGCAGGCAATGTAACGTCATGTCTTAAGTAGAATAAAAAATGGATACAAAAGCAAGCAACGATACTAAGCTTTTGATTTAAAGAAATGATATATCAGTCGATGCAGATAAACAATGATCGATGGTTACTAATTATCCGTACATTATTATTAATATATTACTTATATCATTACTGAACTGCGCTACGTCAATATTTACTTCAGATATTTGCGTATAATCTGTTTTATTGCTGGATTATGACATTTAGCTAGAAGTGATAAGAACGATAATCGCGTATTTAGGAAGAATTTATTATTTAATCTTGTACAAGAATACAAGGAGTACAAATTATTATCCGAAAGCATTTATCATATTAAAAATACGAGTAAGTGCTGTTTGATTGAGACTGTATATAATGGACAAGAAACAAGTAGATATTCGGTTAATTAATGAAGTGTTAACGACCTGAAGATTTAGAATTTCAACTACAATAAACGAAATTTTTAACTTTAAAATGAAATATATTAGTAGTAGTAAAGACAGTAATATTTTCATCCACTTTAAAAAAATATAGAGAGTGAATTCTTTAGTTGAAAGATAATTATTTTTGAGAGAAAGAATTAGCACCCATTTTCTTGTAGTGAATTCAAAATATTTGTTTACTGAGTTTTAAGCTTTCAGAATTTCATAATTTTCATGAAATTGTCACTATGTATGTGATAATGATGTATTAATGTTCTGTAACAAGTTATAAAGTTATTTAGGTAATTAAAATAATAATAAAATATTTGTAGATCTTTACATCTCATTGTTTTATTTCTATATCCTAAACTCCTTAAGAAACATTTCATCTTGTGTTCATAATTTTGTTTATCGAAAAAATCCACTAAAAGCATTTTTATCGATAAAACGATTTCCTTATCAGATACAATACTAGGTAGGTAATCTGTATTTCAGTTTGTGTAAATAGTTGAACAATTTGTGGGTTTGGGAGATGTAACGATATAAGATCTTTGTTCGAAAACAAGGATATATACGAGAAATCGCTAGATTATTTAAAAAGCTTTTAAAAATATTTTTTGGAAAACAAACAATTTTTTGTATAAATAATTAATTAGAAATTAAGGAAATTAATTTTTTCTTTTGTCCATTGCGAAAGGCCATCGTCTGAATAACCTTGGTTTAAGCTTGGTTAGTGACAGTTTTATATATATTTATGAGTTGATAACATTACGACTGATAATTTTCATTTATGAGATGTAATATCTTACTGAAAATCGTTTCGTTGCTTACGCTCTAAGTGTAAATCAGTATCGCGCTAGTGTAAAATACTTTTAATAAATTAATTATCATGAAAGAGCCAAAGGAGGTGGAGGTGAAAGAAAAAGTGAGTTTGGACACGATCCTGCAGAAGGAGATAGGGGAGATAGGCTGGTTCCAGCTGCGAGTGGTGCTGTTGGCGGGGCTGGTGGTGGTGTTCATAGGCTGGAGTAACTCGGAGTACCTGTTCACTACAGCGCGGATCCCCACCAGGTATAGTAGCAGTATAGTACAGGCGAAGTCCAAGCTAAAGCACAATACATAATGCAAAGTCAAGTTTAATAAAGCTTTTTTCGACGGCCGAGTGGCGCAGTGGGTAGTGACCCTGCTTCTGCGTCCTAGGCCGTGGGTTCGATTCCCACATCTGGAAAATATTTGTGTGATGAGCATGGATGTTTCCAGTGTCTGGGTGTTTATCTATATATTATAAGTATTTATGTATAATATATATATATAAAAAAAAAAGTTATGATAGTACCCATAACACAGGCTACCTAAGCTTACTTTGGGGCTATATAGCGATGTGTGTAATTGTCCTATAATATTTATTATTATTTATTTATAGCTTAGTGACTAAATGGTGTCGTAGGTCATGTTCTTTGAGTAAAGTATTGTGAAGTAAATAACCAATAGTGGATGTTCATCCGATGTAATGATGATTTCATTACACCAAATATATTAATGTATTGTTTGCAACATTAAGATTGTATTTACATTTTTTTAATAATAATGGTTGACTGTACTAGCAATGATGATATGAAATGATTGAGGCAATATCCTTATATACCTGAAAAGAAGGAGAAAAAAGCAATAATTGTCTCTTGAAAAAAAAATAATGCCTAAGTACTTACAGATGTCTGATCCCGGAATGTGAAGGGCAGCAAGCTACACAGTTTACCCCGGCGTGGCTCCTCCATGCTGTGCCAGCAGCGGGCAGCAGCTTCGACAGCTGCCAACGCTTTCGTCCCGTTAACATCACCACCTCCATCGACGATGAGTGCCCAAAGGAGAATTTCAACAGTGACCGAATACCATGCGATGTTTATGTGTACCAAAATACTGACACTGTTGTTTATGACGTGAGTTTTTAATTACTTTTTACTAATTGATTTTTCTAATTTCCATTATTGGTAGTAGGAGACAATAACATTGTTATGGTTGATAAATTCTAATTAGTTGATTCATCACCAACTTTTATTCAATGAAACACATCTGTTCCCGAAACAGGATGATATAAACTCTAAAATATGAAACTAGAAGTTAATGAATATGTATCTAAAAGCTTGGAAGCTGTTGTTAGAGTGTTGTCTAAAAGCAATTACATTTATTGTTAGCCTGTAACGTGTTGTTTCGTCACGTATTCTAGTTTGGCTTAGCTTGCGATGAGTGGCGGCGGACGCTGATCGGGTCAGCGCGCACGCTGGGCATGCTGGCCGCGCTGCCCATCACTGGCTTCGTGTCTGACCGCTTCGGACGACGCGCGGCCGTCGTGCTGACCGGCGTCAACGCGGCCTGGATCGGCCTCGTCAGATGCTGGGCTAACACTTACGTTGGTTTTGTCATGTCAGAATTTGCAGAGCCCATGTTTGGCGCGGGAGGCTTCTCTAGCGCGTATATCCTTAGTGAGTTTAAATCAAATAATATTTGAAATTATAGAAATTATTTTAAAGTTGATAGATATCTTGAAACGCGATAGATTAATGATAAGTCTGCAGCGGAGTGAACAATGCTAATTTTATTATATGACTAAGTTAGCATTGTTCTGTTATTTGATAGATAGATATTGCTAGATGATATAGATATAACGGCCGAGTGGCACAGTGGGTAGTGATCCTGCTTCTGCGTCCTAGGCTGTGGGTTCGATTCCCACGTCTGGAAAAATGTTTGTGTGATGAGCTTGGATGTTTTCCAGTGTCTGGGTGTTTATCTGTTTATCTATATATTACTAGCTGACTAAAATTAAAAAAAAAATTTAAATGAAAATTAGATACTAACCGATTCTCAGACCTGCTGAATACGCATACAAAATTTGGTAGAAATCGGTGAAGCCGTTTCGGAGGAGTACGGTAACTAACATTGTGACAGGGAAATTTTATATATATCTAATATATATAAATATATTACATATATATAAAATTTCTTTAGATATATATACTATACATAAATTACAGTATTTATGTATAGTATATGACGGCGCCTGCGTCATCGTACACGACTAGAAAGAAGTCTGTGAACTGCACGTGCACCAGCTACGCTCTGTTGCGGCTGCGCATCGTTCGATACCCCCACTCACCCCACTACTTGAGTCATTCTACGCTGTATAAAAGGAGCGGGTCTGCAACTGGTTGGCAGTCTAGGCTCTGGCGTGGCGCGGTGCAGACCTTGTACTTTGCTTATCGCTTAACCTAGACAACTCTGATAATTAATTTGTGCAAACGAATTAATTATTATTCTCAGCTTGAGACGCAGTGTCTTGAGGTTACATTAATTAACACGAGACGTTACGTATCATTGCAATACCGTAATTTGCCAGTAGTAATTCACTGTTAATTAAGTTGCTGTTAATTATTCTTTCAGTTACCTATTTCTAGTTATGTCTGACCCTCTTTCGACATCAGAAGTGGGATCGGATCCATCCCCACTACAAAAACTTGGAAAGTATGGACCTTATCATTGCACTTCCTCACTCACAAAATAAAACAAAGTAAAAGCAATTCTCTTAGTGATGATGACGTGACGGCGGATGATTTAAAAACCGACAGTCATCTAATTAATCTAGAAATTGATAGTCAAATTAATGATGTTGAAATTATTAGTCCATGCCAAAACAATTCAGATACCATATCAGTCGATAATGTAACTATGTCTGCCCACTCTGACACTATGTCTGATAACTTTGATACTGACTCTGTACAATGTAAACCTCACAACATTGTGATGCAGGCTGATGTTCACATAACTAATAAAAAATAATAAAAGAAACAAGAAAAAAAAAAAATAATAAAAAAAATTAAACAAAAGAAAAAGAGAAAAAAAAGAGTAACTATCATTGAAGGCGCAAGCGGACCAATGATAGGGCTATAGGGAATTATGAATTCCGGTCTAGCAAAGGTTAAAAAAAAGAGAAAAAAAAAAAACGAAAAAATAAAATAATAATAAAAAAAAGGAAAAAAAATAGTCGTTGCAGGGCTTAGCCGGTCCAATGACTTTGCTAAAGGGATCAATGTCCGGTCTAGCACCACCAGCTATAGGGAATTGATCTGGTCTAGCATTATCTGCTAAAGGGATCAATATCCGGTCTAGCATTATCCGGGCCAGTTAATAAACTGAAGGGATCGCTGTAGGGTCTACTGACCGGTCCAGCATAATCTGAAGGAACAGATCTTTATGTTTGTGAGATTTGTAAATATGGTAAAATGTGTCAGGATGATCGAACTGTCATTTTTTATCTCAGATAAACAACAAAGACGCCCACGAGGACGTGTGCTGGTCAGTATGGCCGTGACGGCGCCTGCGTCATCGTACACGACTAGAAAGAAGTCTGTGAACTGCACGTGCACCAGCTACGCTCTGTTGCGGCTGCGCATCGTTCGATACCCCCACTCACCCCACTACTTGAGTCATTCTACGCTGTATAAAAGGAGCGGGTCTGCAACTGGTTGGCAGTCTAGGCTCTGGCGTGGCGCGGTGCAGACCTTGTACTTTGCTTATCGCTTAACCTAGACAACTCTGATAATTAATTTGTGCAAACGAATTAATTATTATTCTCAGCTTGAGACGCAGTGTCTTGAGGTTACATTAATTAACACGAGACGTTACGTATCATTGCAATACCATAATTTGCCAGTAGTAATTCGCTGTTAATTAAGTTGCTGTTAATTATTCTTTCAGTTACCTATTTCTAGTTATGTCTGACCCTCTTTCGACATATATATAAAAATATTCATCAGTTATCATAGCACCCATAACACAAGCTACTTACGAGTATGTTTACTTTGGGGCTATATAGCGATGTGTGTAATTGTCCTATGATATTTGATGATATTGCAATTTTTTGTTTTTTATAGTTATGGAGATGACCGGACCCAAGTATAGAGTAATAGCTGGAGCGATCTTAAATACCTTCTTTGCTGTTGGACAAATTTCAACAGGACTTATCGCATCGGCTTTACCCAATTGGAAAAATTTTACGCTGGCTCTATACGCTCCACAGTTTCTAATGGTGTTTTATATTTGGATCATCCCAGAATCTGTACGGTGGTATATGAGCAAAGGCCGTTACGAAGAAGCAGAAAAAGTTCTGAAATCAGCAGCTCGCGCTAATAAAAAGCAACTTTCAGAAGAATCATTAGAAGCTTTAAGACAAAATGCAAACGAAGAAAAAATAATCAGAGAAAGACAGTCAGCAGAACAGCTGAAAGAGCCGTGGTTGCCGGTGCTGGTTTTCAAGCACAAAGCAATTCTCCTGAGGACGATCGTGTCTCCAGTGTGGTGGATAGCGTTGACCTTCGTGTACTACGGCCTGTCTATAAACTCTGTGAACATGGTTGGCAATCGATACCTGAACTTCGTGCTGGTGTCCGCGGTGGAGATACCGGGCTACTGGACGGCGGTTCTTCTATTGGGTAAGGTCGGCAGAAGGCCGGTGCTGATCGGAGCTTACTGGATTTGTGCGGTTTGCCAGATCGCGTACATATTTATACCGAATGGTAAGTTAACTGTTATAGTTATTTTAAAGATACGTAGATTAAGTAGATGCTCTCAAAAGTAATTTATTTTTTTTCAAATTGATCTAAATTGATTTTTGAAAAGTTATTTAACTTTAAATAGTATTGTAGGCAGTAGGAAACAAAACAATTCCGTATCTGCGTCCTATTATAATTATCTGTAAGACAACAAAAGCTTAGTGGAGGTAAAGCTTTCATATTCCCTGCTCTAAATGATTACGCGTGATGTTATAATTCTTTTTTGGCCAAAAACTGTTTTTAATAACATGTAATTAATACAATAGAAACAAAATAGATACATGGGACTGTAAGCTACTTGATATGATCACAGCATGCTTAATTATTGATTTTTGTTACGACTAGTTAGGTAAATTAAAATTAAGTTAAAGTAAATGAATAACATAATATTTCTATGTTTCAAACTTAACTCTACTTAGTTTACAAGATGGTAATATTTGGTAGTTAGGAAATATTCAACTTCTTTTACAACTTTCAATTTTCAGGTCTTGACAACGTCTCTTTGGCCATATATCTAATAGGCAAGTACAGCATCTCCATGGTGACGACAGCAGTGTACGTGTACACGGCGGAGCTGTACCCCACCAGCTACAGACACAGGCTGTTCGCGTTCTCGTCCATGATCGGAAGAGTTGGCGCTATCGTGGCTCCGTTGACTCCGGCTTTTGTGAGTAGCTTTTAGTTGCATATTCTTTACCAGCGGATGCCAGCGACTGGTCGTATTAAATAAATCGTCGTAGTAAATAAAACTACTCAAATAAAAATAGTTTAAAAGTTACTCCTTATAACAACTTCTATTTGCGAGTGAAAGTCTTGTCAAAATCGAGTGATGAAAACTTTAAATATTTATTAAGTTAACTTCATAAGCATTTAATGACAAGTTGAAATTACATAAAAATTTTTAACAAAAAATAGAACCGACTCAAAACGCACTAAAAAGTATAAAATAACTGTGTCAATTAGTTGCTTTAATTTACTTAAGCACATCTATGAAGTCGGTGCCAGCCAAGTTTAAGGAACATTTATTTTACGTAGTAAAGCAGTTTGTGGGTTCTAGGTAACGTCCTTAAAGTAGAAACCTTGACTGGCACCGACTCCTAGATGTGCTTAAGTAAGTTAAAGCAACTAATTGACACAGTTATTTTATACTTTTTAGTGCGTTTTGAGTCGGTTCTATTTTTTGTTAAAAATTTTTATTTCTTACTTTTTAGTGATTTATCGCCACGTAAGGTACTCGTACTATACTGTCATAGTATATTATACAGCACTAGTAGCCAAAAAGCTACCGATATCGAGACATAAACCGAAATCGCTGTAAGCGTGCCTCCAAAATTTGAAGAGTTCCTTCAATTTCCCCAGGATATCACCATCCGATCCTAAAATGATGACAATGGGACCACCTTGGAAGTATGCCCTTTCTAATAAAAAAAGAATTATCAAAATCGGACCACTCTGTAAAAAGTTATGCGTGGTCATACATATAAAAAAAAAAAAAAAATACGTGTCGAATTGAGAACCTCCTCCGTTTTTTTTCGTCGGTTAAAAAAGACACTTCAATTTTATATATTTGTGTAGATTTATCCAGTAGACATTAGGCCAAATTACATAAACATAGATAGATAACTTAAGAAGTCAAGAACTTTCGGTATAAAATTTTGCAACCCCTATGTAACCCTATAGGTATGGAATTTTAAAAATATGTCGCTAGTTGTCGCTACACGGTGTGCCTGTATTTGTGTCGCGCTACGAAGATTCTTGTGCCCGCAATCACCACCCCAATAGTCTTGCGGCAACAGCGGCTGTGGTCCCGCATAAAGCCTATGGCAATTACACAAACACAAAAAGCCACTTTATGCGTACAAAATCATTATTGTTTCTCAATGAATTTTTGTTCTGGAGACTGCGTTAGAGCCGTTCCCGCCTCGTAATACATTTAATATCGTATCGTAATAAATTGTGCTGATTAAATGAAAGCCGTTATTGAATATACGTCGTTGAGATCACACATATCATCACTTATGATACAAAATCATCTGCCGCCTATATCTTGTCTGTCTGTTCGCAATAAACTTAAATAATACTGAATTTTAAGTAATAAATAGTGATTTCTGAGCAAGATTTTAGTATATAAATTGTTAAGGTTTTGTATAATTTGTTTGTGAAATATGACGTAACGTCTGAGTGCGTAAACTGAAAACGCTACCTTATACTTTTGAATATAAGAAAACATGGCGGATTTGTTCATCTTTATTGGGGCTACAAAAATGTGTTTGTCTCCCGGACGTATGTAGCGTAGCGTAGTTCATATATTTATATCTTCACTTAAATCTTCATGAAATCGTGTACAATACAATCAATACTGTATAAAATACTAGATTTGAAAGTATTGGAGCTACAGTACCTGAATATGCAATCGACGAGTTGGTAATGTTGTGCAGGGCGCGGCGGTGTGGGCCGGCCTCCCCTTCGCGATGTTCGCGGGGTTCGCGCTGGTGGCGGGCGCGCTGGTGCTGCTCACACCGGAGACGCTGGGCACCAAACTGCCCGACACCATGGAGGAGGCCTCGCGCATCACCACCAACACCTGACTCGGCACTATAGCTTACTAGAAGACTGTTGGGAATGAGTTTGCGTACTATGTAAATTAATTAAACTATAAGTGGAACTTGTAGAATGTAAAAATAGTTTTTATTTTAATTGTAATTATTAGTATAATTTGATTATTAAGTTTAAACGCTAACGTCAGTAATACGAAATAAGCTTGATTTATAGCCGGTAGTAAATATACTACAAACAAATGAATTTGACGTATAAAAAGTCCTTGTAAATGATTTGTTGATTGTGACGAATAATTGGTTGATATAATAAAGATGATGGTGATGGCTGTGACAGAAGAATTCAGTTCCCTTTCTTCCCTCTTTGTCAATTCGTCATTGCGAATGCTTTTTGCGCGCACGTGATGACCAGTTTGACTTGTAAGGAGTGGGATATCACATCTCATTTTATTTCTATATGACATCGTATCGTACGGTAAATCGATTGGCGGTACAATATTGCCGGCAGGGTGGTAACTAGCCACGGACGAAGCTTTCCACCAGTCAGACCTATTGAGAATCTCAAACGGCCTAGCTGGGTATCGAAGCCTGGGCCTCCGTTGTATAAATCCACCACTCCTACAACTGCACAGTAGGCTGAAGGCAAAGCATTTGCTTTTTACCTGACTGCGTCAGAAGGAGGGTTATGGTTTTCGACCGTATGTATGTATGTATGTATGTATGTATGTATGTCCATTTCTTCGGCACACGCTACAGCCTAAACGGCTGAACGGATTTTGACATGTTGTTGTGTTGTTGGATGTTGTTAAATTTGTCAAGGCTATATAAATTTTCAAAATTACGGCTGTAAATGGGGAAAAAAAAGGGGGGATGTGTGTATTTTTTTCTCTTATCTTAGCAATATGGGTACCAATTGAAAGGTCGTAAAAAGACCATTTCAAAAATATAAATATCATATCATGTTCATATTACTTTTTTAACAAAAAATGGCAAAAAGTGTACCAAGTGTACCGTCTTATTTCTATACCATAAACTAAAACTAAAAAGTCTCAAATAAAATTATTATTATAAAAACAAAAAACCCGACTGCTTAGAAGGTATGAACTGAAAAGAAAAAAACAAGAATCACTATATCTGTATAAAATTCTAAATACTTTATGGTGCTGCAGGCGGGGACAAACGTAGTTTTGGTAGATCTTTCGTTCCCCGCAGGTTAAAGTATTTTGTCCCTGTTTGCAGCACCATAAAGTATTTAGAATTTTATACATATATAGTGATCCTTGTTTTTTTCTTTTCAGTTCATAACTTCTAAGCAGTCGGGTTTTGTTTTTATAATAATAATTTTATTCACTGTGGTGTCAAAGCAGGTGAATATTTTTCTAGTTATTGTGTGGTTGGATCGATGATAATGTCTATATGAGCGCCTCCAAGGTTTGCTGTTTAAGATTTTTAATAAGCTATGGAAGGAAAGCAGTAAGGAATTTGTCTTCGAAAGGTGTTGCTGCTTGGGAGTCTGTCACATCCACAGGGGGTCTCTCTTATAATGCTATCAAGAGTAAGTAATGGGTATTTTAATTGTGATGTACAAAAATAGCATCAATTTGTTAAAATATTTAAAAACAAGCAACCGGTTCCGTTTGTAGCACTTATTATCATCACTACGTAATACGAGTAAAGCGTACGCACGATATTTACATATTTACAGTACTTACCGTTTTCTACTAAAATATTCAAGTTTGCATGTTTGTACACAATCACGCAAAAATACTAAACGATTTTTGATAGAAATATATATGTATAAAACAACATATTGAAAATAATCGGTCTAAAAATAAAGACTCCTTCCATTAATTTCAAGACTTGCTGCGGTCGAGTGGTGCGAAATATGTTTAAGTTCTGTAATAGCTCAAGTAATTCAATAAATTTTAAATTCCAGGAGTAAGCTTCCAAACTGTACAAATGGTGACATTCACGCGAAACTGTTCCACGGCCTCTCTAGCCTCATTCTTTATTTTGCGAATGCCGCCGCACGATCCAAAACTGTTATCTCTACAAATAAAACATACAATATCTATATACGAGTACGCACCGCCGCAAGGAGCATACATACACTCATACAGTCACCACGTTGATCTGCAGCCGCCATGACGTCTTGCGGAAACTTTAAATTTAAACAAACAGTCATAATTAACTTCACTTTTATTAACTGAGTAAATGGTTTTTTCAATCCGACACATCCACGCGTTCTGGAGATAAAGGGTCTCAGACATACCTAAAAATGGAGTCTCAGAAAAATGAAACAGATAGACTGTTCGAAGTGCCCAAAGCGAGAGTGAGCTTGGATGCTGTGCTGGTGACGGCGGCGGGGCAGTTCGGCTGGTACCAAGCGCGCATGCTGGCCCTGGCGGCGCTGCTGGCTGTATTCACCGCGTTCTCCAGCATGGAATACGTGTTCACCACTGCCAGAATTAACACCAGGTATTTTCAAAACGTTTTCTGTCTTCAATTTGATCACGCTGATTACTTAAATTAGTACCTTAAGCTTGATATACATTATGGACTACTTTAATTTTTTAAATAATGTGAAAGTTTTGATAGCGACTCTAACATGAAAGTGATATGATATATCTAGGCATGTTTCATTACTTTTTGAAACGAACATTCTTACTAACATTATAAAGACTAAAGTTTGTAACTAAGAATAATGAATTTTTATGACGTGCACAATGCCGTACCCGTTTAGAAGTAGGATAAATAATTGATTAATCCAGATGTTTAATTCCGGAGTGCGAGAGCGTGGAGGGGCTGGTATTCTCTCCCCCGTGGCTCAGCCGCGCCGTGCCCGCGTCCGACGCTAGCGCCGGCTGCCTGCGCTTCCGACCCGACGCTAACGCAACGGGCGGCTTCTGTGACGACGATAGCTTCGACCGCAGTACCAGCGTCACCTGCTCGGAGCACGTGTACGAGACCAACAACACCATTGTATATGATGTAAGTGCTCTTTATTTTTCTTGGTTGCTGTAGTTTCCACTCCACTGTGGTCCCCACAGCAGCCTCACCGGACGCATACAAGATTTGCCAGAGTCGAGTCCGAGGGTTAAAGAAATGTCGGGAAATGTCAGAGACGATAGATGAATGAAAAATCGGACCCATGGGTGACGTGATAAATCGGCCAGTCGTAATATTACAGCGATGATGCAACCAGTAGCATCTATCCTACTGTAGCAGTAACCTATCTGTGGCACCATCTCATTTTAAAAGGTAGATGTTTCAGTACGGGCTAGCCTGCGACGAGTGGCGGCGCTCGTTCGTGGGCGCAGCCCACACGACGGGCGGGCTGCTGGCGCTGCCCATCACGGGCTACGTGTCGGACCGCTGGGGGCGCCGCGCTGCACTGGTGGCCAACGCCGTCAACACCGCTTGGCTGGGCGTGGTGCGCTACTGGTGCTCCAGCTACTACGCTTTCCTTTTTGTTGAGCTGCTCAAGTCCACGCTCGGGGGCGGAGTCTACTCGTGCGCGTATATCTTAGGTAGTATTTAACTTGAATTAAGAGACTGATAATAATCAGGTTGGTTTGAGGAGAGAATAAGATGATGATATTTTTTCGAAGAACCTAATACAATTTTTTGCCTCCATGAGATCAAAGGAGATTTTAAAGAAAAATTAATTAATTTATTAATGTTCAATGATTAGTGTGAATGCAAATTATTCTATTGAATATTATTTAACTCTTAATTTAAATATTGGAAAGATAAACACAATCATGATTTGGTTAATCTTTTAATATTTTAATTATTTTTTTCAGTTATGGAGTTGGTGGGACCTAAATATCGAGTGACTGCTGGAGCTGCCCTGAGCACGTGCCTCTCGTCAGGACACTTTATATTAGGAGCTATTGCATGGGCAGTGCCCAATTGGAGACATTTGATTCTCATTCTTTACATCCCACATTTTCTGTTCCTGTCATACTACTGGATCATGTCAGAATCAGTACGCTGGAGTATGAGCAAAGGTAGATACAAAGAAGTTGAAAATTTCCTTAGAAAAGTAGCTCGAGTTAATAAAAGAGAAGTTAATGAGAAATTACTGCAAGAATTTAGAGAGAGTGTAGATGCAGAAGACCAGGTCAAAACATATGAAAAAGAGCATAATAAGGAGGAGCCTTGGCTAATAGTGTTAGTACTTCAGAATAAAGAAATGCTCAAACGATGCTGCATAGCGCCGATATGGTGGATAACATTCACGTTAATTTACTACGGGTTGAGTATAAACTCAGTGAACATGGCCGGTAACAGATACCTAAACTTGATGGTGGTAGCGGCGTCAGAAATACCAGGATATTGGCTGGCTTTGTCTTTGATGGATAGAATAGGCAGAAAGCCTGTGCTCGTCGGCGCGTTCTGGACGTGCGCCGCTTGCCAACTCGCCTACATATTTCTATCTAAGCGTAAGTAATAGTCTCTAAAAATTATCTTTTTGTATCCGTCCTGATAATCTTGATCGCAATAAACTTTTATTTCGATTAATCTCACCTTGAAACGTTAAAGTTTGTCTTTTTGTGTACCAAAATTAAGGTTTAATTTTCCATTTCTATAAAATTATAGTTATGAGTGTTTAAATATTCTTCCATCGTTACAGATATGTACGCCGTCTCCTTGTCCGTGTATCTGGTCGGCAAGTTCAGCATAGCGATAGTGATGATGTCGCTGTACTTGTACACGGCGGAGATCTTCCCCACCAAGTACCGGCACAGCTTGCTGGCCTTCTCCTCCATGATAGGCAGGATCGGCTCTATTATTGCTCCACTTACACCGGCATTTGTATGTATTTTATCGCAGAAAGTTAACATTTGCTTCAAATTGTCACGTCAACCATTATCAATCATAGGATACAGAGGAAAGCCTCCTTCTAAGTAGGAGAGGGGATATGGAGCTCAGACTCTCACTTTGCTCCATTATGGGTTGGTGGGCTTTAAAATTAATGTTTTATTTATTACCAATCAGTATCAGATGTTTAATGTGCTCTTCAAGGCACGGGGGTGTAACGACGCCCCGATGCTTACAATTTACTGATCTTAGAGGTCAGAATAATTCCACGAAGATTTGACCTCATTATCGAAGGTACTGCTATAGACCAACGATCGTTTCTTACTCATGATAAATTGACAGCCGAGTGGCGCAGTGAGCAGTGACTCTGCTTTTGCGCCCTAGGCTGTGGGTTCGATTCCCACATCTGGAAAATGTTTGTGTGATGAGCATAGATGTTTTCCATTGTCTGGGTGTTTATCTATAAATTATAAGTATTTATAATAATAATAATAATAAATATTATGTTATAAATAAATAAATATTATTATAGGACAATTACATACATCGCTATATAGCCTCAAAGTAAACTTGGGTAGCTTGTGTTAAACACCCAGACACTGGAAAACATCCATGCTCATCACACAAACATTTTCCAGTTGTGGGAATCGTACCCTAGGACGCAGAAGCAGGGTCACTACCCACTGCGCCACTCAGCCGTCGAATGTATAATATATATAAAAATATTCATCAGTTATCATAGTACCTATAACACAAGCTACCTAAGCTTACTTTGGGGCTATATTGCGATGTGTGTAATTGTTCTACGATATTTATTTATTTATATATTTATGAAACAAAAAAATATCGATCTTTTCAGGGAGTATCAATCTGGCATCATTTTCCGTCAGCGTTGTTCTGCGGGTTCGCATTGCTGGCGGGGGCGTTGGTGTTCCTGGCCCCAGAGACCCTTGGTACTCGACTACCAGATACGATGGAGGAGGCTTCTTTGATTGGAACTAACAAACCAAAATAATAATCAGGCGATTACTGCAATTTTATTATAAGTTCAAGTCATCATAAATTATTAAATTAAATTGTCTTTGATATTATTGCTCTTTTATTTTATTCCCTGTTATAATATAATAAAAATATTGATTTAATAGATACAAAATAAACTGTTTTTTCCAGACCGTATCCAAATTCAATATTAAATTATAAATAATTATCAGCAATAAAACTTTTTCTTCGTGTTTCTTACATAGATCTTATCTTTACTCAAATGGAGATGTATCTATTATCTTTCTGATAACAACATCATTTGAAGATTTTATAATAATTTTAAATGTGCATATAAAAATATTAGTACCTTTGTTAAATAGACGTGTAAACATATTTAGTCAAAACATAAGTAAATTGTGAATCACAAAAGAACAAAAAATGGTGGAACAAGATAAAACAGATGATAGTAATAACAAAAAGGAAATGAAAGCAAAACTAAACTTAGATACGATATTGACGGAAGACATCGGTCAGTTTGGGATGTACCAGTTCCGAATTCTGCTACTAACAGTTTTGTTTGTAATACTGACCGCGTTTGCTGCTCTCGAGTATGTGTTTACTACGGCAAGAATTAGCACAAGGTATGAGTATCCAATTGCTTCCCTTTGGGTTGTATGGAATATTTACCGAATTACAAGACGTAATGTACATTAAAGTATAGACTAGAAACTAATCATAATGCCAAATTTTATTAGATATTAGTTAATAAACAGACGCTTTCTAGTTGTTTTATAAAATAGATAAAGATAATTGTTAATTTTTATGACAAAAATTTATTGGTAATGGCAACGTTTGCCCCTGAAAATCTATTTATCCCTACTACCAACTTCGGATTTTAAACTTATTGCTAGGCTTCAATGACAGAATATAATATGATACAGATGTTTAATCCCCGAATGTGAAAGTGAAGACACTGCAGTGTTTGCACCTCCGTGGATCTTAAACGCTGCACCAGCGACCGAGGGCTGTGTACGCTACGGCGCCATCAACAGCAGCAGGAGTGACAGCTGCCCCGCGGAGTGGTTCGACCGTGAGGTGGTCGTTAAGTGCACGCGGCACGTGTATGAGAACACCGACACTATAGTACATCATGTAAGATGTTATTAACTTTTAGAATGTCAGCGGCTGGCCTCATGATTTGACTCACGGGGGTCGTGGAGTAATTTCCGTGCGAATAACGGGATAAAAAGCATAATCTAAGTCCTTTCAAAATTTCAGCAATCCGGGTCTATAGTTTCGGCGTGATGTAGTAACAAACATACACTAACTCAGTTGATACATGATAGAGTAGTATTTATCACCCAATTCAATGAAAACTCTTTGTATTTGTAAAATATTCTTAGGAACATAATAGTTTATTAAAGAGAGATGATGATATTCATCTGGTGTCAATGAAGCATCCTTTTTAAATCACGTTTACGTTAGAAATAAAATAGGAAAATATGAATAAAATACAATAATCAATATGATAGATAGGTATAACGTATATAGGTAAATATAAAGTTTATTGTATTTATAAAATTTCTTGCAGTTGATGTTTGGTGGTTTGACAAAGTATTTTTGATATTTTAGTTTGGACTAGCGTGTGATGAATGGCGTCGAACCATTATCGGTTCGGCGCAGACCTCCGGCAGCCTGCTGTCGCTGCCGATCACCGGCTTCATATCCGACCACTGGGGCCGGCGCTTCGCCCTCAGCTGGAACGCTGTCAACTTTGCCTGGCTAGGTGTCGTGCGCATATTCATAAACAACTACTACGGGTACCTTGCTGTTGAATTCACTAAATCCGTGCTCGGTGCCGGCGGTTTTTCCTGTGCCTACGTGTTAGGTGAGGCTCACATATAAAAAGTATTTGTAGCAAATTTACAATAATAGAACAGTTTTACAATTAAATGCAAATGTTTATTTTTCAGTAATGGAATTAGTGGGACCCAAATACCGAGTTCCTGCTGGAGCTACTATAAATACTTTTTTCTCCTTCGGGCAGGTCGTCTTGGGTCTCATCGCGTGGGCAGTCCCTTATTGGAAGAATTTTATTCTCACTTTATATATTCCGCAATTAATATTTATTTCCTACTTCTGGATCATGTCGGAGTCGGTGCGTTGGTATATAAGTAAGGGTCAAAACAAAAAAGCAGAAGAATTCCTCATAAACGTCGCTCGCATCAATAAAAGGGAACTATCGAAGAAATCCTTGGATGCTTTACGTGATAACGCAGTTGCAGAGAGCAAAAAAGAGACTAATGGAGAAAAGAGCAAAGAGCCTTGGTTGATCGTACTGGTGTTTCGGCACAAAGCCATCCTGAAGCGCTGTTGCGTGGCACCCTTTTGGTGGATCACGTGTGGTATGGTATACTACGGCATGTCTGTCAACGCGGTCAACATGTCCGGGAACCGGCACATCAACTTCGTTGCCGTCGCCGCGGTGGAGATCCCCGGATACTGGGTGGCTGTGCTGCTGATGAACAGAATCGGCAGGAAGCCTGTTCTGATCGGTGCTTTCTGGATCTGCGCTGCCTGCCAACTGGCCTACATTTTTATCCCCGATAGTGAGTTATATTTTAACGACACGCTAAATGATACTATTTATGATAATGTTTAGATATGAAATTATATAATGTTGTTAAATAGATAACACTTCACTTCAATCTAAGTTTTTACGTCTTTTTATCCGTTATCATAAGGGCAGCATCTTTATGCCCTTTATAGACAGTTTCAGTTTGTTACGGAAATGCAGTGGTGAGTAATAAAACAAACAATACTTATTACTTGCTTAGATATAATATGTAATGTTCGTAGCTCTGTTCGGGGCGTCGCTGACCGTGTACCTGGCCGGGAAGCTGAGCATAGCGATAGTGATGATGTCGCTGTACATCTACACGGCGGAGATCTTCCCCACTCAGCACCGGCACAGCTTGCTGGCCTTCTCGTCCATGGTTGGCAGACTTGGTGCCATCGTGGCTCCGTTGACACCGGCATTGGTAACTTAGAAAATGTATACTGCTCTACTACAATAATTCATCAATTGCAAATTATTTGTTTGTTTGTATTGGCTCCGTTGTGTCAGCGTTGGCTGATAATTTTAATTCTCCAACTATAAAACGTATATTTTATATATTCCTCCCCATAATAAAATCATCTCGTCCATTGACAGTCAGTTATCTTCGTGGTAACTCAAATCCTGTCACCAATCCTTCACGCAACTAGTCTTTATCGGTGTTTTTAAACGACTTCAAAAAAAAAAGGAGTTTCCCAATTCGACCGTATATATATATATATATATTTTTTTATGTGTGTTCGCGCATAGCTTCCTCGTTTATGAACCGATTTTGATAATTCTTTTTTTGTTGGAAAGTAGATAGTCCGATGGTGGTACCATGACAAGGAAACTAGGATCTGATGATGGGATCCTGGAGAAAACGAGGGGAACTTTCAAAAATTGTAGGGACAACAAGTACGTTTGTTAATTTTTCCGGTAAGTATTTAAAAGTACTACAATTTGATGAAGGTCTGGAGTCGATTTGATGATGGAGCCGATCTATATATAAGAGAACTCCGTAACGTTTTACAGTATCTACCTTGTGTTTGGGCTCGATTAATTTGTTTCAATGAGAACTTTACATTTAGATGGGCTGTGACTGTTATTGAGGGTCTGGCGATTAAGACGAAGTACAATTAAGGGAGCTCCGTAACGTTTTACAGTAGCTACCTTGTGTTTGGGCTCGATTAATTTATCTCAATGAGAACTTTACATTTAGATGGGCTGTGACTGTCATTGAGGGTCTGGTGATGAAGATGACGTACAGTTAAGGGAGCTCCGTAACGTTTTACAGTAGCTACCTTTTGTTGGGGCTCGATTAATTTGTCTCAATGAGAACTTTACATTTAGATGGGCTGTGACTGTCAATGAGAGTCTGGTGAAGAAGACGAAGTACAGTTGAGGGAGCTCCGTAAGGTTTTACAGTAGCTACCTTGTGTTTGGGCTCGATTAATTTGTCTCAATGAGAACTCTTTACATTTAGATGGGCTGCGACTGTCATCAAGGGTCTGGCGATGAAGACGAAGGACAGCTGAGGGAGCTCTTTAACGGTTTACAGTAGCTACCTTGTGATTGGGCTCGATTAATATGTCTCAATGAGAAGTTTGTAAGGTTATAGATTCCAGTTGGTTTAATGTTAACTAAGTCATGATCTGATGATGAAATCTACGAAAACTCGAGGAAACTCTTCAAACTTTATAGGCACATTTGTAGGGATGTTGGAATGTTATAACTAGCTAGTGAATATTGGTACTTTTGGTTTAGTTCGAGTAGGTTCTTTAGTATTTTCGTTGTTGATAAATCACTAAAAAGTATGAAATAAAAAAATTTTAACAAAAAATAAAAACGCCTTCAAAACGCACTAAAAAGTAAAAAATAACTACGTCATTTACTTACTTTAATTTACTTAATCACATCTATGAAGTCGGTGCCACCTGAGCTTTCTACTTTAAAGACTTTACCTAAACTTGGATGGCACCGACTTCATAGATGTGATTAAGTAAATTAAAGTAAGTAAATGACGTAGTTATTTTTTACTTTTTAGTGCGTTTAGAAGGCGTTTTTATTTTTTGTTAAAATTTTTTTATTTGTATCTATTATAGGAGGATGGGATGACAATCTTTTAGTTTTTATAGAATCACTACCGTTGCCATTGTTGGCTCTTACTCTATTATATAAAAAACTTTTATTTAACTTGCATTGTAAGTATGTTTGTTGGGGTGGGATCTTTAAACTCAATTTTGAAGCAGATACCTTCAACCGATAGTACACAAATACAATAATAAACAATACTTTTTACAACGGGCAAAGTAATGTCTACTAAAACTACGTTTGTTCCCGCCTGTAGCACCATAAAGTATATAAAATTTTATATAGATAGAGTGATACTTGTTATATTTTTGAAATGGTTTTTTATGAGCATTCATATGATACCCATATTGTTAAGATAAGAAAAAAATATACACATCCCCCTATTTTTTTTCCCATTACAGCCGCCATTTTGAAAATTTATATAGCCTATGTCACTACCACAATTCTGACGAATTCAACGACACCTCATGTGGAAAAACCCGTCCATCCGTTGAGGCTGTAGAGGCTCCAAAGCGACACTCCATGAGGCAATTGGCGACCTGGGAGGCCTCCTAAGCTTCTGGAGCGAGCTCGGCTGGCTGGAGTGAGTCAGCGGGAGCCTACACCAAGGGGCCCACGCACAACGGCGAAATCTCTGGTTAAGTGCGGAAATACCTGGACACATACATACACACATACATACATACGCTTGAAAAATATTACCCTCCTTCTGACGCAGTCGGTTAAAAAGTCTGCAACTTTGTAGATTTTTATTTTGCACGTTTTGTAGATAAACTAGTAATAATTCAGTTATACAAATTGATCTGCTAATTTTATTATATTTTCAATTTTACGATACTTCTCCCTTCATATATTCGTAAGAAGGGAACGTGATACCAAAATGTTATTGTTTAGCTACCAGTCACAGACAGATATATGTACCTGTTTCCGCTTTACCAACGCTCTTTCAGTTACACAAATAACCACACTTGTCAAACGATTTTTTATAGACCTTATATAAATATTCCAAATAAAATTATTATTATAAAAAACCCGACTGTTTTTATAATAATAATTTTATTTGAGACTTTTTTATTTTAGTTTGTGGTATAGAAATGATACGGTACACTGTTTGCCATTTTTTGTTACAACGGCAATATAAACATGATATGATATTTATATTTTTGAAATGGTCTTTTTACGACCTTTCATTTGATACTCATATTGCTAAGATAAGAGAAATAAATACACACGTCCCCCTTTTTTCTCTCATTTACAGCCACCATTTTGAAAATTTATGTAGCCTATGTCACTACCACAATTTTAACGAATTCAATTCAACGACATACATACATACATACATACGCAAAAACTCTTCCAAAAAATAGATATTTTAAAGTTTAATGGTAACCTTTCAGGGTGCATCAATTTGGCATCACTTCCCTTCAGCCTTGTTTTGTGGATTCGCGTTGGTGTCCGGTGCGCTAGTGTTCCTCGCACCAGAGACCCTCGGCATCAGGCTCCCCGACACCATGGAGGAGGCTGCCGTCATTGGAGTTAAACGAGACACTTATTGATAAGGACTATGTTAATGTTTTATGATGCGTTAAGAGTACAAAAATAGTTTGTTATTGTGTAATGTTTTAAATAAATGTTTGCTTTAATTTGAAAAGGTATGTGCTGTACAAATTGTTATCAATATAAATATAAAAGGATATTGTTTGTATTTCTTATAAACCCAATTTCAGTCCCTTTGCCCTTAATTTTCGCGATTAAAAGATGTCTAAGTTTTATCCTATTAATCATTATAGGAAAATCTAATTGCCTCAGCTGTAACATTAGGGCTGGCTTGTTTTTTGCGCAAAGGATCGGTTAGCTATCCAAAACGGAAATGCAGCCAGTACTCTTGCTACCAATTCACGTGGGCATGTTATTTATAGTCATTACGATAAGTTAGCTTCAGTTTCTTATTATATTTCTTATATTTATTCTTTCTCAGAAACACCAGAATTATGCAACTAATATAATACTCGTACCTATGTATTTTAATCATTAAAATAAATTATAAAAGTTAACCATTGACTTTAATCACACCTGATGTAAGTGATGACGCAATCTAACATGAAAACGGGCTAACTTTTTAGGAGTAGGATAATATCCAAACCCCTTGGTTTCTACATGACATCCTACCGGAACGCTAAATCGCTTTTCGGTACGCCTGTCAATAGGATCGGAACTAGCCCCGGCCATGGTAGCTTCCCACCAGCCAGACCCAGAAATCGAACCCAGGACCTCCGTCTTATAAATCTACCGTGCATACCACTGCGCCATGGAGGTCGTCAGAAACTGCAGTTATCATAAATTACATGAAGCATTTAATAAAACTACCTGTATCTTTACAATTGAAAACGATATCTTCTTAATACACTGATAAGGTTTTCAGAGACTTTAGTTATCGTGTACAAACTCTAAAGAGTTTCGTTCAGATAGCGGTGGTTATGAAGAGAGTAAAATAAAAATTATATACAATGATGGGGACTAACAATGGAGACGATAGAGAGAGAGTTAGAGATCAAACAAAGAAAGTAAACCTAGACACGATCCTCATAGAAGACATTGGGCAGTTCGGGATATATCAGCTGCGGATATTAATATTAACAGCTGTTTTCATTGCAATGACTGCATTTGCTGTTATGGAGTTCGTTTTTACAACGGCGAGAATAACAACAAGGTAATCTAAAAGATTTTACTAACTAATTTTTAATCGATGAAAAAACGGAGGAGGTTCTCAATTCGATACGTATATTTTTTTTATGTATGACAACGCATAACTTTTTATTGAGTTATCCGATTTTGATAATTCTTATTTTATTACAAAGGGCACACTTCCAAGGTGGTCCCATTGTCACCATGTTAGGATCTGATGATGATATCCTGGGAAAATTGAAGGAACTCTTCAAATTTTATAGACACACTTGCACCGATTTCGGTTTTAGTGTAAGTATCGGTAGTTTTTTAACCGACGAAAAAAAACGGAGGAGGTTCTCAATTCGACACGTATTTTTTTTTTTTATTTTTATTTTTTTTTTATATGTATGACCACGCATAACTTTTTATAGAGTTGTCCGATTTTGATAATTCTTTTTTTATTAGAAAGGGCATACTTTCAAGGTGGTCCCATTGTCATAATGTTAGGATCGGATGATGATATCCTGGGGAAATTGAAGGAACTCTTCAAATTTTGGAGGCACACTTACAGCTATTTCGGTTTTTGTCTCGGTATCGGTAGCTTTTTGGCTACTAGTGCCGTATAATATACATACTATGACAGTATAGTACGAGTACGTTACGTGGCGATAAATCACTAAAAAGTAAGAAATAACTGTGTCATTTAGTTGCTTTAATTTACTTAAGCATATCTAGGAGTCGGTGCCAGCCAAGGTTTCTACTTTAAGGACGTTACCTAGAACCCACAAACTGCTTTACTACGTAAAATAAATGTTCCTTAAACTTGGCTGGCACCGACTTCATAGATATGCTTAAGTAAATTAAAGCAACTAAATAACACAGTTATTTCTTACTTTTTAGTGCGTTTTGAGTCGGTTCTATTTTTTGTTAAAAATTGTTGGCTACAAGTAACATAATATACTATGACAGTATAGTACGAATACGTTGTACGTTACGTGGCGATAAATCACTAAAAAGTAATAAATAAAATTTTTTAACAACAAATCTTACTCTACTACGAGTATAGTACTAGTCTGTGTATAGTTATGAAAGTTATAAAAGTTATGAAAACCCTAATAGACATTGAAACACGAAAAGTGACTCATTAAATTAAATTAAGTTATCTTTAAATTTTATAACTCGATGCTAAAAGTATACCGGCATTTGCAATAAGTTAGGTAGAATAACACTTTTCTACATAACTTATTGCAGATGCTTAATTCCGGAGTGCGAGGGTTTGGAAGCGTCAGAATTTTTACCGCCGTGGATATTAAATGCTGTTCCGGGCACAGAGAGTTCTGTAGATGCCTGTCATCGGTACAACACAGCGCATAGTATCGAGAGAAGCGCCGAGTGCCCCGCCGAGTGGTTCAATCGTGATGAAGTCGTTAGTTGTTCCACCTATGTTTATGAGAACACTGATACTGTGGTACATCATGTAAGGTTTTAGTGCTATTTATATCTGCTTATTTTAAAATCGGTCTTATTTGTTGTCTATAGAGAAAAAGCATCCTCTCTCCCAGTCTTCGATTCTTGCATAATATTTTTATATATTTTTCCTCTTCATTCTAAGCGCTCAGGTTTAGCATTTAGGAACTTAATGATTTTGAATTTAGTAATGATTTCATGATGTGCTTATGTCAACACAGACCATAATTGATTTAAAATAAAATAATCTTGAATTTCTGTAGTTAAAGAATCTAATGAACAAGTAAAAAAAAATGTGTTCATCTTCTTCATCAGTCTTTTTTAATGGCCCTCTAGCTGGTGTTCTTTCTTTATATAAAATAATTATAAAATATGGAATAATTAAAAGAGTGACTAAAAGTAATATATTACAACTACTTTAACGTTTCAGTTTGGATTAGCGTGTGATGAATGGCGACGGACAATTATCGGCTCAGTGCAGACCGTCGGTGTTCTCATAGCCTTGCCCATCACGGGTTTCATGTCAGACCACTGGGGCCGGCGGTTCACCCTTAGCTGGAACGCCATGAACATGGCGTGGCTGGGCATCGTGCGCTTCTGGATCAATGACTACTATTGGTACCTCGCTATTGAGGTTATAAAGACCGTACTCGGTGCTGGAGGCTTCTCTTGTGCTTACATTTTAGGTTCGATTCTTAATTTTATTTTTCAACAATATCCACATGTACATTGACTTCATTCTATTTATAATTTTTTTCACAGTGATGGAACTGGTCGGGCCAAAATATCGAGTTCCAGCAGGAGCGACAATAAACACTTTTTTCTCGATTGGACAAATTATTTTGGGTCTCATCGCATGGGGAATACCTTACTGGAAGAATTTGATTCTTGCTGTATATATTCCACAGTTCATCTTTATTTCCTATTTTTGGATCATGTCGGAGTCTGTGCGCTGGTATATGAGTAAGGGGCGGTATGATAAAGCTGAAGAGTTCCTTAAAAACGTTGCCCGAGTAAATAGACGTGAATTGTCCGAGAAATCGATACGTTTATTGAAAGATAGCGCCGAATATGAAAAAATGCAGGCATCTGAAAGAAAATTGACAGCACGCGAGCCTTGGTTAGCTGTGCTAGTGTTCCGGCACAAAGTGATCCTCAGGCGATGCTGCGTATCACCTATTTGGTGGATAGCAAGCGCTCTCATCTACTACGGCATGTCCATTAACGCTGTCAACTTGTTCGGGAACCGGTACATCAACTACATTGCAGTAGCCGCTGTAGAAATACCCGGATATTGGTTGGCTGTTCTGCTGATGGACAGAATTGGCAGGAAGCCTGTCCTCATTGGTGCTTATTGGACATGTGCAGCCTGTCAACTGGCATACATTTTCATACCGTCTGGTACGTAGTTATGGATTATGATATGAAAAAGCAATAAAAATTACAATTACTTACGTTTTATATTTTTGAAAATATTATCGTTCTCGTGCAGCAGTCAAAGTATACTGCGAAGGATGAGGAATTATTTTACTTAGTTTAATTTTTGTATTATAGATTTTCACGGAGCCATTTTATCGACGTATCTCATCGGCAAGCTCAGTATAGCAATTGTCATGATGGCGCTGTATATCTACACGTCGGAGATCTACCCCACCAGGTACCGCCACAGTCTACTGGCCTTCTCCTCCATGATCGGCAGAATCGGATCCATCGTCGCGCCTCTAACACCTGCGTTAGTAAGTAATTTAATTGAATTAAACACAGTTTTAATTTTCTTTAGTAAAGTCTAGTTACTTTAGTAGTTTCTTTCGACATTTAAGTTAGTTTGTGATATCTGGTAATTTTTATTTTTCTAATCAACAACAATTTATAGTTATTTAGGGGATAATATCTCAGGACTCAATTCCTTTCTATCTTCAAAGCAGCAACGTCCCAAAAGTGTGCCAAAAGAAATCACGCCTAACATTTGCACCTGATCAGATTCCACATCTAATATATAAAATTTCCCTGTCACAATGTTAGTTACCGTACTCCTCCGAAAAGCCTTTCCCGATTTTTACCAAATTTTGTATGCGTATTAAGCAGGTCTGAGAATCGTCTACTATCAAATTTTCATCTAATTTTTTTTAAGCTATTGCATAGCTTCTATCGCGGGCCTTGAGCGTGGAGACCGAATCTAGAAGTTCGGTAACGAAAAAACCTAACACCCCCACCCTTTTTAGTTTTTTCAGATTGTCTAATTCGCATCCTATTTTCGCCAACGTCCATAGCACTTTGAATACACTGTTTCTCGTCTGATCACCGAAGTTAAGCAACATCGGGTGCGGTCAGTACTTGGATGGGTGACCTCCTGGGAACACCGCGTGATGTTGGCTTTTTTAAATTTTTATTTTTTTACTAGTTTGTTTATATTTTTTTTTATTTAAATTTATAAATATATAATTATAACTGCATAAGTTTTTTATCAACTTACTAAAAAATAAAAATTTAAAAAAGCCAACATCACGCGGTCTTCCCAGGCGGTCACCCATCCAAGTACTGACTGCGCCCGATGTTGCCTAACTTCTGTGCAATAGCTTTACCGCGGCAGTCTCCGAGTGCCACACGTCTTTTTTATTCATTTTTAATGCAAAACAACGTTTTCCGGGTTAGCTAGTACTATTTTAAAATCCAACATTGATGACTATTGACATGATGACATTGATCTATGGAAATCATAATGAGAAGTTTTTGATTATGAAACAATGCCACCATGAGAGAGAACTCGTTTGAACTGATGGTATTTTCATTTGAATATGGATCCTGTAATTTATTATTAGTCTCACGACCGTAACATTGAGCATAATATTTGCTATAGGGAGTATCAATCTGGCAGTACTTCCCTTCAGCCCTGTTCTGCGCGTTTGCCCTGCTGGCGGGCGCGCTGGTGTTCCTCACTCCGGAGACGCTCGGCACCAAGCTGCCCGACACCATGGAAGAAGCTTCCGTCATTGGAATTAAGAGAGAAACTAGTTGATTTTAATTTTATTGTAATTAATTTATTTTTGTGTTGACAGTACAAGACATTTTTGTTAGTTGTTTCACCTTTAAACAAGCAATTCTTGTACTTATATACATGTATAGCAGTCACCCGCAACTTTGTACGCGTGAAAACCTCTTAGGTACCCTAATTTTAAAGACAGACTTATATAAAGTGTGCTCATTCCCCGCTCCCCCTCTAAATACATTTTTGACGTGACAACGTCTTGTAATTCGATAGAGCCGGCTGCACGCACGAAAATACATGACGTCATGCGTCGTTACCTCGCTTTGAGGCGTTCCATGTAAGGCTTGAAGTGCAAGCGAGAGCGCGGAACGAGCGACAAAGAAGCACAATCGGCCTTTGCGTTCAGCAACGTTCGACATCCATCTATTAAATATAATTATTAAATATATTAATTTTAAATTAAAAATTAATATATTTATTATAAATTTAAAATATAAATTTATAAAATCAAAATCAATTATTTTATTAATTTAAATTAATATTTATAAAAATAAACTTAAATTAAAAATTTTAATAACCAATTAAATGCTACCATTCCATCGGTATTTTCTTAAGACATTGTCACGTTCAACTATCGTCAGTAAACCGACTTTACAGACAACCAATTTTTTTATAGTTTCCTGTCAAGCAGTATCCTCCGTCCCGTCCCGTGTACTGAGGATCACACTATATATGAAATATTCCTTCGGTTTTGCTGAATGGGACAATAATAAAAAAAGTGTACCGATTTAAATATCTCGGATACTGGTTGACTCCCGACCTCAAAGACGACGTGGATGTTGCGCGGGAGCGGAGAGCATTGTCAGTAAAAGCCAACATGCTCGCTCGCAGGTTTGCACGCTGCTCAAATAAAGCGAAGGTAACTACATGTTAGGTAGTAACACACATGGTAGGTAAATTGTTTAGGGCATACTGTACCGTCTTTTACACGTGCAGCCTGTGGGCTAAATACACACAAAAATTGTACAATGCTCTGTGTATCTAGTACAACAGCGGGTTCAGAATGATGTTGGGGCTGCCTCGATTTTGTAGCGCATCAGGGATGTTCGCGAAAGCACGAGTTGATTGCTTCTATGCAATAATGCGCAAAAGATGTGGGTCCTTGGTGCGTAGGCTGAAGAGCAGTTCCAACAACATTTTGAATTTAATTGCCAGTAGACAATTACTGCTCTTACGTGAAACACTACTGTGCCGTTTCTAGCGGGCTGACGTAGAAGCGTTTCTCGTAATATCATAGATTTAAGTTACTAACATAGATAATAACTAATTGTTACTAACAAAATATTAGGTTTAAGGCACTAAAATAAAATTAAAAGGGTAACTAATATGTTTTCACGCGGACGAAGTCGCCTAGTAATATTATATAGATGTAGATATAATCTCGCTCTCCATTAAATCTCCAAAGATTTTCATCAATTGTATGCAGGTGGTGTTGGGTGTAATTAAACTATCTTGTATAATGATATTTTTTAGATATATAATTGCTATTTAATTATTTAAGGCACTTAATGTAACATTAATTTAAAAAATATGATGAATCTTTGTACATGTTAATTAAATACAATAATAAAATACAATTTAATAATTACAATAAATTTATTTGGGTTAGTGAGTTTGTATTTTATCCCTCGACGCAAAAACGACGGGGTGTTATAAGTTTGATGTGTCTGTGTAAATGTATGTGTACGTGTCTGTCTGTGGCATCGTAACTCCTAAACGGATGATCCGATTTTAATGCGGTTTTTTTTGTTTGAAAGGTATATCAGTCGAGAATGTTCTTAGCTATGTTTGGTGGAAATCGGTTCAGGTCTTCAAGGTCATCAGATCGTTTGTTAAGTGTAATAGAAATGTTACACGCTCAGTGTGCTTGAAAGCATGTGTGTGATCTGACATTTGAAATACTAATTTCTTCTGGAACCACTGAGCTGGTCTGATGATAAGGCTCGAATGTAGGATACGTAACCCTGGTCTATCTTTTTAGTAAACCCATCGAGCTTGGGCTTGTTGAATTTGTCTTGACTGGTTCTTTTCATGTTTCTAATTTGGGTCGGGGGTTTTTTAAATTTTTAATTTATAGTTATTTCCGTTGGCTTTCGTTACTCTGTCCCGAGTTTGGACGTGTGTCCATGGTGTCGGGAAGCTTGGTCCCCAGGGTCTCCGGCGTGAGGAAGACCAGCACACCAGATGTGAACGCGAAGCCGAGAAACAGCGCTGAAGGAAAGTGATGCCAGATAGCAGCACCCTGGAAACAAAGAATATTCTTCAATAATTAAGGATCCGAACATGGAACCCTTCCGATCGAAAGTGTCTGTAAACTTGAAAACAAGTTTGAATAAGACGTATAAGAATCATTCGAGTATACGTGAAAGCGGCGCTAGCTGGCGCTGCTTTTTTCAGTGACTAAAATAACTTGTAAGGTCAGTGGCTATTGTTGCAGCTTCTTCACTCAGTTTGTCATTGTTTCTATGGAATACTAATGGTACTAGTACTTCGAAGGTTTTCAATTTCAATGAACTGTCTTTTTGCATTTAATTGGTTGTTCTTATGATTTGGGGTAATTCTGCATTAATTTAAAACAATTCATTATATTACTAATTTATTTAAAGGGATACATTTTAAAATTAATTCAATTCTTCGTTGTTGCTCAACGGGATATTCTCAATGCTATGGGATACTTACAAATGCTGGAGTGAGTGGTGCTATGATGGAGCCAATCCTGCCTATCATGGAGGAGAAGGCCAGTAGACTGTATCGGTACCTGATGGGGAAGATCTCCGATGTGTAAATGTATAGCGACATCATCACTATCGCTATACTAAACTTGCCGATAAGGTAAACTGTTAAAGAGATGCCATACATATCTGTAACAAAAGAAGTATTTCAAATAACATGAAAAAAGTACGATATAAGAACTTAAAAAAAAATATTATAGAACAATTACACACATTGCTATATAGCCCCAAAGTAAGCGTATTCATAAGTGTGCTGTAAGCTTGTGTTATGGATGCTATGGTAACTAATGAATATTTTTATATATATTATACATAAATACTTATAATATAGATAAACACCCACACACTGGAAAACATGCATGCTCATCACATAAACATTTTTCCAGATGTGGGAATCGAACCCACAGCCTAGGACGCAGAAGCACGGTCACTACCCACTGCGCCACTCGGCCGTCTCAAATAATAACTAAAAATTGACATATGTTTAAGAAAATGTTTTAAAACGTAATGCAGATGGCCCGCAGATGGCCCACATAATGAGTCTATAAATAGAGTAACTTGACAGAGAATGCAAGAAAATGCTTATCTTTGTGCTTCAATCTCAGGTGTAAGGATTAACCCTTAGTACCAGTCCATCCATACCGGTAAATCCATACCTTTGAGACCATAATACAGTAATTCTGGTTGACAGTAGAAATAGACATGGCGGTAGGACTTTCTCGGACGAACTCTATCGCTAAAACTCTAAGCTTACGACACAACTAGTAAGCTATTAATTCTTATGGCTTTAAATATATTATTTTTTTTAACCCGGCAATAATGTTCATATTGTAGCTACCTAGACCAGCAATAATTTAATTGATTGGATTACATTTATCTTTATAACTCAAATAGCTCTGTGGACAACATCAAGGACATATACTTCTGCTTATAAATTGGAATAATAAATAAATCTATACTAATATTATAAAGAGGTAAAATTTGTAAGTTTGTATGTTTGTAAATAAAGGTCTGTCGGGGCTAATCTTCAGAACTACTGATCCGATTTAAAAAATTCTTTCACCAGTAGGATGCTACGTTATCGGTGAGTGTCATAGGCTATATTGGAACGAAGTTCCTTATCGCGCGTTGTGAAAGGGGGCTAGACGGAAAAAATTCGTACGAAAAGTTGTCACGACACTTTTTGATCAAAGGATCTTGCCGCCGCCTTTGATGTGTGTGCGCGTGAGCGGCGGGGGGCGCCCGCGCTGTATGCTGTCTCGCGCTCTCGTGGCGCCCTCTGGTGTTTCGGTGTACAACAACAAATATTATTATTACTTAAAAAAAAAAATTATTACAATTCCTTCACTAATTAATCGAAAGGAACTTTCTCTCAACTTTTTTTTATATTTTCATGGTATATATTACCCAAGTTATCACAGATTTTGTCACGCGAGTCGGACCGTGAAATTTATTAAATCAGCTTTATGCGCATGCGCTGCCTTAGCTATAGGATATAATTGAATACATTGTATGAAAACTTTATGCACCTTAAAAAGTTCTACTACCGACGGAGGATATTGCTTGACGGGAAACGATAATAAAATTAAATTGAGAGGGGGAGCGGGGAATGAGCACACTTTATATGAAAGTCTGTCTTTAAAATTAGAAGGGTACCTAAGAGGTTTTCACGTGAACGAAGTCGCGGGCGACTGCTAGTATAATATATTTTGATCCTATTAATTTGATATGCTTCACTTACTATCAGGTATAAAAATGTAAGACAGCTGACATGCAGCGCATATCCAGTAGGCACCAATGAGCACAGGCTTCCTGCCAATTCTGTCCATCAACAGTACAGCCAACCAATAGCCGGGTATCTCTGACGCGGCCACCGCTATAAAGTTTATGTACCGATTGCCGGACATGTTGACAGCATTGATGGACATGCCGTAGTAGATAAGAGCACTGGTCATCCACTAGATAGGAGACACGCAGCATCGTTTGAGAATTACTTTATTCTGAAACACTAACATAACTAGCCAAGGCTCTCGTACTTTAGCTCCTCCTGCAGACTCTTTCTGAACTTTTTCAGACTCCGCGCTATCCTTCAATGCTTGTAAAGACTTTTCTGACAACTCTCCCTTGTTCACTCAAGCGACATTTCTAAGAAAAACTTCTGCTTCTGTATATCGATCCTTGCTCATGTACCATCGCACAGATTCTGACATTATCCAGAAGTACGAAATGAGTATGAGTTGCGGAACATACAGAGTGAGAGTCAGAATCCTCCAGTTGGGAACAGCCCACGCAATGAGTCCCAGTAATATTGACCCACATGAAAAAAAAGTGTTTATGACTGCTCCAGCAACCACTCTGTATTTTGGACCTACGAGCTCCATCACTGGAAAGCAATTAACATAACTATATGAACATAAAAATATAATAAGTTATGGATGATAACTGTGTTCTAACCTAATATATAAGCGCATGAGAAAGCACCAGCGCCAAACGTAGATTCAGCCACTTCAGAGATGAGAAAGCCGTAGTAGGTGTTGGCCCAGTAGCGCACGATGCCCAGCCAAGCCGTGTTCACAGCGTTCCAGCTGAGGGCGAAGCGTCGACCCCAGTGGTCAGAGATGAAGCCCGTGATGGGCGCGCGGGAAGGGCAATCAGCGTCCGACGCCATTCATTACATGTCATGCCATACTGGAATACACCAATCAATATTTAGTTATCTAATTTGCATGTTTGAATGGCATATTCTGTATATAAATTTATAATAAGAGAGTACATTTTAATAGAATTTTTGATAGGTATTTTACGGTATCGACATCAAAGGATATCGACAAACATCAAAGGATAAGATACATATGCTAAGTTCCAGTAAGTACAGTCTAGTAATAAGACTCATTGAACGGTTGGAGCCTCGTTCTGCATCTGTGTTCAGCAAAATCATTCAGTTGAAATAAAATTACCTTTTTTGTATATAACTTATTTCGTAGACAACCGTGTTAGTATTCTCGTACACATAGTCAGAGCACGCGATGATCGAGTCATGGTTGAACCAGTGTTGAGGACATTCATCACTGGTAAAAGAAAAAGTAGCGTTGGCTGGAGCGAAACGTCGATAGTTGTCGAAGGAACTGCCGTTGGCTGGCACCGCATTGGTTAGCCAGGCAGGCGAAAACTCCTCAGCCTCTGTACCTTCGCATTCCGGGATCAAGCACCTGAAGCACAGAACTGCTGTAATATGCAGTTATTTATAACTGTAGGTAAATTAATAAATTAGTGCATTCATTGATATCTCTTACAGCTCTATCAATTTTGATTTTGCTATTAAAAGAGTTTAATGTTTCTAACAGTTCAGGGATATAATATTTAACCAATTTTTACGCAGACCAAGGAGTTATGTTTTTAAATATGACAGAAGGTACAAACAATACTAAAAAGGATTCAATAATAATATCGAAGGAAATTTAGAAGGTAACAAAGTTTACCTGGTACCTGTTGTAAGTTTACAAAGTTCTGCCCGTCGTGAATATGTACTCCATAGCGGCAAACGCCGTAAATATTATAACCACAACTGTCAATACTAAAATTCGTATCTGGTACTTGCCGAATAGGCCAATTTCCTCAATTAAGATTGTATCTAAGTTAATTTTAGGTTTTGTTTCAGCATTAACGCTATCTGTCGCATTATTTTTTGATGCCATTTTTATTTTCAGATCTCGTTGTTCACAGTGTGTAAACAGATTCGACAATACATTGGCATTACAGCTCTTCAATAAAATAATATAACGTAGCGATAACCTATTGTAAAGATAAATTATTATATGTACTGCAAGATTTACATTCTTCAAAAGTTATACAATTTTAAATGCATAATATGTTAATGGATTTTGGCATTAAGTCTCACTACATTTTTACCTAGTAGAAAAATGTTTTCTTATATAATCATTTATTAAATATAATAAAAAAGTATAAAAATAATGGAAGTAAGCCCGGTAAATTAAGTGTTTGATTAAGTTATACCTGCACATTGTTTTCAAAATCTTTTTCAAATATAAAGAGAAAAACAAAGAAGACATCAATGATAGAGAATGATATTTAGATGATAGTGTGATTATACCTGATAGATACAACATCTACGTATGTTTCAATAATTGAAGTGTAAGATAAAAGGAGGTACGATCAATTGAAGTCTAGCTTCGGATCAGATAAGTGATGCGTCATTATTGCAGAGATAAACTGAACTAAAGACAATATAATTGATATTGGTTATAAATAAAAAAAATCCAATCAAATACTTATTAAAAAATTATTCTTTTTATTATATTCTCTTTGTTACTGGAAGTTATTGTTGATGAGGTTCAATGGATTTTAAGTAAATAATTTGATAAAAATATGACGGAGCATCAACTTAAGTTTTTGTATGTGCTATAATTTTCACAAGATTTCGAAATAATATGAAAATTTTACCTTGAAATAAAATTTGTATTATGTTTCCTAAGACGTCAGAAGTCCATTATGAAGAGTACATCGTCTTCTTCCGCTAGATTTCAAATCTTTTCCGTTCGATCCCACGTCACGCGAATTCTGCGAACTATTTCAAAAAGCAGGAACAAACGCCGCCATCTATTTTAAAATCATTGTCGGAATAAGATGTCCCTGAGGAATAATAGCCCCAGGAAGACATCATCTGGACTTCTGACGTCTTAGGAAACATAATACAAATTTTATTTCAAGGTAAAATTTTCATATTATGTGTTCCGTTTGACGTCAGAAGTCCATTATGAAGAACTGTTTGTTATCTCCTGGCGGCGTGTACTAAAAAGAATGCAACAATGTGATTAAGACAATTTATTTCTTATATTGTAATTTTAGAAATTAAAAACAAAAGAAGTATGATAATACAGAACAAATAAAATAAAACTATAATCAGTATGTGTATATTATATAAATTACCATGTTTCGAAAAAAAAACTAATAATTTATTATGAGATTAAATATATGATTCTTTAAACTAGAAAGTACTGAGAAAGGGACTTAGTATTTGAATCAATATTTTTAAAATCTATTTCCTTATGGTAAAATCGTCTAAAAGTATTCTCATGACGCCAATTTGCCTTAGACAAAATATCATTTACGGGATAATGTTCAACCCAGTTTAAGGACGACACTGCAGATCTGAAACTACCAGGCGTAGCCTCAATGCCAGCCTCTAATAAAAGGTTCTTAACCCAACCACCAATAACTGTTGCAGAGGCTGGTCTGTATGGTTCTCGTGTGGAAATAAACAAATTTGTCATAGACCCTCTAACACTATTAGACACATTAACTAAGGTTCTGAGCCAAAACAAAGGATTCGTATTCTGTACTGGACAGGACGTAAAAGTCCAGCTCGACTGCTGGTATGTAGCGGAATCTGTCTTCGAACCAAAAACGGGGTGCAAGGTTATACAATTATTCTTATCTACAAAATGTTGAGGATCACAATGTAGCAATGTAAGATCATGAACTCGACGGCTAGATGATAGCAAAAGAATTGCAGCAGTACGTTTTGATACTTCATATAAGTTACTATGACAAGGATTTGTTTCCTGTAAATACTTAATGAGAATTCTTGCATCCCATATGGGGATTTTAGGAGGTATGGGCATAGCTAACGAGACTGCTTTCAAAATGTGTTTAATTAAATGATTTGATGAAATATTTATATTTGAAATTGTTTCACAAATAGAAGCTATAGCTGATTTATGTACGAGTATGGTACGGTAAGCTAAATTTTCTTCTAAATACAATTTTGCCAAATATCTAGCCACCTCACTGGGTAATGGACAACGAAAATTTACTTTATTTAATAAACACCAATCTGTCTACTTTCTCCAAATGGGGGCATATGTTTTAAGCGTCGATGGTCTCCAACAAGATAAAAGAAGATTTTTCTCCTCTTCAGACCAGTTTTCCGTTAAACTGTCCCACCCAAAATAAGCCACGCTTCCAAGTTCAGCGACTCGATGAAAGCTGGTGGACGCCCCGATGTCGAGTCTATTAGTGTCTTGTCTAGATCTCGAATCTTTATAGGCCGTGCTAGAGCACGACTTTTCAAATCCGGGCGCCAAAAGGGCTTCTTCCACTTGGGTGCCACTATTACGTATTTGCCTGCTGCCGAGTTTAGGTGTTGCAGGACGCGAGGAAGTAGTCCGGGCGGTGGAAAAATCCAAGCTAGATCGTACATCCAAAATTTGCTGAACGCGTCGTGAAAGGAGGCGTTCAAGTCGCTCAAGTCGAGAGATGCATAATTTTGAACGACGTGAGCTCTTTGAGACGCAAACAGATCTATGACTGGCGTTCCCCATACGTTGAAAATTCGAGATGTTGCTCCTTCTAGCAAATGCCACTCCGAGCCCACGCGATTGCGCGATAGATTGTCGGCTTCGGTATTGTACACTCCCGGAAGGTAATGAGGGAAAAGTACAATATTCAGGCTGTCCGTCAGAGTGAAAAGCTCCTTTGTCAAGTCCAGAAGCCTTTTCGACCTTGTTCCTCCTTCGTTTTTTATGTATGAAATCACTGTTTTGTTGTCGCTTTGTAAAACTACTGTAGAATCTCTCAGTATTAGGGCCTTGGCTGAGATTGCAGCAATCACAGCCCACATCTCTTTCAAGTTGCAATGGAACTTTCTCTGTTGTTGACTCCATGAGCCCGTCACTATGTCGTTGTTCACAAGAGCACCCCATTGTATGTCCGATGCATCTGTTATAAGATAATTTGTAAAACTTCTCTCTTGGTGAATTGGAGTCGATTGACAAAGATTCTCTAGCCACCAAAGTAGTTCGACACGCACCTCTTCCGGATATTGCATGAGTTTTCGTGAACCTCGGTGTAGATACTTGTGGTGACGTTGCAGAACACGGCAATGCAACCTTCCCCGGTGGGTGATGAAGGTCGCAAAGTTGAGATACCCTAAGAGGCGTTGCGCCTGCTTGAGGGTCCAACTGCCGATTGCAAGGAGAGATTGCAGACTCTGACGGATTCTCGCTACTTTCTCTGGAGGTAAAGACTTGCAGTTTTGTTGCGTGTTCCATGTTATTCCTCAATACTCCAGAACTCTCGTCGGTGTTGTGACTGATTTCCCGTGGTTTACACACCAGCCCAGACTGCTTAAGAAATCTATTGCCATATGGACGTGTGCTCTCAAAGTTTCCTTTGACTGGTGAACAATGAGGTAATCGTCCAGATATACCACTAGGCGAAGTCCTTTGTCGCGTAATATTTGTGCAGTCCAATTTGTTATGGAAACAAACATTCTTGGCGCGGCTGCTAGACCAAACGGTAGACAAGTCATTTGTAGCAAACGACCTTCGTAACTGATTCGCAGATAACGTCGATGCTCTTTCTTTATTGGGATATGATAATAAGCTTGACTCAAATCGATCTTGACCATCCAATCTTTGGGTTGTAAAAATTTTGGCAGTTGATGGTGGTGAAACAGATGAAAACGCTTCGGTATCATGAATTTGTTCAAAGCTTTTAGATTGAATATCACCCTGTTTTTTCCATCGCTTTTTGGTATTATGAAAAGCGGGGAAATAAAGGATGCCGTTGGAGGAGCTGGTTCTAATACCCGAGCTTTCAACATTTTCAAAATTTCCAAAGTCATATTCTCTGAGGTTGGGGTCCGATATTCTGTCAGAACTTTCAAGGTTGGAAAAACTAGCGGAGGGGCGTAATTGAAAGGAATTCGGGCCCCCGAAATTAGTTTTAAAATAGTCTTGGGCGGTTTGAAAATTAGCCACTTGTTTCGAAATTTTTTCAAACAGCCGCCCGAAAAAGTAACCGAGTCATTTTCTCCTATTTTTTGAACGGGTATCCTTTCGTCCCCCCTTTTTCTTATTAGCAAAGTCCCTATCTCTATTCCCGTCCTTTCGCTGCTTATTCTTGATTTGTTGCGGACGAAAATTAAGGACACGCGAAGTAGACGGTAACGGTGATTTCGAATCTACCCGAGAATGCGTGGGAGTTTTAAGACTCCTTTGAAGTTTATCAACACCACCAATTTTTTGCAAATATTGAGCTAAATTTAAAGAATTAAAAATATATTCTTCAGAAGGAGGTATTTTTGTTAAATCTTCACGAATAAATTTGTCTTTAAATTCTTTTAAAAGTTGTTTTCGACGAAATTCTATAATTTCTGCACGTTTACCGCATATAATCTGCAGGATATCATGCGAAACAATTTTATAGTTTGATTCCGAGCCAAATAACTGTCTAAGCTTCTCATACAATGCAATTGAAGAGATCTGTGTACCAGCTTTAGAAGACCATTCAATTACTGATTGTAAAGCCTCATTTATTAACTCGTTCTGAGCCAGAAACGCGTTTGACAATGCCGCAAAACTACGTTCCATTTTAACCCATTTCACTAAGCTATAAGAATCCTCAAAACGCCTTAACTCTTCATTAATATGCAACTCTGTAAAAGCTGGGGACGCCACATATTTCTTTTGCACGTCATTATATCGCACCGCATTCCAATCTGCAGTATTAAATCTTTGCATAGAAGATATTTTATTTATCCGATCTGGTTTTGCTTTTTGAACGGATGGTTCTTTAATCGAAACCGCTAAATTCGAAATGTCGATCTTGTCGGGGGACCGTGAAAATGGATCTGATACAGCTGTAGAATTTGGTAAATTCTGTTGCATTGGCAGTTGAGCACATAATAAATTATTAACTTGACTTACCAATTGTTGAGTAAGCGACTCAAACCTGCGATCCAATTCTTCCGACTGGCTGCGGGTCCTTGAGCGGCTACGGTCCCCCGCGCTGCGGCGTTTTCTTTTCGACGGTGGCGGTGTTGCTTCCGACGAGTTTTCATTCTCACTAGAAGAATCTTCTGATCGAACTTTCTCGATCTCCGATGACGCGGGTATTTCCTCCATTTCGTGTACACAAAACTTACGTAACGGAAAAAATCTGCTAGTTAAAAATACTTTTTACTTTAAATCTCAAAAGATTTTTAACAAAAATTCTAACGGTTATGCGTAGTTGAAGAACAATGCAACAATGATTTTAAAATAGATGGCGGCGTTTGTTCCTGCTTTTTGAATTAGTTCGCAGAATTCGCGTGACGTGGGATCGAACGGAAAAGATTTGAAATCTAGCGGAAGAAGACGATGTACTCTTCATAATGGACTTCTGACGTCAAACGGAACACATAATACTTATTTGTATAATAAAGATAAAAAATATAGATCTATATTAACTTGACATTATAGTTGCTAAAAATGCAGTTTATCCGTAATTATCTGTACAATTCTGTGCTTGCAAAGCATAGATTAAAGACTACTAGATGGAGTCATAACGCGGCTGTAGGTTCAAGAGCGTCACAGACTTATTTCATTCGGCCTTTATTAGAAAGTGATACAAGATTATATTTTGTCCCTTTCAGCGTGTTCGTTTTTATTATTTATCAAGAGTGGAATTTGTGACAGACAAGGGACATAACTGAGCAATTATTAGCTTTTTATTAAATTTGCTGATAAATAATATAATTTTGCGGTTACTATATTAATTTAAACGTTATCGTGCTATCGTGGGTTTTAATATTTTCGGCTGCAACAGTCGCAGCGAACAGAAAATCGAAGGAATTACGTTTCATACGTAAGTAGGCATAAACTTCATTGATTGATGATTTAAAGCTTAGATATGTTATTTTTTAGCAAATTTCATGTATTATGCGTTTACTAAACTATCTTATATAAAGTAATATTTCGTATTTTACGATATTTTAAAACATAACGTTTTATGATGTAGTTTAAATGTTGACATGTCATGTCAATAAGGCTGATTTGCTGTCTCACGAGTGGACACGCTATGGGCTCTATCTAGTAGTCTTTAATCTATGTTAACACATGTCTGTTTGAGACATACGTCAATGTATTCAATACTCATCAAAGGCTTATGGAGGCTTACCAAAATAACTCCGATCGGGAATACATTATGACAATATTGTATTATCATGAAATTCTTTTATAAATACTGCACGTTTTGGATTTTCTGCAAGACTAGTAGACCATGGCCGTTCAAAAGAATGAATTAAATAGTGTAAATGTTAATGAAACGATTGAAGTGCAGAAGAAAAAACTAAACTTGGATAATATTCTAGTTGAAATCGGTCAGTTCGGCAGATACCAGATCAGGACCCTGGCACTGATAGTGGTGGTAATCACATTCAGAGCGTGGGCTGCCACGGAGTTCATATTCACCACTGCGAGGATTAAAACGAGGTGATATCGAATACGAGAGAAAATTCGCGGTTTCACCCGCTTAATTCCCGTTCCCGTAGGATATCAGGATACAAACTAGTCTATGTCACTCCTCATGAGTCTGGCCAATATGTATAAAAACAAACAAAATGTTTACAATCGACGACCTCCGAGGCGCAGTGGTATGCACGGTGGATTTATATGACAAAGCTCCTGGGTTCGATTCCCGGCGGGGCAGATTGAGGTTTTTCTTAATTTGTCTTGGTCTGGCTGGTGGGAGGCTTTCGCCGTGGCTAATTACCACTTTACCGACAAAGACGTATCGCCAAGCGATTTAGCGTTCCGGTACGATGTCGTGTAGAAATCGAAAGGGGTGTGGATTTTCGTCCCACTCCTAACAAGTTAGCCCGCTTCCATCTTAGACTGCATCATCACTTAACATCAGTTATGATAGCAACCAAGGGCCAACTTGTAGTCGATAAAAAAAAATCCAACGTGTACTTTCAAGATCAACTGGAACAAAAAGAAATAAAGAAAGTTCCTGTAGTAATTAAACGGCTAAGACACATCTATTGCACACTTTTTTACTATAATGCGCAAAAAAGTAACATCTCTCTTGCAGCATAATTGCTATACTAAAGCCAAACTCGATTGAGAATGCTTGTCAACAAACAAATTTAAAATAAAGGTATAAAATGCAACACATTTTATGCCTAATAAATTTTAAACTATGTTTTATTTTCTTTTTTAATTTTATTTAAAAGATATTGAATATTTTAAGCTTAGTTTTAAGCTTAGTAATCTAATTTATTGTCATGAATTCGTCATTAATAAGTTAATTAAAAAAAAATAGGTGCAAAATGACTAGTAACTTTAACCTTCATTTTTAATTTCTTTGTTGACAAGCATTTTCAATCGAGTTTGGCTTTAATATAGCAGCATCGGCATGCTAAAGGTGTTTGCTGCCCGGCCCGACTGTCCCATAATAGGCCATTGTGTGGAGGTGGCGATTGGGCTTTTATAATATTAAAATAATTATAATTATGTAGACTAACAACACTACCTTAGTAAGGAAAAATGATTACTAATACACAAACAATGTTCTGAAATAAACAATTATTTATTTATTATCGAACGAACGACAAATCGCTTAGAGAAAAGATCGGTTGTGCCCTACGATTTGTTTGTATGGTTCGTTTTGGTAGATTGAATACAATTGTTTGCAGTGTGTATATTGGTTTGCCAATGTATTGTACGACGGAAAACGTAGCGATAACTAACAAAGTAAAAATAATACGTCTAGTGCAAGTTTTGCGTTCTTATCTTCCATGCAGGATTTAGTAACGCGTATCGATCGGACTTGCTAAGTGCCGAAACACCTTAATGAGAAGTGTTAAAAGCTATTGTTAAAACGGAAAATCGGATAGTTTTTAATTATATTCTTTTGAAATAAATATAATAGTCAGGTTTTATAAGCATAAAATATAAATTAGTTGTTACTTAATCGAATGTATAAGAGTGATTGTGTGAATATACTTGAGATAAAATATCTATGTTTAAAGACTTGATGTGTTTGATAATACTAGGATAGTAGGTATCATCAATCGAAGTTTAGCTTTAGATCAAATAAATGATGCATCATTATTGCAAAGATAATGTAGAACTACAGACACTGGTTGAGGACATGAATAAACAAAAATTGTCGAAACAAGAGCTAACGAAATTATCAAAGAAACACTGTGAACTTAGTGTATTTTACAAGCTACTTGCACTCCTGACTCTTCTACGTTACCCTGACGGGATCATCAGGTTATAGCTGTTTCAAGTTGTGGACCCTTTCTGATATGTATTTATTTTCTACTAGATTTTGACAATAAAAGATATGTCTTTCTTTTTCACGATTAAAATTAAGTGTTATTCAAAAGAATTCTGTCAATCTTTCATATTGAAAGTTGTCTTCAAAAATGCTCAAAAGAAACTATATACAATAGATTTCAAGCAATTCTATTTATGGGTTTTGATATTCAAAAGGTTCAGAAAGTATACTTATTTGAAAAATACCATGAAGCTAAATTGAAGGACCACTTCAAAAAACGAGCGTATGTCTATTTTCATATTGGTACAAGTTTCTGAGGTACGTAATATTTACTAATTGAAGTTATCACCTGTCTGACACGTTGTATTAATAGCTATTGATACTATCAATAGCTATTATTCAATAAGAGGCGTTTCGCATAACAATACGAGAGCGGCGTAAAGAATTTTTATCTCTATTCAGAATATATTTATGACATATTTTTCAATGATTGGATCAAAACATTATCTCTGAATAATTGTGACAATACATTGAGAGAATATCTTGTTATCATGAAATTCGGCGTTGTTTATAAATATTGCACGTTTTGAATTTCTGACAGACTGGTGGATCATGGCAACTCAAAAGAATGGATTAGATAGTGTTAACGTTAGTGAAGCGGTTGAAGAAGTGCCGAAGAAAAAAGTGAATTTAGATAATATTCTCGTTGATGAAATCGGTCAGTTCGGCAGATACCAGATCAGGACGTTGATACTGACAGTGATCGTTATCATATTCGGAGCGTGGGGTGCTACGGAGTACATTTACACTACTGCGAGGATTAAAACAAGGTAATTATATTAAATAACTGCGACTACTACATTGTGGAAGTTCATCGTGTACAATAAACAATTGTTGATGATAGTTGACTGATGATTTTGTGAAAATCAATAAAAGAAATCAATAAAACAGTTGTTATTTAAAAGAAACTTAACAAGAAGAATATAATTATTATGGTATTAAATTAAAAGTTGGTTAAGATAACCACCTCCAGTTACGATAACCATGAATCATGTTATAACTTGACGGCTTCTGGCGCATTTGCATTAATTTAAATAATATTTAAACAGAGAGAACTTCGGTCATGTCTAGTTATTTCTCTCAAAATATACGTTTGGCTTAGATTAATAAATATCTCCGTCCGACCGAAACGAATGTTTAATTTATGACGTTATTTAATATTTATTTTATATTTGATAACTTATACACATGAGTCACTAAATCAATAGATGCGATGATACATGAAGAAGCGTGTTTAACTTAAAGTCACGAACGATTATTCTTTCAACCGCAGGATCGTACCGCTGTGGTTTACTTTTCGGTTTGTGAATCAGCCTGACAAATCAAGCGTTTTTCCTGTACATTACTATCAATGTGTAAAATTTGTAAATGTAAGTAGCAGCAGTGGATTAAGAAGAAACGTGCCGATATTTCCAAGGCAATTTCGTCTTTATCATTACCACTTTTGACATTATCACTAATGTGTTAAGAGATGCAGCTTATCGGAGTAGGAAGAGTTGCGCGTGCATAAACTGGCGTGATGATATGGATTTGATCTATGAGTTAATTCATTTTCAATTTTCTTACTTGTACTTTACAGAAGATTCTTAGGCCTGTGTGTACCATGATTTCGGTTATCATAACCAATGGTTAACATAAGCAAAACGTAAAATTTACTGTTCATGACAACCCGTACGCCGTAAGGACGTAAGCTCGGTTAAGATAACCGCCCGGTTTATGTCCTTAACCGGCGTACGGGTTGTCGTGAATAGTAAATCTTACGTTTAGCTTATGTTAACTGTTGGTTATGGTAACCGAAATCTTGGTACACACAGGCCTTACTCAACTAGAAATTATAAAAATAGCACACAATTAATTCTCATTTCTAATATTTTATTTATTTATTTAAAGCATTCACATACATACATATTAAATTTTATAACTATGTGAAATTAACAATAATGAAATAAAATAAATACTCAAATATAATTAAATTTTTAGAAATAAAAAATCTGAAAATTTATCTACTGTTTTACTGATGTTTTGTGCCCAACCATAACAGAACCAATTTGGAAGATTTTGTATCTAGGCTGGTGAAACCGATGGGAGAGATAATTTCGAAAAATTAAAAAACCCGAGCCAGACGTGGATTAGAACGCGTGCTGATCTAAATTTTTTACGTTTGATAGCAAAGGCTTGTTCTAATGAAATACTGAAATACACATTTTGAATGCATTCGTAGACAAATACTCATAAACATTGAATATGGCACAGATGCCTCATCCCAGAGTGCGAGGGTTCAGAAGCAGCGGAATTCTCCCCACCTTGGATATTAAACGCAGTCCCGGGCAGTGGCAGTTCCTTCGACAACTGCCTGCGCTACCAGGCTGCCAACAGCACGACGAGAAGCGACGAGTGCCCAGCCGAGTGGTTCAACCGGCTGAAGACCATCGGCTGCGCGCAGTACGTGTACGAGAATACACACACTGTTGCCTATGATGTACGTATTAGTGTTTTCAATAGTCTGAATTGAGAAATTATCGTTGTGTTTAACGATTAGAGGGAAATACAATTTTATAACTGTAATTCATTTCGAATTATTAATGATTTGTATTGTCTATGATTATAATACTAATTTGAAAAAAAAATTAGTAAACAAATTAAAGTATTTGAGTATTAAATTTTAATTGGAGGACGCGGTTTTTGTTATCATAATAAGGCCTGTGTGCACCAAGATTTCAGTTATCATAACCAACCGTTAACATAAGCTAAACGTAAAATTTACTGTTCAACTGGTACTGGTAACCCATACGCCGGTTAAGGACGTAAGCTCGGTTAAGATAACCGCCCGGTTTAAGTCCTTAACCGGCGTACGGGTTGTCCTGAACAGTAAATTTATAGTAAAGTTATGTTAACCGTTGGTTATGATAACCGAAATCCTGGTGCACACAGGCCTAAGAAAATAAATTAGCTTTACCGATCTACCGAAAGCACGACTCTGTAAGCGAGCACGAAGAAAACTCGTGGTTCATACTTTACACTAACTTTAATGCTTGATTTACAACCACTGATCGTTTTGCTTATCCTTGAGGTATAATTTTTTGTTTTGATATCAAGCTGAAATTTATATCAAATACTCAAGTCTGCTGTCCCTTAGAGTCGTGAAAAAATCAAGCTTCTTTCTTTCCAAGGCAATCAAAAGATACTGCTGTTTATGCCAACAATTTCCCCAATATTCGACAGGGTCAAGTAAATCAAAACCTAACGGGTAGTTCCCGTAAACTAAGGATCTTGAAATTTGGTACGAAGTAACGTTATATAGTATAGATAATGGAATATTACCAAAACTGTAAATTTTTAGTTGCATCGTATAATAATAAAGCTTACCCCATTTTCTCAGGAACGCGTAAAGGTATTAAATTGAAATTCATATGAAATACTTGGCTCTATAATACCTTTAAGCTATAACAAAATAAAACTTCTAAGTCAACACAGACTAAAAATACAGCATAAGCCGCATAGTTAACTCTCTACGACTCGCAGTCCCAGATTCTTGAAATTTCGCTTGTAGCAATGTTTAGGAATAATTCCAAAAACCTTAAAATTTACGGAACCCTCGGTGTGCGAGTCCGACTCGCACTTGGCCGGTTTTTATTTACTTTTTACTGGGTTTTTAAGTCGGTTTCATTTTGTATTAAAAATACTGTTTTATATTTTGTGTTAGTACGGTTTAGCGTGTGAAGAATGGCGTCGAGCCTTCATCGGCACGGCACGTACCTTCGGCACGTTCCTGGCGTTGCCCATCGTGGGCTTCACATCGGACCGCTGGGGACGGCGCTTCGCCCTCAGCCTGAACGCCGTCAACACAGCCTGGGTTGGCACGTTGCGCTACTGGGCGGACACCTACTGGGGCTTCGTCGTCTCTGAAGTTGTGGAGTCGGCGATAGGAGCTGGTGCTTTCTCGTGTGCTTATATTTTAAGTGAGGACCAATATAAAATTGTTTTGAAAAACAGAAACACCTTATGATTGTATATCAATCTTAATTCAGCACTCTCATAAGTCCACTGTAATTAATTGCTACTTTCAAACAGCAGTCCTAAGAAATACAGGTCATTTAATTTTCATTAAAATGTAAATTTTCATGATTATATTATTTTATATAACCTGGCGAAAAGTTAATGCGGCAACGCCACAAACATATAACTAAAATGTTTCATTAAAATTCTGCAAAGTAACTTTTACTATTCAATATTTTATCTTAAATGAAAGTTGAATTGAACAAGAAGAATATTCTAATATCTGACCTTTTGTACTTTTTTACAGTGATGGAATTAGTTGGTCCGAAATATAGAGTTGCTGCTGGGGCTACGATCAACACATTCTTCTCAATCGGCCAAGTCCTCATGTCGCTGATAGCGTGGGCTGTTCCAAACTGGAGAAAACTGACTCTGGCACTCTACGTACCACAGTTTATAACCATCTGTTATTTCTGGATTATGTCCGAGTCTGTGCGATGGTATCTGAGCAAAGGACGATACAAGGACGCGGAAGACTTTCTCAAAAACGTTGCTCGAATTAACGGACGTCAGCTGTCAGATGAATCGCTTCAGGCGTTAAAAGAAAATGCAGAGGCAGAAAAACTGAGGATCGAGGCTGAAAAAGTGACGAAATCAGAAGAGCCATGGCTGGTAGTGCTAGTTTTTAGGAACAAAGCAATTCTCAGACGATGTTGTATTTCACCGATCTGGTGGTTCACCAGCGCTCTGGTTTACTACGGCATGTCAATAAACGCGGTCAACATGTCCGGTAATCGCTACCTAAATTACATGGCCGTGGCTTCAGCAGAGATACCCGGATATTGGATAGCGGTGCTGTTGATGGCTAAGATTGGAAGGCGGCCTGTTCTCATTGGCGCTTATTGGATTTGCGCCGCTTGTCAGTTGGGCTACATATTTTTACCAACAAGTGAGTTTTAGAAATATTTAAAAAGATTATTTTTAATGTATATCCATTGTTTTCTTATTCTCGGTAAAACACAGTCATAAAAAAATTGTGAAAGTACAAATACAGATTAATTGGACTTAACCAGTACTTGGGACTTCCAGTCGGTAAACCGATAAGAATGATAATAATATTGTGGATATGTGCACTACAGAGTATGCAACATTATTATAAATTCTTTAACTGATCGAGAGAAAAATATGCATTTATTTTTATGTTTTTATTGGATGGGTTACGGCGTTTTTTTTTCGAAAATTATCTTTTTTTGGAAGAACAAATTATTTACCATTCATAGAATTTTCAAGTATAAAAATGATTTTAAATATATTTTCCAACATATAGTAAGAATAAAAATTTTTGGAAAGTGATTAGCATATTGTCGTTCTTGTCACAGATATGTACAGCCTCTCGTTGGTCATGTATCTCATCGGCAAGCTGACCATCGCCATCGTGATGATGTCCCTGTACATCTACACCTCAGAGATCTACCCCACCAAGTACCGGCACAGCTTGTTCGCCTTCTCGTCCATGGTTGGCCGCATCGGCGCCATGACTGCTCCGCTCACTCCGGCATTTGTGAGTAACTACTTCCCTGTACATCTTCACTGTCATGCACATTTCTGTCGGTGATCAGTATTGCTGTGTTTCAGCTCGCAGGCCGTGGTTGTTGATATGATTACAGACATTTGTGATTTATCATCATCTATGCTTCAGATTGATGCACACAACACTTTAAGAGCGTATTACTCGAGTGGTCCACGATGTTTTGGCCCGTCAAAGATTGCTTTAAATAAATGATTCAATATTATTATTTGGTAAATAGTTATCAAAGTAGTATTTAATTTAATAGTTACATTATTAGTCCGTCCGTAAATAAAATAATTTTCCTTACTTTAAGTTCACTTGTGATTTAAGTTTTATCAACTTTTCAGGGTGCAGCACTTTTCGATAACTTTCCTTCGATGCTGTTCTGCGGGTTCGCCTTGTTGTCGGGAGCGTTGGTGTTCCTCGCTCCGGAGACCCTGGGCACCAAGTTGCCTGACACAATGGAGGAGGCGGCGGTGATCGGCGTCAGGGCAGCGGAGCCCACCGTGAGACTTGGCGATCGATAGAGGCCCCGAGGATCCTGAGCACCAAGCTGCCATATCATGGTGAAGACCGGTGTGAATGGCATCAGGATAATGGACCCACTTGAAGACTACATGATACAGAGAGTGTATATTAGCTTGTAAATATGAATGAATTGGTGTTTATAAGTCTTGTTAAAACACAAAAACGGCTTTGAAAATTTTGAAGTATTTTTGTTGTGGCATGAAGTATAAACGTGTGTTGCTACGAAATATATTAAATTAGGCATTAAAATGATAGGAATGTTTCTGTAAGATATTTTTAACTGATTTATATTAAGAAGTGGTTCTCAATTTGGACAGTACCACCGTGTCTCTGAGTTTATTTGCAGGCGCGTTAGGTTTTTTACTAAGACAAATATTTCTAGAGGTCTGGTAGAACATTGAAGTAACGTGAGATTTAAATTAAAAGTATACCCGAGATGTGGAGTTAAGTGGTGACAAAAATTAACTTTATAAACTAAACGTTTACATTGAATAAGATGTTAAGCCGAGAATATGGGGAGGGATGGAGGGAGGTGTTAATTTGTATTATAGGTATAAGATGAATAAATTTATTTATTGTTATAACATTTATTTAACTACTAGCGACCCGCCCCTGCTTCGCATGGTTTGCAATGCTGGTACTAAAGAATATCCCTGCATTTTGAATGTTATATATCTTGGAAAATATTCACTTAAGTTACATGCTGTAAATGGCAACAGTGATCTATATTGAGTGCACAAACTATTTAAGATTCTCAATTGGATAAGGATTAATGCAGTATTGCTTAAAATGGCTTCGTAAATAAGCCATAACTTTTGGTTTAAAAGTAAAAGAAAAAAAATGATTATTGTTGATTATCCGTAAGAGATAGACATATACCTAGCATCGCGGACTTTTTTGTTGACCTTTTTCAGGTGTGCAATACTGTAGTACATTATTTTGATATATCTCGAAAGTTTAGCCAGTGTTTGCAATGTAAGCACAACAAATACGTTAATTTACGACATCACATCAGAAACCTCTAAAATTATCACTATTTCTCTACTAAATTATGCATTTATTATACACATCAACCTTTCTCTTAATTCACTCTATGTGATAAGAAAACCGTATGAAAATAGGGAATGACAGAAAAAAGTGACTTTTTCATACTATGTAGGTAATGATGATGAATTACTTTTAGACTCACGAGGTGTTCTACTACTGCGCTTTCATTTGTTGTAGATAATTATTTCATGATCGTTACATCAACAAACTTGAAACTCTCATTAAATGTATGTACAGTACACCCCAACTGTTATTGTACTAAAACTGTGTTAGTTGTCTGATCTCATAGTTTTCTTACTGCAATATTGACGATCTCCGTGGCGCAGTGGTATGCGCGGTTGATTTATAAGACGGAGGTCCTGGGTTCGATTTTCGGCGGGGCAGATTGAGATTTTTCTTAATTTGTCTTGGTCTGGCTGGTGGGAGGCTTTCGCCGTGGCTAGTTACCACCCTACCGACAAAGACGTACCGCCAAGCGATTTAGCCGGTATGATGTCGTGTAGAAACCGAAAGGGGGTGTGGATTTCATCCTACTCCTAACAAATTAGCCCGCTTCCATCTTAGATTGCATCATCACTTAACATCAGGTGTGATAGCAGTCAAGGGCTAACTTGTAGTCGATAAATAAAAATATATCGAATGATCCTTTACACTCAGACTCAAACGCCTTTTTAATGAAGCTCCTTTATGATCCGGAGAGTGACCTAGCAACATGTATGTATCTAATGTATGTCCATTTCTACGTACGCGCTACAGCCTAAACGGCTCAACAGATTTTGACCTGGGAGGTGTCGTTTAATTTGCCAAAATTGTGGTAGTGACATAGGCTATATAAATTTTCACATGGCGGTTGATTGGAGCAACATGGTAGGTTTACGTTTCATATCTCCTATCCTACAATAAGGGGGCGGGGTCAGGCCATAGTGATGATGAATCAGAAATTGTAAAACATCGTGGCGTTGTAGCGCAGTTAGATATAATATTGTCTGAAACTGTACAAAAATTTTCTCATTTAGCGATGTAGACACACTTTAAGAACGGATTTGCCGATTTTATAAAAATAAGCTTCGTAATGAAGGTCCTTTATGATCCGGGGAGTGACCTAGTAACTGTAATGCTCTCAAAACCAAGCTAAGAATATGACAGCGTCTTATGCATAACGTAGGGCAATTTTTTATTCAACTGTGAGTAAAATATTAGTTTTTTAAATGCAAATTCCAATGCAACGGCAAAGTGTTTGTAAAACTCGTGGAGTAAAAATATAATATTGTCAATTCTTTACAAACAATTTCATGTTGCTGTAGACAGTTTCAGTAAGGGTCTTACCGAGACTCCTTAAAAACAAGCTACACGGTTAATACATTTTCGTTTGGCTTTTGATTGATTATTTAACGTGAAGTTGCACATGTATTGTATGTCGGAGTATTTATTTAATCATTACAAAACTTGTGAAGAATAAAGCTTTTATTAAATAGTAGCCTACAAAAAAGTTGTTGCAGAAACCCTAAATTGTGCCTACAACAATATTATGTCATTATACCGAGCGAGAGTTTGGTAACAAGCTAAATTTTAGGTTAGAACCCAATCGCTGCCGGAATGAATATGTGCGCTTTTCGACCCAGTGTCCCTGTCAATCCAGAAAATTATTAAATTTTTAACCGACGAAAATAAAAGATAGAACCGAAAAGGTTCTCATTAATTCGATACGTATATATTTTTTATTATGTATGACCACGCATAACTTATACAGAGTTGTCCAGATTTTGGCACAATAATTCTTTTTTTATTAAAAATCTTGAATTTTTTTTGGACACCTTTAAAGTAGTCATTGTCCTCATTATTGATCTGATGAAATGAATTATTTATCCTAAAAGTTTAAGGAACTCTTTGAATTTTATAGATACACTTAGCTTTCGGTTTTTGTTATGGCGAAATTAAAATATTACTATTTTGGCTGCATGTGACGTATGTACAATGACAGGTATAGGACAGAGTTACATTATGTAATATATACATGATGAATTAAAAATAAGAAATTAAAATATTTTTAACAAAAAAGTTTGAACCTTTGATTAAACGCATTATCAAATGCGTGTAAAAAAATATTTGTGTTATTTAAGTTGCTTTAATAAATTACTAAAATATCAATTGGTATCGATCAGTTTTTCATAACATATATTGTTAATGTTAATGTCTGAAATGTCATGATGTTTAACAAAAATGTAAACCTTTAGTACACGGGGGAAACTATAAAAAAATTAAATTGAGGTGAGCACACTATATGTGCCTTTACACATTTTGTATGAAAGTCTGTCTTTAAAAACGGACGGTATAACGAATAAATAAAACACTTTTTGCTATTTCTGCGTTGCTGTTACTTTTGTCATTTCAGGTCATGGTCCTACGTGCTACATCTGAGCACCTTTGCGTTTCGGCTTTTTATTTATTATTTAACTGAAGTAGCAATGTTAATTGTGTCAGTTGATTATTAATATTAAAAACTTTACATAATAAATTCGGTTAAATTGTAGCCAACAAAAAAAGTTCTACTGAAACCCTAAATTCTGCCTACAACAATTTGATGTCATTCCGATGAGAGTTTCTAACATCTTTTACTTTGAACCCATTCGCCTGAATTCGTTGATTCTCTACCCGCGTCCCTGTCAGCCCAGTTTTAAATTTTTAACCGACGAAAAAAAACGGAGAAGGTTCTCAATTCGACATGTATATATATTTTTTTTTTATGTATGACCACGCATAACTTTTTACAGAGTTGTCCGATTTTGATAATTCTTTTTTTATTAGAAAGGGCACACTTCTAAGATGGTCTTTGGATGTCTGATGATGCTAGCCGGGAAAATTGAAGGTTTCATTTTGGACTTTACAGGACATTACCTATAGGCTATAACTACAAACTGCGTTTATAGTACGTTAAATAAAAGTTCGATAAACCTGTTGGCAAAAAATAGAACCGACTAAAAGCATAAAAAGGAAAAAATAATGCTTAAGTTAATTAAAGCAACTAAATGACACAGTTATTTTTTACTTTTAGAACATTTTGAACCCACAAACTGCTTTACTACATAAAAAAATTTTATTTCACAATTTCAATATACTCGTACACACCCTGCCATGTGTGGCTCTACCTAGAATATGGACCGAGTTCAGAATTTTGCTACACAGATAATTTTAAAGCGTTGATTTTAACGTTATGATACTATAAGTTATTAACTATTTTAACATTTAAACCGTTTTGTACAGTTGTATTGAACAAGTTTTATATTAAGTTTTAGATAACAAAAGTTGTATCCTCAGTGCTTCCACAGTTGAAGGGTTGGACGCAAGAGCGAAAGCTCATAGCTCTAGGAATCATTTCGATCACGACAGCTTTTATAATCGGTCCATTTGTTGAGAAGCTGCAATGCACAAACATGTACAGACAATTAGTCAACTTTTTGTCAAACGTCGACTTTATACGTTGGGGGCTAAAATAGCTTAGCATCCGACAACTGACAGATTTATTACTGAAACTAAAAATGAGTCACTGCTAGTACCCTGTAACGGATACCTACAAGTTTGCATGCAAAGTATAAATACTCGGTCATAGTTTATTGTTTCACGTTTTGGCGACTCGCTTTTCGTGTTATAACACATGAATTAGTGAAGCGACACCAGTGCGAACTGTCAGCGAACAGCCGACAACGGCACAACACTAGTACGCCGCTGAACGCACGACGCGACAACGCGCATGCGCGAATACCTCACACATAAAATAATTACGGAAATAATGATTAATTAAAATTTTTTAAATTATTTGTCACATGAACATTTTTTAATTAATTTTTTATTTGACAACGTATTAATTTGTTACATTCGTTTGTGTTTCTATGAACTATGGTAGGTTTTTTTTTATAACAAAATTAATAATTATGTATTTAATTAAAGTGTAAGTATAAACAGTGGTTCAGTTTTGGTGAAGTTTTTCTCTGTGGAGAAGTGATTCTTTCGTCAATTCAATCAGAAGGTAATGATATATTTTTTATCTTTTTATGTTGTAAGTTTTATTACATATTTGCAAGTGCTGTCAATTATTTTAATGAAAATGAATGTACTTTATAGTTAAAAATGTATTTATTTATGATGATTTCGTATTTGCACATTGTAGAGTCAGAGATATCCTAAGGATGCTTCGGTATCGCGGGTCTACGTACGGTCGTATTGGATTCGTTGTCTTTTCGCGGAAAATAGAAAATAAATAAATTGATGCACTTTTGCAAACTAACACCTGCTTCTATCCAATGTTAATAAAATAGAATGTTAAATACCCTTAGTTAAAATAGGCCACAATTCGACTCCTGAGTTTGCTTTATACTTGGTAAGGAGTCACTTAATTTCCAAATTTTGGTTAATTTAAGGAATAGTTGTTCTTGATTGATAAAGGGCTACGGACGGTAGCAAGTTACCATCCTACCAGGAGAAGCATACCGCTAAGAATTTTGAGTACCAGTTAGACACAACGTCTGAAGTTACCGAATACGGTAACGATTTTGTTGACATGTCCACAGTGCGAGTTTTGAATGAAATTCTATCTCTCCAGATAGAGATAGATATGCTCTCTCTATCTACCTATATCTATGGTCTACCTAGTTAAGAGTGCACATGTGCATAGTCAGAGGTACACTGCTTGCTACCCCTCCGACCACTGAATCAGGAGGTATAATGCAAAATAATACTGGAAATTTATCATGTTTTATAAATATTATAAAGGTTTTAATTTAATAAACAATAGGTATCACTTTTCCCCTTCAATTAATTATAAATAATGTATTAAGTCTGGGCAAAAAGTCCAGTAGTCTGGTGTCTCAAGTCTAAGGACTCATGGGTTTGTACCCATTGAGTCCTTGGACTTAAGTCTGGCTTAAGTTCGGCCATAACCCTAGCAACTTTTTTTTTTATAGTATATAGGCTAGCGCTTGGCTACGATCAAGCCTGATGGTAAGCGAAGATGCAGCCTACGGTGAAACGCGCTTGCCTAGAAGGTGCCTATTCACTCTTGACTTGAAGATACCCATATTGTAGGTGGTAGGAAAAACGTGAGCTGGAAGGGCATTCCATATTTTCGCAGTTCGAATCAGGAACGAGGAAGCGAAACGTTTTGTACGCGTCCACGGAATATCGACTACGTATGGGTTCAGACTACTACGATGCCTAGCAGTTCTATGGTAAAAGGGCGAGGGGGGAACTAGATCAAAAAGTTCCTGTGCACACTCTCCAAAATATATTCTGTAGAAAACCGCCAGACAGGTAACTTTTCGGCGATGATCGAGTGTTTATACTGCAGTATTGCATTACATAACGCCTTAATTTCAACTCTATAAAACCTGAGACTTAACAACCTCAAGCCAACATGTAAACTGATGGGTCATCGAGGTAATCAAATAGAAACGATAGTATCAAGTAAATCTACATATTATTGGCACTCATTAAGATTAGGAAGCAATTATAAATTACCGTGAAATTGAACTCTCGCGGCGCGGGCGCACGAGAGATAAGAACCATTCTGTTGTCCCTACACACTACAACAAACAGCTGTCTTTATATTATTATGATGATAATAAATGGAAGTAGCAGATTGTCCACCGGGATATTGGCTAGCTCAATGTCTTCCAAAGGATTAAAGTAACCAATCTTATTTGAGAATAGATAGGATGTTTTATATTGCAAGTTTTTATTCATGAAGTGATAAAAAATATATCGTAACTTAAAGCGAATGGGATAATAGTAATGGTTCAGTTCTTTCTAAAATTTACTTTGATAAGAAATAATAAATAATTATTTTTTATTAGGAATGCAGTTGCTGATAAACTAGATAAGCCTGCGCTATTTATTACAAAGCGTTAAAGAACATTGTGCATACTGAAATTATTTAAAAGTACAAACTTTAAAAAAAAATATTCGAGAAAACAATAATTTTTCTTTCATTTCCCATTCATTCATTTCATTCAGACACATATACTACAATGGTGCATGTAATGTATGTGTGTGTGTGTTCATATTTCAAACAATCAGTTATCCTTTTAAATGTTCACATTGCTCATTTTGAAAACATTAAACAGGTAATCTGTAATTTACGCGAACTAGCCGTATGAGCCGACACAAAAGAGATGCGTCTGCGCAGACACAATCCGAACGTGCTCTTGTACAGAAGATGTGAACATGAATAGAGTTCTTTCTGCTGGATAATAATCACCAGTCAGCAGTCTGTCATTTCCACTGTGCGTTGTAACACTTCCGGGCAAAACAAAAAAACAAACGACATCACGACTTGTACCTTGTGTGGAAGTGTTAAAAAATAAACGGAGTAAGAATCTGTTCATTAAAGCAATCCAGTTGACTATAATTTAAAAGAGTAGAATTTAGAAGAGTAGTTTACACTTGTGTTTGGAAAAGGGTTGACAGAAAGTTGTGTGTGGCGGCTGCGGTGTTTCCCATATTATTTGCCAAATCATCATCATTGAAACATTTTAAAATAACGGTAGTTATTTTCTAATGCAAGGAATATGACCTGAAAAACTTTTAACAGTTGTGAAATGAGAACGGCCTGGCCATCACTGGCTCCTAGACTTTTTTAATGTAAAACCAACATCATTCAAACATTTGAAAATAACGGTAGTTATTTTCTAATGCAAGGAATATGACCTGAAAAACTTTTAACAGTTGTGAAATGAGAACGGTCTGGCCATCACTGGCTCCTAGACTTTTTTAATGTAATTTTTTAATGTAATGTAAAAAAAAATTATTCTAAATAAATCTTTTGTAAATAATTTTTAAAATAATTGGTGTTTTTAACCGACGAAAAAAAACGGAGGAGGTTCTCAATTCGACACGTATATTTTTTTTTATGTATGACCACGCATAACTTTTTACTTGTCCGATTTTGATAATTCTTTTTTTATTAAAAAGGGCACACTTCCAAGATGGTCCCATAGTCATTAGGTTATGATGGGAGGATATCATCATCAGGATCTGATGATGATATCCTCCCATCATAACCTAACCGTTTTAAGTCGGTTCTATTTTTTGTTAATAATTTTTTTATTGGGTCTATTATTACCAGGAATTAAGCTCTCTGTGAAAAGTATGGAGCTCAAACCCACCATGTTGTAGGTAATAAATTTTAATATTTTTTATTTAACGTTCACTTTGATAGGGACCGGGAACGACAACTTAACGAGTTCTTCACTCACATCCCAAGTATAGGCTAGGTCTGTCGTAAAACTTACTGAAACTTAGACGAAACAAGTCCACGTGTTCCGAAGCTACAATAACGAGGCAGTGAAATATTAAGGTTTTTCATATAAAAAATACTTTGGTAGTATTCCTTTGATAGGTTTAATTACTGGAGCTACTTCCTGTAGCCGTCATGGTTTAGTGACATCAGTCAGTCGTTGGTCTAGTGGTTAGCTTATAACGCTTCATCAAGGTCCTTGGTTCTGGGTTCTGGGAATCCTGGATCGGGTCACCGGAATAATTCTGAGTTTTTAATTAGTCACCCCCGTGCCTCGGAGAGCACGTTAAACAATCCTGGTCACTATCCTCAACATCTGATAGTTATCGTTAATGTATGAAACATTATCATCCTAAGCCCGCCTACCCGCACTGGAACAGCGTGGTCGGTCTACGCTCCATATCCTCTCTCCTACATGGAGGGAGACCTGGCCCTGTAGTGGGCCGTTAATAGGCTGATAACGAAAATGAAAACACATAATATAGCTAATCCTACCTATTTCATTCGCATAGTGCAAGTAAATCAAAAATAATTCGAAGCACAAAATTAAGCACTTGACATACTAACTGAATTAAATTATATGAATCCTTATTAATTTTGATGTTACACTTCCGTGAACTATATATAAACGGTAACAAATGGTTCTCTAGACACGGTTGTATATAAAGTTTTTCATAAAAATAATATTTTATATTCCTTAATTAAAATAATTTTTAAAATACTAAACGCAAACCTAATGCTACCTACCTACAAAGATATATATACTATAATATATATATAGAAGTAGAAATAGTTATGGGAAGCAGTTTTCTGCATTTTTAACCAACGAAAAAAAACGGAGGAAGTTCTCAATTCGACACGTATATATATATATTTACGTATGACCACGCATAACTATAACAGAGTTTTGATAATTCTTTTTTTATTAGAAAGGGCATACTTCCAAGGTGGTCCCATTGTCATCATGTTAGGATCTTATGATGATATCCTGGGGAAATTGAAGGAACTCTTCAAATTTTGGAGGCACGCTTACAGCGATTTCGGTCTTTGTCTCGGTATTGGTAGCTTTTTGGCTACGAGTGCAGTATAATATACTAAGATAGAATAGTACGAGTACGTTACGTGGCGATAAATCACTAAAAAGTAAGAAATAAAAATTTTTAACAAAAAATAGAATCGACTTAAAATGCACTAAAAAGTAAAAAATAACTGTGTCCTTTAGTTGCTTTAATTTACTTAAGCATATCTATGAAGTCGGTGCCAGCCTAAATAATCTTAAATTAAAATAATCTTAACTTTTCTCACCAGTTTTGTCTATCGGTAGGTATTTATGCGCTCTTTTGCATGTTTTTCTTCAATGGATGGAATAAATAATAATGAAGTTTCAGTTTAGTAATTAATTAAAGTTTGTTTTTAAGTTTTATCTAAATTAGCTGCAATATGTAGATGATTACAGCTACTAAGCCCTTTAGAAGATTGATAGGTCTGAGCTACAAATGTAACTAACTGAAAGGATAAGAAGCATATACCTTCAGGTGATTTTGAAAACAAACTGGTGCTTCAGCTGCTTTTGCTGCTGATAATGTTGAACTCGTCTAAAGCTCTGGCGGATCGCTAATATATTATTATTAATTAATAAGCATTATTATTATATATAAAATTATTATTAATTATAGTCTAACTACAGTCATAAGGCTGGTTAACTTTTTCCTAATCAATAAAATACTTTTATTATCACTTATGTAATTGTATATAATTACTACTATCTAACTGATACACTATTATATAAGCTATGTATAGTTTTGTCGTAATAATGATTTAACTAATGTAAAAATAATTGATCTCATTGGGAAACTTCGAGTATAATGTCATTAGCACTGATTAGTAAATCGATTGACAAATAAAGGAGTAAACAAAAGAAACTCAACGCGTAATAAATTCAATAACATATGTTTCTCGGTTGAGATTTCCTCGAGGTATAGTTTTGGGCTAAAAACTGAGGGTTGATTTAGACCTTGGCTTTATAACTTGGGTGTCTTTAAAACAATAGTGAATAAGCATATTCTAAATGAACGCGTCCCACCTTACACTACGGTCCATAAATATTGCTAATCGCTTTGAGGGTGAGGTAGGAGTAGGGATAATAAGCTGAATATTGAGTATTCTTACTATCTATACTAATATTATAAAGAGGAAAACTTTGTTTGTTTGTTTGTTTGTTTGTTTGTTTGTTTGGTTGTAATGAATAGGCTCAAAAACTACTGGACCGTTTTTAAAAATTCTTTCACCATTCGAAAGCTACATTATCCACGAGTAACATAGGCTAAATTTTATTTTGGAAAAAATTAGGGTTCCGTAAAATATTTGAGTTTTTCGGACACAAGGTGTAAAAAATCAACCAGAAAAGTTACTTATTTTGCGTACGCTGCGTAAACTATAAAAGATAGAACCATAAAATGTTCTAATTAATTGGAGATCTTATAAATATCTACAAAAAAGTCCGCGACACACTATACCTATCTATGTCGAGTGAGGCACAACAACCATTTTTTAATTTAAAAATCTTAATTATTTTTTTGGACTACATTTAAACGCATTTATTTTACTCATGCTATTAATCCTTATCAAAATAAATAATTTCATCACTAAGTACAGTTTATGTAGATAATATTTGGTATTTAAAAGATTAAAATTGGACGTTTGGTTTAGAAGTTATGGCGAAATTAAAATATTACTATTTCTTCGTTGCGAAGTGAGCGTCATCAAGGCGGGGGTGCGCTTGCGGGAGGGGAGTTTAGATCTATGAGTAAGGTACCCGCGCGGCTCAGACGCGCGGTCGGCTCTCAACGCAGCGGTCGTGCGCGAAGTCTAATCATTTTCGTTCGATTTTTATTAGACTTCATTCTTAAAACTACACCTACGCAAAAGTTCTTCTCAGAGCTAAACAACAGTTCTTCTCAGAGCTAATCAACAGTTCTTTTCAGGGCTACCCAACAGTTCTTTTCAGGACTAAAAAACAGTTCTTTTCAGGACTAAACAACAGTTCTTTTCAGGGCTACCCAACAGTTCTTTTCAGGACTAAAAAACAGTTCTTTTCAGGACTAAACAACAGTTCTTTTCAGGGCTAAACAACAGTTCTTTTCAGAGCTAGAATATTACAGGCTATTAACATTTTCTTAAACATTTGAAAATGCCTAAGAGAGCCAGGTCCCAACTTTCTAACCATAGTTCTCAAGCACGGGCAGCAAGAATACGTCGTATGGGAGAATCTTCACCTGAACGTTCACAACGCCTTGCTGAACAAAATCAGAGAAACTCTCAGGCTCGCGCACGAGAGTCGAGTGTCGAACGTTCGCAACGCCTTGCACAACAAACTCTGAGAACCTCTGAGTTACGTGCACGAGAGTCGAGGCTGGAGCGTTCCCAACGTCTTCATGAGCAAAATGTAAGGACCTCTGACTTACGCGACCGAGAGTCAAGTGTCGCGCGTTCGCAACGCCTTGCACAACAAACTCTGAGAACCTCTGAGTTACGTGCACGAGAGTCGAGGCTGGAGCGTTCCCAACGTCTTCATGAGCAAAATGTAAGGACCTCTGACTTGCGCGAGCGAGAGTCAAGTGTCGCGCGTTCGCAACGCCTTGCACAACAAACTCTGAGAACCTCTGAGTTACGTGCACGAGAGTCGAGGCTGGAGCGTTCCCAACGTCTTCATGAGCAAAATGTAAGGACCTCTGACTTACGCGAGCGAGAGTCAAGTGTCGCGCGTTCGCAACGCCTTGCACAACAAAATCTGAGAACCTCTGAGTTACGTGCACAAGAGTCCAGGCTGGAGCGTTCCCAACGTCTTCGTGAACAAAATGTAAGGACCTCTGACTTACGCGAACGAGAGTCAAGTGTCGAACGTTCGCAACGCCTTGCCGAACAAAGTCTGAGGACCTCCGAGCTACGCGCTCAAGAGTCGAGGCTAGAGCGTTCCCAACGTCTTCTTGAACAAAATATAAGGACCTCTCAGTTGCGCGAAAGCGAGTTGAATGTCGAGCGCTTGCAGCGACTTAGAGCTCAGGCAGAGAGACAGCAGTTGTCCACAAATAGAGTTCGCAATCGAAGTTTAGCTAACAGCAACAGACTGGCTTTCAGATATGATCCGCAGGTTGATTATGCACAACAAGCGTCCGTCCAAATCGGAGTCATGAATAAGATCTGCTCTAACTGCTCTGCCAAGAAATGGGCGGACGAACCTAATGGTATGTGCTGTGCTTCAGGTAAAGTTTGTCTTCCTAACCTTCAGGAGCCGCCGCAACCAATAAAAAATCTTTTAACTAATAACCATCCATTATCTGGTCATTTTTTAACAAACACACGTAAATACAATAGTCTTTTTCAAATGACTTCTTTTGGGGCTAAAGAAATCAGGGAAGGTCATTTTATGCCCACTTTTAAAATTGAAGGACAGGTGTATCATCTCATTGATAGCCTTTTACCACCATCAGGCCAAAACCCACAGTTCTTGCAAATATATTTTATTTCAGATGCAGACCAGTTATCTTTGCGATCAAGCATCGCACCAACCTTAAAAATGGATTTAATTCGCGAATTACAGACCGTTCTGAATAATCATAACGCGTATATACAAAGTTTTAAACAAAATTTAGAACTCAACTCCTCAGATAATTTAAAGTTAATTATTCATTCAGATCGCACTCCACAGACAGCACACAGAGGCAGATATAATGCTCCTACTGTAAACGAGGTAGCCGTTCTCTTAGTTGATGAAGACAAAGGTCCCAGGGATATAGTCTTACACGGGAGAGACGGACAGCTCAAGAGAGTTTCTGAGCTACATCGGTCCTATGATCCACTACAGTATCCCATAATGTTTGTGTCAGGAGAAGACGGTTATTATTTGACTATCTCTCAGCAGGGTTCTGCGCGTAATAAAACTGTTTCATGTATGCAATTTTATGCATTTAGATTAATGTTTAGAACTAACTCTTTTAATCCGTTACATTATTACAGAGACTTATTTAGTCAATATTGTGTTGACATGATGGCGAAAATGATATCTGAAAGATTAAATTATATTTCCCGGAATCAACAAAGACTGAGGGCTGATGACTACATTCATCTCAGAGATGCCTTAAATCATGACGCAAATGTTGACCCATCAAACATCGGTCAACATGTCATATTGCCATCGTCATTTACGGGTTCTCCGCGTTTCATGCACGAGAAAACGCAGGACGCGATGACGTACGTCCGAAATTATGGTAGACCTGACCTATTTGTCACTTTTACATGTAACCCTGAATGGCCTGAGATTAAGGCGGAGCTGCTACCAGGACAACGGTCTTTCGACCGTCATGATATAATTTCCCGTGTCTTTCATTTAAAGATGAAGAAATTCATCAAATTATTTGTCAAAGAACAGATATTCGGTAAAACAAAATGTTATATGGCAAGTGTGGAATGGCAAAAGCGCGGTTTACCTCATTGTCATTTGCTGTTCTGGCTAGAAAGTAAAATACAACCAAACGAGATCGACAGCGTCATAGTTGCGGAGCTACCCGATCAAGAAATTGATCCGGTACTACACAATATTATAACTAAAAATATGGTACATGGACCCTGCGGAGAGCATAATTTAGCTGCACCATGCATGAAGAACGGTGTCTGCACAAAAAAATACCCTCGCTGTTTCATGAACGATACCCAAACCGGAGAGGATGGGTATCCAGTTTATCGTAGGCGCGATACAGAAAATGGTGGTCGGAGCACTACGCTACAAATTAGGGGCAACATGGTGACGATAGATAATAGGTGGATTGTTCCATACTCCCCGCTACTATGTAAGACTTTTAACGCTCATATAAACGTGGAGTATTGCCACTCTGTCCAAGCCATTAAGTATATATGTAAATATATAAATAAAGGTTCAGATCAGGCAACTTTTAGCCTTAGGAACCCACACGATGAGGTCGAAAACTATTTAAATGGCAGGTACATAAGCACATCTGAAGCTGTCTGGCGCTTATTTGAATTTCCCATTCACGACCGGTATCCTACTGTAGTGCATTTGGCTGTTCATCTCGAGAACGGTCAAAGGGTGTATTTTACACCAGGGACAGCTCATCAAGTTGTCCAAAACCCACGCAATACCACATTATTAGCATTTTTTGCTCTCTGTAATGAAGATGAATTCGCGAAAACTCTTCTGTATCATGAAGTCCCGCAGTACTATACATGGGCAAGTAATAAATTCACTAGAAGGAGGCGTGGTGAAGATGTAGTTGGACATCCGGGGATAAAAAAAGATGCCGCTTTAGGTAGAGTCTACGGGATACATCCATCACAATCGGAGTGTTTTTATCTTAGGATTCTACTGCACCACGTACGCGGTCCGACCTCATTTGCCTACCTTAAAACTGTAAACGGTTTTGTCAAAGAGACGTATCAAGCAGCTTGCCGTGACCGAGGTTTACTTGAAAACGATAACCATTGGGGTAATACTTTAAGCGAAGCTTCGTTATCACACTGTCCAAAAAAACTAAGGGAGTTATTCGTAGTCATACTTTTATTTTGTCAACCATCGGAACCATTGAAGTTATGGGATACTTTCAAAGATCAGTTCTGTGAAGATATTAGACATCGTATCAGACAACAAAATCAGGATAACACTTTACCCTTTACTGAAGTAATTTATAATGAAGGATTAATTGAAATAGAAAACAAACTTCTAGAATTAAACGACAAGAATTTAAGTGATTTTGGATTACCTTCTCCCGTTCGTACCCAGAATAATACTATTGACACAATGATACAACAGTATAACAGAAATGATCTAACAGCCTTTGTAAATGACGATGTGCCAAAATTATTACCAGATCAAAGACATGCTTATGAGACTATTGTGGATAGCGTGAACAATAACATGGGGAGATTATTTTTTTTGGACGCACCAGGAGGCACCGGAAAGACTTTTCTCGCAAATTTGATACTTGCTAAGATACGGCAATCAGGGAAGATAGCGATTGCAGTTGCTTCGTCAGGAATTGCTGCAACTCTCTTGAACGGAGGAAAAACGGCTCACTCTACGTTTAAACTCCCGCTATCCGTATCTTTAGATCAACGGTCTACGTGCTCTATTCGGAAAAATGGGCCTCTTGGTAAATTACTGCAAGACGCGTCGTTGGTAATATGGGATGAATGTACCATGAGTCATAGAGCTCATGTGGAGGCCGTGGACCGTACTTTAAAAGACCTCCGAAACTCTGCTAATGTTATGGGTGGTATCACTTTTGTATTTGCTGGAGATTTCCGACAAACGCTTCCAGTCGTCAACAGAGGTACGCGAGCAGATATTATGAAGGCATGTTTAAAATCGTCTCAACTTTGGACATCTGTTCAACATTTGTATTTGCGCACCAACATGAGAGCTCACTTACATGGAAATACGCGTAGCAATTTTCCACAACAGCTGCTGAAACTTGGAGAAGGAATTTTTCCATTTTTAAATTTGGGCACCAATTATGCAGTTACTTTACATGAGTCTCTAGGCCAAATAGTCCATAATTTAGATAGTCTGATAGATGCTATATATCCTGACATCGAAAACTTACATCAAAATGATTTTCGTTGGCTGTGTTGTAGAGCAATAGTTTCTCCCAGGAATGAAACCGTCAACGAAATAAACAATTCAATTATGCAAAAAGTACCGGGTGAAGTTAAGTGCTATAAATCCATAGACACCGTCACTAACATCGAGGACGCAGTACACTATCCCCAGGAATTTTTAAATTCTCTGAACCCCGCTGGGCTACCACCTCATGAACTGTCGTTAAAAGTAGGCACGCCGATAATGCTTCTCAGAAATTTAAACCCCCCTAACATGTGTAATGGCACGAGACTTCTTATAAAGGAGCTAAAAGATAATTTAATAGTAGCTAAGATTATCACCGGCCCTGCAGCTGGTCAATTAGCTCATATACCAAGAATACCCATGATTCCTACTGATTTGCCTATACCCTTCAAAAGGCTCCAATTTCCAGTAAAAATTTCTTTCGCACTAACGATAAACAAATCCCAGGGCCAAACATTCAAATTAGTAGGAATTGATTTACGAAAAGAATGTTTTACGCATGGGCAACTTTACGTTGCCCTATCACGGGTCGGGGCTGCTGACCATCAGTATATTTTGTTACCAGAAAATAATTTAACGTCAAATGTTGTTTATAGAGAAGCTCTACAATAATAGCTTTATTTATCTATCCTAAAACAACCGGGACTCCCGGCAGAAGTGAAAACTTAGTATTAATTACATTTAAATATTTTCATCATTAACAACTTTAATCTATGCAGCCTGTGGATAATGATGATGTCGTTTGTCCATCTTTTTTTGGATAATGATGATGTCGTTTGTCCATCATTGATGTTTTTTTTAAGTGGAGATAGTTAAATAAAAGGATGGACAGTGACATGGGCTATTTATGTTTAATAAAAATGTAGATCTTTAGTACACGGGACGGGACGGATGATATTGCTTGACGGTAAAATTTGGAAAACAGGACAAGACGCGTGAAAACCCCGGATTTTAGAGTCTGAAAGTCGGACATGTCACCAAGATCTTTTAAACATATTCAATGTAATAAAAAATAGTTAAAAATATTATAAATCACCTTTTTTATTTGGAACGGTGAATATACTTGGTTCATCGGTTGATCGTGGTGTGGTGCGCCGTGCGAGCATAGTGCGTGTCTCGCGAGCGGCCCAAATTTTTTTTATTTATTTATTTTTTAAAACCCGGTCTACAAATGAAACCTTCCCTGGACGCTCCCCGGATGCCCTCTAAACTAGGACAAACCCGGACGGATGGCAACCCTACTTGACGGGAAACTATAAAAAAATTAAATTGAGGAGGAGCGGGGAATAAGCACTTACTTTATATGATAGTCTGTCTTTAAAATTAGAAGGGTACCTAAAAGGTTTTCACGCGAACGAAGTCGCGGGCGACTGCTAGTTTATTATAAAGGCCAAAGTTTGCACGTATACGTACGGATAGATGGATATTTGTTTGTTACTTGTTTGTTTGACGACCTCCGTGGCGCAGTGGTTTGCGCGGTGGATTTATAAGACGGAGGTCCTGGGTTCGATTCCCGGCGGGGCAGATTGAGATTTTTCTTAATTTGTCTTGGTCTGGCTGGTTGGAAGCTTTCGCCGTGGCTAGTTACCACCCTACCGACAAAGACGTACCGCCAAGCGATTTAGCGTTCCGGTACGATGTCGTGTAGAAACCGAAAGGGGTGTGGATTTCATCCTACTCCTAACAAATTAGCCCGCTTCGATCTTAGATTGCATCATCACTTAACATCAGGTGTGATAGCAGTCAAGGGCCAACTTGTAGTCGATAAAAAAAAACTCTTTCACGCAAAACCAATATTATGTAGCTTATATATCAGGATGACACATAAGCCACATTTCATCCCGTATTCTCACGGAAAAGAGAACTACGCGTGTGAAATCGTGCGTCCTCTAGTACAATAATAATTAGTTTTAGTATTGCACAAAATTTTACGTTACTTTACGTTTCACTAAGTAGGATAGTTTTACATTCAGCATATTCTGTAACGCTTTTCTCAATATCATAGATAACTATTTTTAAAACCAACTGCAAGTATTAGGTTATCTCTCTCTTATATATTCATGTTAATGACGTGACGGGTGCATCCCAGTAGTACCCGCTAATTTTAGTTCTATAGCACTGTTGATACACCATATTAGTGCTTAGTGTCCCATTAGTTCTATATAGAAATGAAATTAAAGAAATGTTGATATGAACATCTTGTTTGTACGTTACATATAAAATATCTATAGTTTTTATAAGTATAATATGGAATCTTTTTTGATTGCATTAATAAATGTCCACTTAAATTTGAGAGTATCTATAAACATACTGTATCGAATACAGCTTTGCTTAAATTGCACAAAACGTCTTTAAAATGGTATTGAGGTTTTTAATATAATTTTTTCTAAACTGAATAGTTTGCGCGAAAGATTCTTCCAAAGTGGTAAAATGTGTGTCCCCCTGTAACTTCTAAAATAAGAGAATATTTTTTTAGACACAACTTGGTTTTAACAACTTAGCTTTTGTCGCAAGGGACATTTTTTTGTTAAAAACAAAATGAAATATCAATCAAAATAATATAAAGTTTATAACTTATATGGTATAAGTAAAGTCAAGAGCAAAAACTATACTGCAGTACTATACAGAACTAGGATATAATTTGACAGCCCGGAAAATATCCCAATAGTTCTATAGAACTACGGTATGGGGTACTACTGGGATGCACCCGACGTGACTGACGACTAAGGATCATAACATCACCAACTTTACATCTTTGATGATTTACATCTTTGATTGATGCTGAGCATGTCTAGTTAAGGTACGTATTAACCTAGGGGTTAAACTCAGAACCTTATAAGATGCAAAAACTTAGTACAGTAGCAAGGTAGCAGTTTATTTATGTCCTGTCAGAAAGATAATTTATCATTTACATTTTAATTTGCAACAGATTCATAAATTAACATTAAATTAACAAAATATTGTTATAGTTTATTCTAAGTTCTTGCAAATTAATATAACAAAAAATATAAGTCACGAGAACATTACTGTGTGCTCTTAATAAAATATTTTTAGCTCTGTGCATAATTAAATATGGAAATATAATAAAATATATGAAATATTAAAAAATATAAATTTGAATATTTTCAAGTAGGTACGTTTGAAGGGTCAAGTCGCAAATGATTTTAATCAGCGCTAAAGAATAATTAAAAACATTCTGCAAATCTATATCCATCAAGTAATATCCAAAGTCATTGTGGTAATATCCATTTAATTTGAATTGTCCTAATCTGAAGGATGGCCGGCAAGCGTCAGGGCGGGGGTTGGTGGGAAGAGTTGCAAAGGATTCTCCTTTGCAACTCCAGATGCAACTCCTCTGCCAGATCCTAACCCAGAAACAACACAAATTGTAAATATACTAAAAAGATCCTATTATTATACAATACAATAAACCATTTTTACTGTTGGACATCGGAATAAAATTCTGTTAAAAATAGTAGAGTAATTAAAGTATTTCCTTTTAATTTACACTCTTTATTTTATTTATAGCATTTTTATCTCTTTATTGTTTCACTGGGTTCTAGCCTTTTAAATCGTTTTTATTCGTATTTTCATCAAAAGTGGGCTCTAAAAGCGGGTCGTTAAGTCTGTTTAAAAATATATTTAATGAAGCTTTGCGACAACTATACGGAAATTGATGATTTGATTTGATTTGAGGGACGATAACCAATGTTAGGCTCAGGTCGATTACTCCGAGTTCCATAAGTTTTAAATGTAATTTATATTAAATAGTAAAAAATATATAAGATAATGATACATAATACATTGTTGTATTTTATTAGTGGGTTAAAGTTCTATACAGTGTCTGGCATTCTCCTTTTCAATTTCGCTGTGTGGGGTGTACGAGCGTAGTTATAGACGTGAAGAAACATTAAAAAAAAATTCACTTTATGTGGCAAGTGTATGTAACCTTCAAATCACTTATGAGGTCTGTGCTTTCAGCCAATCAAGTGATGATGATGATTTACATACAATATACATATTTTCAATTAAAAATAAATAATTAGGTGTGTGTAAATTATAGTAACAAAAACAATTTGAGTGCAGTATGAGTACGTGCGTCGGTGAATGTAGTAGATATCTAGTTTCTCACGAGTCTCACCGGAAAACTGTAATTGGTGAAAACTTGATACTCAGGTCTGCAGCTTTGAGATTAGCGCCAGACTCTGTCATACGCATAATATCATAAGAATATAGTTGTGTGCTAAAAATACGATAAAAGTAAATTGTGGAAGTTAACTTCTGTCTTAGTATTAATAAGAAATAGTTTGTTTTATTTATGAAATTATTTTAGTGTGTCGCTTTTAATTATTTTGCATTACAATTTTCATTTACACTCCTAATAATTTTTGTTTCTAAATTCGTGTTCGATTTTGAATTCGTAATGAAATGTAGAGAAGTAGACAGTTTTCATCGCCCTTAATAAATAGTCGATATTTAAAACTTGTTGGTCTATTGGTCCCGTCGGGTCTTCTCAGCATATGACTGCCCTCCGAGCCGGTGGTAAAGCCACTACAAACAGATGAATTTGATATTTGAAATTGGATTCTAAAGTAAGCGTACTTAAAATAAGCGAATTTTAATTTTGATTTTTACCATACTATGTGGAATTTATTTATATATCATTGTTCCTATAGTCGTTTAATTCGGTCTTATAGAGAAAAGCTTCGACCAACATCTTAAAAAGCTTTCGCTTAGTTGTTGAATCAAGGGTTGGAGAATGGACGAACGGACGAATTATTGTAAGGAGGTCCCTCACTCTGGAGCCTTGACCACCGGTTGAATAGACCGCCTGGATTTTTTTTATAAATTTTTAATAATGTTGGTTTTTATAATTTTTATAAGCATTGAAAAAATTGTAAGTAAAATAAATGATAGATATCACCCTAAAGTAGATTAAAGATAAAGTGCCTCAATGTTTGTTGCTCCGAGTCGGCTAGACTACGTGTGGTCACTAGTGATGTGATGCTATAAATAAGAAAGGTCGCTGGTCTGTTATCACAATATACGTACGCTTGCTCTGTGAAACAAGGGAGGAACTGTATACCTACCAACTATGAGCCGAGGTTGACAAGAGTAACCTGGTCCAGATTAAATAGGCTGATATGTACATAGGGCCTCGTGATCTGAAGCCCCTAGACTAACTAATGCTTCTTTATTAGGGTTCCCTTGAAACGTGGAAAAAAAGGAACCCTTATAGATTCGAGAAGACCGTTCATCTGTGTCACATCCAATTTTTCCGAAACTATATGAACTCTACATTTAGTAAATAGGTAGGAATATGTATTCTGTTACTGTTATAGATTTTAACACAAATATAGAAAAAAAAGCAATAAATTTTGGGGGCTCTTCATGGGTAGAACTGAAACTCAAAGATTTTTTTCCATCAAACCCATATGTGGTAAAATGTTTGTCCCCCCCCCTGTAACTTCTAAAACAAGAAAATGATAAAAATATATTATGACTTATGACAAACTTCCAGTGAAAATTAGTTTGAACGAGATCTAGTAAGTAGTTTTTTTTTCAAATAATTATAATGTTATTTATTACTCTTACCCTCATGAATGCGTGGTATCGAGAAAGTCACATCAAATACTTACTCATATCAAAAACTTTTACATACCGGTATGTACGGAACCCTCGGCGCGCGAGTCCGACTTGCACTTGGCCAGTTTTTCTACACAGCTTTGTAGATATACGAGTCTTTGTATCAGGTACTTCATGTTGAATGAAAGGAGTAGTTGATATGTTTCCGTAACACTAGCCGGATAGTTGATAAGCGATCTATCCGGTCATTCGGGCGTCAGGTTGAACGTCCATCCATTCAAAGAAATACGTCCGGGGACTTACTAGCTTTATTATTATCATTTCGGCTTATTTTAATTATTTAAAGACCCAAACAATAAACAAAATACTTGTACGTTTCAAGTGCGCTCAGTTTACAATTTAATTTAAAATGTCAAGTTTGTCTGGTTTGTTGTAATTCTACCCCACTGTCAGTTTTGAACGCAGATTCTACTTTTTTAAGAAATGCACTGTTGCTCGTTACTAAAATCTAACTACCAATTGAAAAAGATTTCAGTCGTGTAGTATATCCTTTGTCTAATGAATGTGTTTTTATCATATTATAAGTGTAATAGACATACTTTTGTAAACATCGATAATTTTTAAGCGTAAAAAGAATGTAATCGCTATTAAAACATCATCCGTGGCGCAGTAGTTAGCGTGGTAGACTTACGAGATGAAGATCTCGAGTTTTGAGTTGATTGAGATTTTCTTAGAGATCTAGATAAGGTGGGTGGGAGACTTCGGCCGTGGGTTTTAACTACCCTGCCGGCAACGACACACCACCAAGTGATTTAGCATTCCGGACGATGTCATGTACAAACTTATAAAAATAACCACGAATAAGCCCGCTTTTATCTTAGATTGCGACGAAAAGCACCATTGGTGTGATTACAGTCAAGAGATAACTCGTAATACTTAAATACAAAAAGTCAAATAATTTAACTGCTACACATTATTAACCCTTTTTAACGGCGTGATGAAGTCTACGCCGACAATAATAAACGTGTAAAGATTAAAAATTAAAAAAAAAATAGAACCGACTCAAAACACACTAAAAAGTAAAAAACTGTGTCTTTTTAGTTGCTTTAATTTACTTAAGCATATCTGAAGTCGGTGCCAGCAAGAGAAGTTTGTGGGCTCTAGATAATGTCCTTAAAGTAGAAACCTTGGCTGGTACGGACTCCTAGATATGCTTAAGTAAATTAAAGCAACTAAATGATACAGTTATTTTTTACTTTTTAGTGCGTTTTGAGTCGGTTCTATTTTTTGTTAAAAATTTTTATTTCTTACTTTTTAGTGATTTATCGCCACGTAACGTACTCGTACTATACTGTCATAGTATATTATATGGCACTTGTAGCCAAAAAGCTACCGATACTTACACAAAAACCGAAATCGCTGCAAGTGTGCCTATAAAATTTGAAGAATTCCTTCGATTTTCCCAAGATATCATCATCAGATCCTAATATGATGACAATGGGACCACTTTGAAAGTCTGCCCTTTCTAATAAAAAAAGAATTATCAAAATCGGACAACTCTGTAAAAAGTTATACGTGGTCATACATAAAAAAATATACGTGTCGAATTGAGAACCTCCTCCGTTTTTTTTCGTCGGTTAAAAAGTGAATGGAAGTGGTCACATGTGGCGCATGCGCATGCGGCGCGCTATCGCCGTGTTTACTAAACACTGCCGGTGTGCCGGAGCCTCCTCGCTTGCTTCCCGACTGCAGCGGATGTAGTCCACTGCGTTAAATGCAACACTGCCAAATATATTGTAATAGCTGCTGTCCGCAACTTCGTCTGCGTGGAATTTGCTGTTATAATACGTAGATTCAAAAAAAAAGTATAAAATAGTCTAAGTTCAAAAATATAAATTAAGCCAAGTAAATGCCCATTTAAACAAATACAACATTCCATCAATATCGATCTAGCTGCTCTGAAATGACACGCGTAGCATAAATACGAAAAGTAACATTTATATTTGGATGTCTATCCTGATTAATCTCAGTAGGTTATTTTAAAGGCCTAGAATCTATACTATAAATGCGAAAGTATATCCATCTGTGTGTTACGCAATTTCAGTTACAGTTGGTACAGACGACCTCCGTGGCGCAGTGGTATGCGCTGTGGATTTATAAGACGGAGGTCCTGGGTTTGACTCCCGGCGGGGCAGATTGAGATTTTTCTTAATTTGTCTTGGTCTGGCTGGTGGAAAGCTGTCGCCGTGGCTAGTTACCACCCTACCGACAAAGACGTATCGCCAAGCGAATTAGCGTTCCGGTACGATGTGTAGAAACCGAAAGGGGTGTGGATTTTCGTCCCACTCCTAACAAGTTAGCCCGCTTCCATCTTAGACTGCATCATCACTTAACATCAGGTGTGATAGCAGTCAAGGGCCAACTTGTAGTTGATAAAAAAAAGACTTAGTCTAGAGCCTGAGCAAGGACATACGCTACTTTTTATCGTATTATTACAAAAAAAATCTCTTAGACGGAGTCGCGGGCGTCCGCTAGTAATTGTCATGAAAATCTTCGTGACTCACAAAGTAAGGAGTAATTTTACAAGCTTTAATAAATTTAGTACTCACAGTATACTGTTGTATGCTGGATACATATTGATACGCTTTAAATGTATTACAAAATATTTACAGTGTCAAAGTCACGCATTTCCGCACATTACACTTTTATGGCCTAGGAACGCAAACCTGCGTTACTAAATTATTTCCACTGAGAATTTATTAAACAGTGTAAAATGTAATTAACTACGGTTTGTTTTACATATTAGCGTTATGATTCACTTGGAATATTTTAATGCTTCTGAACTGTATGTCGATTCTTGAAAAAAGTAGTAGTACATAGATTCGAAGTTGATGTACAACGAATATACTTCAAAGCGATAAACAAATGCGGGTAGAAAAACCTTTCCTATCGCTCGCCATGTTGCATTGGAACTCTTATTCCTATGAGAGAGTAAGAGTTCCAAATAAATAATTTAAATTTAACTAAATACAATATTTTTAACTAAATATTACTAGGATTGACGGCCGAGTGGCGCAGTGGTTAGTGACCATGCTTCTGCGTCCTGGGCTGTGGGTTCGATTCCCACATCTGGAAAATGTTTGTGTGATAAGCATGGATGGTTTTCAGTGTCTGGGTGTTTATTTATATATTATAAGAATTTATGTATAAAAATATTAATATATAAAAATATTCATCAGTTATCATAGCACCCATAACACAAGCTACTTACAAGTTTGGGGCTGCATAGCGATGTGTGTATTGTCCTGTAATATTTATTTATTTAATTATTAGTATAATTAGATTTCAGTTTAGAACGAATAAATACTGTAATTTTAAATTATTAGCAAATACCGACTACATTTTAAATAATTTAACAAAATAAAATGTTTTATACTTGTTATTTATTAATAGAATTTTAATTACGAAACGAATTCAAACAATAAAATCTGCTACAGAAATGTTGAGTGTTTAGCGAGTAGTCTATGGTGTAGAAGTAAGAAACCTAATAGTGTTTACTGTTGACATTCTGGAAGACACATAATGCGTTACATTATGTGTTTAAATTACGTCTAAATTGATACTTGCGATGCGATGCGACATCATTATCCGTAGTTTTGTTGTTGTAAGGTACTTTCTTGAAATTGCACAATCACTGTTTTTCTTCTAAATTGTAGTCTTTTACTATAGTTTTCACATTTTTAACCGACGAAAAAAAAACGGAGGTGGTTCTCAATTCCACACGTATATATTATTATTATTTTTTTTTGGCGATAAATCACTAAAAAGTAAGAAATAAAATTTTTTAACAAAAAATAGAACCGACTTAAAACGCACTTAAAAGTAAAAAATAACTGTGTCATTTAGTTGCTTTGATTTCCTTAAGCATATCTAGGAGTCGGTGCCAGCAAGGTTTCTACTTTTAGGACGCTATCTAGAACCCACAAACTGCTTTACTACGTTAAATAAATGTTCCTAAACTTAACCTAAACTTGCTGGCACCGACTTCATAGGTATGCTTAAGTAACTAAATGACACAGTTAATTTTTACTTTTTAGTGCGTTTTGAGTCGGTTCCATTTTTTGTTAAAAATTTTGGCTTAAAGATTTGGTAACTAAATTATGCGTATTTAATGAAGGGCGTGTTTAATTTTCGATTATGACATTTTATAATTTGTTTTTATAATCTTAGTCAATTTTAACTGACTAAACTGTACAATGACTAAACAGTTTTTTGGTCTGTATGTGTGAGTGTGTATGTGTTTATTTATAACGACACTTCAGCTGTGTCAACATCCTCTTTGTGTGTGTACAATACATTTCAGTGAGCCATTATATGTTGTGTGTTGGCTCAGGTGTTTCTGTTCGGAGTCATTTTCGTTATAAAGATTCTTCAATAGGACTACTTGGAATAATTAGCCACGGCGTAGCGCCGACGTACACGCATCTGATGTTTGACGGATGACGCATCGTTGATTTTCAAAATAATGTGTACAGGATTCTGACAGTTCTTTGTGTATTTGTTAGTCAGGTACTTCCCAGTTTGTTGTGTGCTATTATTTGTAATGTTTACTATTTTAGGCCATTTGCAATAAATTTTAAATACTTCTCTATGTAATTTCAAGTCGGTTAATTTCTTAGTTTGAATAATAAAATAACATCGAAAGGAAAAGCTTCAACGTTCAGTCAATAGTTTACGAATGACACAAAATTATAAAATATTACCAAATTTCAAAAAATCCATCTTACATTGTTTTTTTTTCAGATTACATTTTTTTTATTTGTTTGTTGAAGCGCGTCGTTGCTGATATATTTTTGAAGGCGTTAGATAAATATTACATTAAAACATACGTATAGATCCATTTTACGTTACTAATTACAGTTATAACCGAGTACATATAATAGAATTGTCTTAAAAAAAATTCTTTAACATTCCCATCTATTAATGGTTTGTCATGCAACCTGAGATCGACAGTAGAAAAGAAACATTCGAGAAAAATAAGTTTCTGAATTATGAACTGTGTAAAAAAAGAAACCAGTTTTGTTTATGCTACTAACAGTACAGTGATAAAAAATCGTGTCAAATAGCCTCCCTAAAGCATTAACTTCGAAATTAGTTCCTTCAAAACTAAAAGATCCTGTCATTTAGAAAATTATTGTAATTGTTAAATACACCTAACCTAAAACCTATATTAACGGTTCATTGCAAATCCAGGCTTCTCTCGTAGTACAGGTCAGGGATATGATAAAGTTTGACTCTGTGTATACCGAAACCGATGGTTTTCTTCCGAGGAAACAACATGGACTTTTCAACTCTGGCTTGCTTCTGAGCATTCGTTAGGATTTAAGAAAAACCTTGGAGTCTAACCCAAGACATTTTCATGATCTGTAGGCTAATACACGGAAATCAGTGCATATAGCACGTTTTTACTCGAACCCTATATAAAATTGTGATAAATTGCTAAATCATTTAATTTTTTGACGTTATAATAATTATTTGATTGTTAATTAGACCTTGGTCTTATATTTAGTATATAATTAATTTCTTAAGTCTTAGAAATTATTAATCATATTGCACGCCCGAAGAGGCGGAATTATAGATATGAATAAATTATATCCAAATGTATGAGACGTTCAGACGTATAATATAATATCTCAGTGGTTTTCTAAACAACTTACCGTTTAGAGATACCACGTGATGTTAAGTGACGATAATATTTAAGATCATCAGCAGCCTATTTTAATGACGTTCCACAGGTCGAATTTTCTCCCTATATTACTGATTGTATATGGAGCTTAAACCCACCACATTGCTCTGCTCCTAAGCAGGGTAGCAGGCCCAGTGATTAAGATGACAGTGTTGGTCATTGTTGTTAAGAGACCACTAATTAGCCATGGCAAACATTTATCACCAGACCATAATTTAATTACTTTAGAGAATATGAATCTCTGAACTGGAACCTTTTTTTTTTATCGACTACAAGTTGGCCCTGGACTGCTATCACACCTGATGTTAAATGATGATGCTCGAAACTGGAAACTAGAATTCCGATTTAGATTTTAGACTTTAAATTCAAGGCATTATTGCTCTTGACAGAAAAAATCTTGTTACGGCACAATGTAGTAAATTTAAAACCGTTTGATAGGTAACAACTCGCAGCTCGGTTTGGTTAGAAATGCACGCGTAATACCTTACACAACCATTGTTTCGACTTCACGAAAATCAAGGACTAAAAATGCCATGGTTTTAGGGAATGATCAACATTTCAATTTCTTCTATAGCCAAGCCAAAAGTCTGTGCAAACTCTACGTTCTCAAAATAGACGATAGTTGATGCCGTGAACTTTAACATCCTTGTGTTGTAGACGAGTCACGCGACATGTCACCTCCTCCGTGGCGCAGTGGTGTGCATGCTAGATTTATAACAAGGAGCTTCCGATTCTCAGTTGACCCATTGAGATTTTCTAAACCTAATTAGGTCTAGCTAGTGGGAAGCTTCGGTTTTGGCCGTAGCTAGGCCAACTTACCGACAGACACATACCGCCAAACGATTTAGCGTTCCAGTATGATGTCGTGTAGAAACCAAAAGGAGTGTGGATTCCATTCTACTCCTTATAAGTTAATACGCTTACAACTTAGATTGCATCATCACTTACCATCAAGTGTGAATGCAATCAAGGTCTAAATAGCCCTCAAGCCCAGTAAAGTGAAAAGAAAGCGGTTCGCGTCATTTCACAAATATTTCTAATTAGAAGAACTAAAATGTGGAATACCGTTGCAGTGTCAGTGTTTTCCGATACTTACCGATTGTACACTTTCAGGAAAAAAGTGAATAGGCTACTAAATATGTATAATATAGTACTACTTAAAATATGATATTAAGTTGTTTCGTTATTTTTATAATCTGATGGATATAATCTTTTCATACTTCAAAACACAACGTTCCCGAGCCGTCTCCTTCATCATCATCATCATTATCAGCCTATTAATGGACCACTACAGAGACAGGCCTCCCTCCTTATAGGAGAGGGGATATGGAGCGTACACCCATCACGCTGCACCAATGCGGGTTGGCGGGCTTAGGGTGATAATGTATCATTTATTAACGATCACTATCAGATGTTGATGTTAGTGACCAGGACTGACGGCTTAACGTGCTCTCCGAGGCACGGGGGTGTAACACCACCAACTTCCTCGCTCTTGGAATGTACTGAACATTTCATAGAAGAATGAAAAAGCTTAGAATTATTCCATGACCCGGTCCAGGAATCGAACCCAGGACCTCGTGATCGAAGCTACATAGGCTAACCACTAGACCAACGAGCCGTCACCCTATGACACCTTATTGTCGACAGCCCACCTAGTGGGAGGTCGGTGCGGGGATGCCATACGAGCATCTTGAGAGAACCATCGTCCATCAGCTCTTTTATCCCTGTATGATTATCTCTTTATATCCCTTTAAATTAGCGTGACTAACTAACCACCTGCTATATATTATAAACAACGATGTATATGGATGCAGTTAGCTTAATAAATAATTCGATTACATAGTAACCGCGATTGTACAGTGAAATAAAACAATAATGTCCACTGAGGGGTCACTGAATGATTGACTCGCGTTAATATAACAGATACGACGCGTTATGGCTCATACATTGTAGCGTATTGAGGAAATTTGCATTCCTTGATAACGATTATTGTACCTTTACGATAATATGTGCTACATAGCTGTCTGTCTACATTAGAGTAGCGTGCTCCACAAACCCTGTCATATATAGAGCCTTACCTTGTATTGGCCCGTTAGAATATAATGTATTATTGTCATCATCATCATCATCAGTTGACACATGTCCACGACTATATGTTTCTTGTAAGACTTGTAGACACAATGGATTCGAGCTACCTACATCTGGCGGCTTCACGTTGACCAAAGTACGATCGCTTTCGGTATGATCGCTATTCCACCTCCTCAGGACTCCATCATATCATCTAGCAGCCTTTTGTAATACATAGAAACGTTAATATAAAAATATAACTCTGAATGAAACGATGAATGATATCTAATTCAAATTTCAAATTCGTTTATTTCACTTTACAAACAAGTTTAAAATTTTAAATACGTCTATTTTTAATGAGTCTTCCACCGGTTCAGAAGACAACAAAAATATTGATTGAATTTAAAGTGTAACTTATACCTTAATTGTTTATATTTAGTAATTACACACTCATATTGCGATAATGTTTTGTCTTTGAGTGAAGTTATGATGTCATTCATTAGTGAGGTCATGTCTTACGCGTCAGATACAAACTCAGAGGGTAAGTGTTGAGGTGTATGAAAATGATCATTATCTGCCTATTTACTGCCCACTTCGAGGTCAGGCCTCATACAGACATACCTAGCTTATCCCACCACGCTGCATTAACGCACGTTGGCAGAGTGATGATATCTAATTATTTTAAAGATCATCATCTGATGTTGATGTTTGTGATCGCGGTCGATCGCTCGGTGTCCTATTCGAGACATGACACAACCCACAACTTCCCAACGCTGGGCTTAGAATTTTACATTACAAAATGATTATCATTAATAAAATCATTATTATAAAAACAAAAAACCCGACTGCTTAGAAGTTATGAACTGAAAAGAGAAAAACAAGGATCCGTATATCTTTATATCTTTTTTTTTTTTTGTTTTTATAATAATAATTTTATTTGAGACATTTTAGTTTTAGTTTATGGTATAGAAATGAGATGGTACACTTAGTACACTTTTTGCCATTTTTTGTTAAAAAAGTAATATGAATATGATATGATATTTATATTTTTGAAATGGTCTTTTTACGACCTTTCAATTGGTACCCATATTGCTATAGCCTATGTCACTACCACAATTTTGACAAATTCAACGACATTCACTGTCACGCCGTTTAGGCTGTACCGCCGAAGAAATGGACATACATACATAAGCTCAAAAACGATCGTTACTAAATTAAATATTATCATTCTAAGCTTCAATACAAGGACCTTAGTAGGTCTAATCTTTGAGTTACTTCTGCTAGTAGAGTTCTGGCCTGTATTGATAAATTCAAATATGTTGATAATGATGACGATCATGTTGGTAAAATAGTTGAGGTTTCCCTACTGAGTCTGGAAATGGAAGTCAGGAATAAACGTACCTGAGTTTACAGTGGGCCCCTCCACATACCGGGGTGTTATTACCACAGCTTCACAGTTGTCGTATAATAATTAGTTATCGCCATAATTAGCGTAGAAGATATTACATTTAACGAGCAATAAGTGCACGCAAAAACATTATTTGAATAAACATCTGATTTAAATTAACATAAAGATATAATTTAGCACGTGTCAAGTAATTCACGTTATATATAACACTATTTCGAAATAAAAATCAACAGAAATTACCCCTTGGCTGACTCTAACTGACAATTAAATGAAAATATTTTCAATAACTACGAAAAAGGAGTTTGAATTAAGATAATGCTAATGTGTTATGTACGTTATATAACTTGTAGAGCATAATCTCACCACAAATGAGTATTTGGTAATAGTTACTATCACTAATTATGCGGTGAGATAAGAATATTGAAATACTTCAGGCTATAACATCTATTCGCTCAAAAGTAAACGGTGAACAGATCAGTCACGGTACTCATATAGAAAACACGGATTCCTTGCAATTATCTTAGACATACCCAACAATAGAGTCCAGGTCACTATCTTAAACAAAATAAGAATTGTGAATACGCGCCAGATTTTAACAAACGTAAAAATGTGTGAAAACAAGTATTAAAATTATTTTCTAAACAGTGTAAGAAAGAAACATGTTTAGGGTTTAAAAGTACGTGAAAGAAAAGTAAAACGAGAATGTACGCTACTCGCTTATGTATATAGATGAAGCGATAGCAAAGAAAAATATCAATTAGTCCATCTACGTGCATAAACAACAGATAACATGTGAGATAAATAAAGTGGGTGAATGAAAATATATAAAATCACTGAAGAACTATGAGAAAACGTGAGAGTTAAAGTTGTATTTAATAAAATGTTCGTATTTGTGTAAAATTTGAATAATCTATGATTAAAATTATCTTTAGGATTAAATTTTGGTGATAATTTCATCAATCAGTGATCAATGCTAAAGTTGTCAGAATAACTTTCACTATTAACATCGATAAGGTAATAATTATCTTCTAATCAGTCAATGAATAATTAATTAACGTATTGTAAAAGTTATTATTATTGTTATGTTTATATATTTACCTTTGTATTCCTAAATAGGAAAAATTGCAATTAAATCTCTTTAGTTTATTTTTGTAGACTCGGCTAGACTGTAGCATTTGACTAAGTTTAATCTTATGTTATACCCATTTCAAACAATAAATCAACGTTATTATTAATGTCATTAACATTGACTTAATATTAACCTACTCTAGTTGGTAAATTACATAAAAGACAAATGTTAATGAATTGAATCGCATTAGTTTTTGTTTTTACACAGAAAGTAAAAGTACATAACAAGAATAAGTATTTTCAAAAGCAGCAACTGCCAAGAACTGCAGTGATTTTCATCGGCTCTCCCTAATCGCATCTAGTTTCTAAACCATAGTAGAATCACCACAAAAAGGAACACTAGATTTTCAAAAGTGCCTTCAATAAACGTAATTAAATGAATAAATATTATAGGACAATTACACACATCGCTATATAGCCCGAAAGTAAGCGTACTCGAAAGTAGCTTGTGTTATGGGTGTTATGATAACTGATAAATATTTTATATATATTATACATAAATTCTTATAATATATAGATAAACACCCAGACACTGGACAACATCCATGCTCATCACACAAACATTTTCCAGATGTGGGAATCGAACCCACAGCCTAGGGCGCAGAAGCAGGGTCACTACCCACTGCGCCACTCGGCCATCAAATTAAAGCGTATTTAAAATTAAATTTGTTTTAACTAATAAAAATTTTGTAGTATTACGTTCATCATCAACTTGCATGTTAGTTTCATAAAATATAGAAGACTGTAAAGCAATTTTGCTTTTAAATCACCTTAATAGATCATTGTTTTTTAGATGCGAGAGTCATAACGAAAGAAAGAAAAAGCTGGAACTGTTCACAACAAGCGATTAAAGTAAGTAAATTACCTTTAGGACTAAATTAATGAACATTGTATTGTTAAGTAATTGACCATAGAAAAGGGTAATATTTATTTTAGTAAGCCATAATAAATGATTATAGTTGTCATACTTAGCTATTGTTCAGGTGTAATGGTTATAAGCCTTACACGCCAACTGAAAGTGACTCAGTTTTAGTTCTGAAGTATCGGCAGCAGGCTAGATACCTACAAAAAGTTAAGTTCGCTTGTCAAAAAGTTGCCACCAAACCATCAAACCAAGTTGTCATCGCGAATTTTAAATTCTTAGAATCTACTATCAACTCATAGTAGGAATTATTTAAAGTAGCCCAAATGGAAATTGGCGAAAGATAAAATATTTAAGACGTTAATGACAATAACTGGCACCTTCCTGCGTTCCAAAGCACGGAAGTGTCAAATCACAAACATCTCAAATTCAAGCTGCTATTTAGAGTTTGCTGGAAGAAACAAAAACAATGTTTCATAAAACATTGTGTTTTTTTTTAATTTCATAGAATTTTGGATTGAGCATGATTAACTTCAACTCGATAAAATCATTGTCTTCATCATCAAAATTGCATAAAAACATTTTTTATTTTTAGTTTTATTGAACAGATTTTTATACATTCATTACATATTTTAGAGCGAAAACAGACTAACCGAAATTTAATAATTTGTTTTTTTTATTCTGTTTTTATTGTTTACTTAATTTTAATTTTCCCATTAAATATACATAGAGAGAAAAAAGAATGGACAGATATGGATAGATTTTGTGTTTGGTGCAGATGTCAGCGTCGGGTGCCGCGTCGGGCTCGTCGGAGCAGTTCAACCTGGAGGGCATCCTCAGCGAGCTGGGCAGCTACGGCAAGTACCAGTTGCTGCTGCTGCTGCTGCTGGCATTCCGCGACTCCTTCCTTAGCATGTGCAACTTCAATTATGTCTTCACCGCCCCGGAAGTGCCGTTCAGGTTAACTTTTACTTGTATTTGTTTTTGAACTGCCCTGGATTTGTGTCTGGGGTCGGACTACGATATTTTGCATTATCTTCTTTCTACAAAACCCTCAGTAGTAGCGTTGCAGCGATTGAGCAGTTGGTGATGTTACAGCTCTACGCCAGAGCATGTTAAGCCGCATGCCCCAGTCATCGCCATTACAATCTGTTACTGTGTCGGTAACCCACCAGCCCTCATCGGATGTAAAATAATAACAATAATAAACTGCTTTGGGAATTTGTGTCTCTGATAATAATAATTGAAGCATTACGACAATGCAGCTAATAATATAAAATTTCGTTAAACAAATGAATCGATCAATTTAATTAACGAGATACTCGTAACATAGATAAGTGGGTGTGTCCACTGCGCTTGTGTGTGGTGGAGTATTATCACTATTACATAATTCATTATGAACTTATTATCTATACTAATATTATAAAGAGGTAGAGTTTGTGAGTTTGTGACGTTGTAAGGGGTAATCTCTAGATTTACTTCACCAATTTTTACCAATAGAAAGTAACGTTATTGTGGAGTGTCATAGGTTATAACAATTTTAAAAATTAATTACGCATCTTTACTCAAATTGAATTAAATTGCTTTTATCGCGTGCACTGCGAAAACTATTGAGGATAGAACAAAACAATGTACTACAACAATATTTTAATATTAAATATAAATAATTTTAATAGAAAATATCAAAATCTGTAAAAAAGTCCGCGATAGCATATGCCTGTCTCCTACAGATAACTCACAATAACAGCTTTTACAGTTACAATTGTGGATTAAAAATAATAAATTTTCGTGAAGCTTATTTAGCCCATTTAGTATTAATCTATATCTTTATAAATATGTTTGTTAGAACGAAAACTCTTTTGCAGTTTAAACAAATACCTTCAAAGATATTAGCATAATAAAAATGTGCGGTGCGCACCGCCCCGGCCGTTGGGTGGCGATATAGGCAGTTACATTTAATTCTTTGTTTTCACAACAACTTCGTTTTTTTGTTCTACTAAATTTACTAGTTTCTTCAATCTGGGTATATTCTGCTCAACTTTTTTATTACAATTTCTAATAAGGACCACCGTTTCATTATTTGAAGTATTCGCATTGTTCTGATGAAAAAACGTCAGAATGCCTAAAACAAAATCTCAACTATCTAGTCTACATAAAAATTTGTAAAAATCTCAGTTTGAAATTAAAAGTTTAGTGCCTCGGAAAACGCGTTGAATTTTAGGATTTGTCGGTAAATCACACACAGACAGAATCAAGCTTTGTCACCCTAATCTCTATAGTCGGCAAGGATGGTATGCAAAGATTCAGTTCCCTCTTCTATACGTAGAACAACTAGGGAATTTTTTGGGCCATTAAGAATAGGCTGAATATATCAGATGTTTATGTCTCCAGATGCCACATCCCAGAGTGCGAGACGTCCATAACGAGCTTCAATCAGTCGTGGAGCAGCATGGTGCTCACCAACTCCACATGCCAGCGTCCCGTGTTTCTCTCCGCCAATGGGAGCAGCATGACCTGCATTCCAGAGATGTTCCAGACTAACAGGACCGTGCCCTGCGAGCACGTCGTCTATGAAGACTATAATAGCATTGTGGCTGAGGTTAGTGTTTAGGTTTAGAACAGCAACACTTTAAATTATATTTATATACATACTTAACGATTTTCTAGTATAGTTGGAGTAAGGGCAATGAAATTTAAATTACTATTTTGTGACGTAGAACTTCATGAAAGAAACAAAGCACTATTATTGCATATGAATACATTTAATGACATGTTCAGTTCATTACTGACGTGAACATTTACATTTATTTCAAATTGCAACCTAAAAAAAATATTAATGCGAACTACCATCGCACTGGTTGTTATTTACATGTATTATTAATAGCTTCACTGCAAACTGTTCAAACATCGGCCGGCAGTGACATTGACGATGTACTGGCGACTGATTGCAGCCCTGACATTGTGATCATTACATGCGCGTGTGCAGGGTAATGACAGTGAAGCGCCCATTGTTAACCATTGTCATTGCTAAGGCCTATCGGTTAAAAGCCTTGATAGCTCAACATTTCTGAGTAAGATCTATCAATCCCATCCACAGACTTTGACAAAATGGTACAATCTACTTTCGTGATGACTACCTCGTTGCTTCAGTGATTAGCCTGCAAAGCCTCGATAGGTCAACAATACCATTTCAGAATGTAATATTGACAAGAGTTTTATCCTTATTCTTTGATCTAATTTCAGCAAAAGCCTTTTCTCTGTCATGATGATCCGGTATAAACCGAGATTGATAAAATGTAAGACGTCTTCTAGCTTTAGCTTCTAGCAAGTATTGACAGGCATCAGATGTTGGGATCACGAAGGACCAAACAACTTTATTTCAATTTTGGGAATAAAAATCTCATATTTCTGACCAACAAATACATACTTGCCCTAAAGATATTGTCATTAGTAAGTATAACGTTTCTTTTTGAAGTCCGAAATGGGCCGTCAGAGATAAATCGGGGCTCTTGGTAGAATACCATCAAAAATACTTCTGGTAGTAACAATATTAATAAAGATCAATGTCACGTGTTTTGGAAACGGTCGCGTGCATCAGCTAACGGAAAACACATCGATGTAAAACACGATAACAATGTTAATTATGATAATAATCTATTTTCCACGGAATTAGATTTTCGTAAACACACATAATATGTCATTATCTTCGATAATATTATAATAAGGATGCGATTTCTTATTTACGCATCTGTGAGTCAGTTCTACGGAAAATACATTATCGTGGTCGTGTACGGAGATGCGTCGATAGATAACGAACTATTTAATATATTTTACATCATTAGAACTTGATGGGTGGTAGGAAACAAGACCTCTGTGGTTTTGATAGATATCTTTTTATTCTCTACAAGTTAGCTCTTGACTGAAATCACTCTTTACAAGTGATGATGCGATCTAAGATAGAAGCGGGCTAACATTTTCGTAATAGCAGAAAATCCACATCCCTTTCGGTTTTCACGACATCGTAACCCAACTACTATAACGTATTCTGTACCGGAACGCGAAATCGCTTAGAGATACGTCAGGCAGGATATAACTATTCACTTCCGAAACCTCCCACCCTTTCTTAGACATAGACCTCAGAAAATCTCTAATAGCCCGGCCTGGAAGTCAAAACCATGACCTCCGTTTGATCCACCCCATAGACCGCTGCGCCAAGGAGGCCGACAAATTAATTGTTATTAATTAAATGAAGAAATACTATCAAATGAAAATTATCACTATCTACTGATAAAAATCTATGTAAAATGGGTACTTAGAGCGCCGTGGTTGGTCTAGGCTTAAATTTTTCCATGCGATTGTATCTATAAGTACAAGTGAGATATTATTGAGACTGATAATGAAAATATCCAAATCGACAATCTTTTTGTTGATTTAGATGAACAAATCTTACAATTAATTATTTATTTATTAATGTTTCTTGATCATAATTTAGGATAAAAAATCAGAGTCAACAACGGCTAGAACATTTTACTGTTTTAGATCACAGAAATGCTTCCTTTTGTCATTACTTTATTTAATTAAGTTTACTTTGAATTGATACCTAATCTTAAATTCTGTGTTTTTTAACGAGTACATGTATTTTCATCGCTAATATTTAGATTTGAAAGAAATTTATTTATGTTCGCAGTTTGATTTGGGGTGTCAGCCGTGGAAGAGGACGCTCATCGGTACAGTTCATAACCTCGGTCTTGTGTTCTCATTCATCATATCAGGATTCATCTCTGACAGGTTAGAGACTACTACTACGACAGGTTACACTACTTGCGTAGTAAACGTTGATAGAATATTTCTACTTGCTTGAAGGATACTTCTGTAGAAAGTTTATGTAAAATGTAGGTTACATTGCAGCATCTAACAAAGATGCAGCCAACAATGTGATACGTTTCTAGGTGTTTATTCACTCTTAACTCAACGAAAGTAACTACTTCGTTGCCAGGAGATAACTATGTTTTGATATCTTAATAGAATTACTATTAGAATACCGAAACAAGTGACTTGATTGTGCTAATGGCGAAAAAATCTTCATTCGAATAATTATGTATCAAGAAAATTGTTACTCAATCACAGTTTAAAGGCTGAACAGATTAAGATAAAATTTGGAACCGACGTAGTCTATGGTTTGTTTTTTTTTATCATCTACAAATTGGCCCTTGACTGCTATCACACCTGATATTAAGTGATGATGCAATCTAAGATGGAAGCGTGCTAAATTGTTAGGAGTAGGATGAAATCTACATCCCTTTCGGTTTCTACACGACATCGTACCGGAACGCTAAATCGCTTGGTGGTACGTATTTATCGGTAGGGTGGTAACTAGCCACGGCGAAAGCCTTCCACCAGCCAGACCAACACAAATTAAGGTGTAGAACAAATAGGCTACTTTTATTTCAATAACTCACAAAAACAGCTTGCTACCCGTAAATAAATGACTAATTATAATAGGTACGGACGAAAGGTAGTAATCGTGGGCACCCCGCTGATGGTGGGCGCCGCTGGGCTCCTCAAATCCATAGCCGTGGACTACTGGACGCTGCTGGTGCTGGAGTTTCTAGAGACTGCTCTCGGTTATGGAAACGCTTCCATGGTTCTATGTAAGTATTTTGACGTGACAACGTCTTAAATTATCGGCCGGCTGAATCGCACGAAAAAACGTGATTTGGTTACCTCGCTTTAAAGACTATCCATTAAGGTTTGAAGTGTAAGCAGTAGCAAGAACTTTAATTTTTTTTATACCACAATTGGCCCTTGAGTTGCAGCACATCTGTTGTTAAGTATATTAATTTTAAATGAAAAATTATTATATTTATTATAAATTTAAAATATAAATTTATAAAATCAAAATCAATTATTTTGTTAATTTAAATTAATATTTATAAAAATATACTTAAATTAAAAATTTTAATAACCAATTACATGCTACCATTCCATCAGTATTTTCTTAAGTCATTGTCACGTTCAACTATCGTCAGTAAACCGACTTTACAGACAACCAATTTTTTTGCTTAATTGGCTCAGGGAATCGTATATATTAACGAGGTTTGGTAATACGATAAATACTAATTTATTAAGTTTTTGACATTGTAATCAGTAGCAAGAACTTTATTTATGCGTAAAAATATCTGCTAACTTACCAACTTTGATCATCATCATTCATCATCATTATCTAGCATATCGATCTATCGATTTCTAAACACAACTGTCCTGAGCTCTGTGAAACGTTTAATATCCTTAGATGTCTGAAGACAGTTAATTTTTTCCAGCATTAGAGTCTGTGAGCCAGAACAACCGCGTGGCGTTCTCCTGCATCTCGGATATCCTGTCGAGTCTGGGCGGCGCGTTCTTCGGGCTCATCGCGTGGAAGATCCCCTACTGGCGGCACATGATGCGCGCCATATACGCACCCTTGTTGATTGTGGTATTTTACCAAGCACTAACTAAATTTGGCTTCAAATAATTTTTATGCAGTATTAGAATTTGGACTATGACGAGTAGTTTCCATATTAGTATAATAGAAACGGCTGAAACTTACGTTACTGTTTCACGCCGCGTTGCATGAACAAACAAGCTCATGACTATGGGCCCTGTATGGGTTTGAAAGTCGGGCATACTCCGACAACAGTAACGTGTATTATAATTTGTATGCTCCTTTCATACCTTATATATAACCAATTTCTACATGTGTATGTATAATAACCACTGACTGACTGACTCATCTCCTGCTCTCTAAAACATACACTCAATTGACTTAGCTTTAGTTACTTATTTCGTAATGTAGACGCTCACTAAGATGTGATTTCTTGATACTACCACAGTAACGAAGTCTACCCAAGTGAAACTATTACAGTAATAATATTTCGTATTGACCGGCTCTGTCACATCTGTGTATCTAAATAAATAAATAAATAAAATAAATAAATATTATAGGATAGTTACACACTATACAGCCCCAAAGTAAGCTTAGGTAGCTTTTGTTATGGGTACTATGATATCTGATGAATATTTTTATATATATTATACATAAAGACTTATAATATATACATAAACACCCAGACACTGGTAAACATCCATGCTCATCACACAAAACGTTTTCCAGATGTGGGAATCCAACCCACAGCCTAGGACGCAGAAGCAGGGTCACTACCCACTGCGCCACTCGGCCGTCAGTATCTAAACGCGATAAACTTTGAAACTACTGTATTGACTGATTGGAATGGGTTTTAAACGGGTTTTCCAATAGAATAGTAGATGTCCAAGAATTTCCCAAGAAATTATATCTTCCTTGGAAATTTGACAGAGCAGAGGAGACGAAACAGCGACGCGACGTTAGACGTTGTGTTGTAGATAGTAAACTCGTCACATAGAGCACAAGCTTTGACAACTTTCATTGTACAACTGAGTACGTGGCGCGTAAACATAATTCTGAACATAAATGAACTATTCCAGGTGTTCTACATATTCCTGATGGACGAGGGCGTGAGGTGGCTGCTGGCCAACAACAGGAAGCACGAGGCGGTGCGCGTGCTGAACAAGGTGGCCAAGATCAACAACATCACGCTCTCCAGCAAGGCGCGGGAGATGCTGCTCATGATCACTGAGGAGCAGAACAAGGCGGAGGAGGTATGGATATATCAGTCAAGTGCACGGATGCACCTGGTGCAACATAACCTAACTTAGTGTGAGTTGGGCAAACATGCACATAGTTGATTGGTTGATGTGCTAAGTGGCTGATTGGTCAGAAGCGATAATATTTTTCCAACGTATTTTGATCTACACTGTTTTATTATTTATTTTGATTATTATAATTATATAGTATCGTTAGATTTATTTCTTTTAAGGGAATGACAAAAGATAAATCTGTCATAGATTTGGCATTAATTTATTTACAGCTTGTCGTTTTTGTTTAATTTTTCAGTAAAAATTGTTTTTTTAATAGCGATAACAGCAACATACAATTTGCGTCAATATCGCATGAACATGTATGATACAGTCAGCTGACAGACAAACCTACAAATGAACCCCCTACTAATATCTAACGAAACATTAAAAACAATGATGATAATTAATTTAACTGATTGTTAAATACTGATACCAGACAAAGAAAACCGACAAGGACCTTTGGTTATCGATAACTGTAACACAAACTTAGTAGAGTCTGTTCTTTTGTTTGTACGGAGGTATTATAAAAATTTGAGAAACTGTTAGCATAAAATGTGTTCATAAAATGTTACGACTAAAAATATTTGTCCCCGATTGTACATTTGTCTTTCTAGAATACCTCCGTCGAGATATGACTAGCCCTCTACTACCTTAGCCCGAAAAGCAACTCGGTTCAAATAAGTTCGCAGTCAAAATTTACCTTGCCTTTGGATAAAACACGATGCGAGTCGCAGACGCAAGCTTGTCGCACATAATAGTGATAAGAGTGCAAGGACACCAGTACAAAGTCCTTAATAATAAACTAATTTATGATAATTAGATTCAAGACAATTTAATAACAATTACGGATTATCGCTTTGATTTTACTATCTAAAAACGTTAACACCGAGCTCTACTTCACGTAAAGAATGGAGGATTATTATATTTTAGGATTTCACTGTTTTGAAACTAATTTTAAAATTTTATGCAATTTGATTAATTGGTGTATTTGTGAATCCATGATGCATACTCATTAATATAGGTAATACATAATACAAATACATTGTAATGTAATGTAATGTAATTGTAATGTAATGTAATGTAATACATAATATCACAACATGATCACAACTTAGCACAAATCCCAAGATTAGTGTATTGTCAGTGTTAAAGAATATAATACAACTAATGTGCATAATATGGCATCGTATAACATCAATGTTCCATGTATTAGTCTTTTTCCGTTTCCTTTAGAAATATTTTTATTTAGGCTCGTTAGTTTTAGTTGTTTTCTATTTATATATCGGAAATAAAATCCACAATTTTACTTTTCGGAAAAAATAGAAATATGAATGAAACTCAAAACTTGAACGTTTAGTTGTACCTGTCTCCTGTCACGGTGTAAGAACACTTTGCAAGTTAAAAACCGACTTCCTGGCTAACGTTTGAGCTGAAATTTTTTTGCAATTTCACGAGACAATGCAATATTAACTAATATGTGGCCATAGGAATTCAGCAATTAAACTAAACTACGCCATCGAAATTGCGCTCGTTTGAAATGTCTTGTTGAGTACTAATAATAAAACTTGTCTTTAAAAAAGTTTGTTAATGGAAAAGATCTCGTCCTTCCTGTTTCAGGCTGGGAAACCAGAATATCAAGAAGCACCGCGCATACTGTCAGTCCTCCGATCAAAGAAGATAGTGGTGCGCATAACCATCATAGCGGCCTGCTTCTTCTGCAGCATGTTCGTGTTCAGCGGCACCATCATCAACTCCGCCAACATCTCGGGCAACAAGTACCTCAACTACTCCATCCTGCTGCTGGTCTCCGTCCCCACCAGGATAGTCACCGCGTTGACCTTGACCAGGTTTGGCAGAAAGGCGCCGATATGTGTGGCCTACTGTTTGTGTGCGGTGTTCTTTATGACGTCTGCTTTTGTTCCTAAAAGTGAGTATTGTTGTACATTTGTGAACGTAAGGCTGATCACACACTAATCGTCGACATCAATACAACTATTATATTATATAGATGGTGTACACACCTAGTCTACTTTTCTTTTTGATATGTGACGTTTTGCTAAATTTCAACCTATTTAAAAAAATATTGATGATATGATTGATAGGTAACACTTTTTAAGATTACAAAAATATGCTGCATAAATGTTGTGCAATATGGATTTAATTACTAATGTTAATAAACGTTAGATGTGCGATGATCTTTGTTGCTTACGTGGGTTTACTCAGCTGCATTGTTTCTTTTGTTTATGTTACTTATCTATGTTGATAGGTTTTCATTGTGGTGTAAAATGTTATGACGTGTCAAATTTGTATGAATTGGAAAAGCGTTTAAGAACAGAAAAACACTGTTATATTCAATGAGCATCGTTTGACGTAATAAACTCTACATAATATCGGACATTGAGATATTGAATATTCATATATTCCTGGAGTTGGGAAATTTGTGGTAACTTGCGGGTCATTATTATTTATATCTGATAGTGATAAAGACAATCGATGATCTCCTAAGGCCGCTTGAGGCCGCGTGGTGGGCTTAAGAACCAAATTCTTGTATTTGGAGACGGAGCTGATCTAGCAGTGGGCAGTTAATATATGCTGCTGAACTGATAATGATGATAAAATTGTATTTTGTTTGAAATCAAATTGAAAAAGATAAAAATTGATGATTTGGTGAACAGCAATCTGGTGGGCGTCGGTGATGTTCTACATGGCTGGTAAGATGTGCAGCAGCTACGGGATCTTCTCCATCAGCGTGGTGGCCATGGAGGTGTTCCCCACCACCTCCAGGAACTCGCTGACCAACATCGCCACCACGGTCGGCCGGCTGGGCTCCGTGCTGGCTCCACAAACGCCGCTACTGGTAAGATCAACTACAAACAATTGATTTATAAAAATATTTATTTACTCTATCGATTAAAATGGATTTCTATAGACTACAATAATTGTAAATTATTGAATACACGAGTATGTTTTGAGATTGAAGTACACTAGAAAAGAAGATTTATAATGTTATACTGTAGTTATTCTAGATAAGGTTACGTTTATCACAGTAGTATCGGCTAGCATGTATCTATTTGTTGATGCCATTAAAATATGGGTACTCTGTGTTTTTTTTTATCGATTACAAGTTGGCCTTTGACTGTTATCACACCTGATGTTAAGTGATGATGCAGTCTAAGATGGAAGCGGGCTAACTTGTTAGGAGTAAGATGAAAATCCATACCCCTATCAGTTTCTACACGACATTGTACCGGAACGCTAAATCGCTTGGCGGTACGTCTTTGTCGGTACGGTGGTAACTAGCCACGGCGAAAGCCTCCCACCAGCGAGACCAAGACAAATTAAGAAAAAGCTCAATCTGCCCTGCCGGGAATCGAACCCAGGACCTCCTATAAATCCACCGCGCGTACCACTGCGCTACGGATGTCGTCAAAACGAAAATAGCTGATAAAAGTAGTGTAATAGAGTTTCTGTGGGATGAGAACACTTTCAGTGAGCTGGAGCCTATTTAAATGTGTCTCCATCGGGCCAACGCACAAGCAGCTAAATTCTCTTTCCGATACAATTGTTTTTATTTGCAGGAGCAGTACATGCCGGGCTTGCCCAGCATAGTGTTCGCAGTGGCAGCGCTGGGCCCCGCGATGCTGGCCCTGTGCCTGCCCGACACCAGCCGCTCCGCGCTACCGGAGCGGATCGTGGACGCGGAGCAAATGGACGACCAGCCTTCCAACAACGACACTGCTGCCGCGTGATAGTGAATGGTCGAACAACTGCCAAAGCGTGGGATGAAAGTAGCGCTATTTGTGATACTTGTTTTGTACTGCAACAAGAATGAGATGGTAACAGTCAGACCTCCTTATAAAAATCTTGCCGTCAGGATTCTGTATGTAACCACGCAGCATCAGTGTTTCGTTATGGCCACCTGTTGACCGGGTACCTTGACATATTGCAGGAGGTATTGCAGAAGATACTCGTATTGAGTTTTAGGTACCTTTCAGGAACGTTGGCCATCTGCTTGTTCAGTTAATAAAGAGAAACTGTAAAACCTTTCCCAGTGAACTTTTGACGTGGACCCTTCTTGAATAAGTTTAAATTTTAAAGTTTTTGTGATTTTAGATAAGAGTAAAGTAATATGTTTTAAATAAAAGAGATTGTGTAAGAGATTTAAGTGTTGTTACTCTAAGAATTACTATAAATTGATGTGATACTAAGTCAATGACAATGTTGCGTTATTTTGATGGACTATAAAAATTGACAAGTGTGATACTTTTAGTTTTAATAAACTGTACTATAATGTTAAATTAGACTACAAAGCAACGTATTAACATGAACATCGAATCTATGCTTCTGAAATAGTCGTATAATTTATAATTAAGTGCCATTTCTGTTAAGTAGCAAATGAATTATGTAAAGTTTCATGTGATGTATTCTCTGTGTTGTATATATGTAGCTAGGTAGCTAGAGTACGCGTGCTATAATTATAATCTGTTAAATTGTTATTTGAATTATACGTATTTGTATTTATTTCCATCATCAACCATTTTATTTTCTTTAAATTATTATAATTTATTATTTCATAGTGTTAGCTATAAGATGCCCGTGACTTCTGCCACGGACTAAATAGTGTATTGCTAACTTGACTATTTTCTCGCCTTCAGAAGAAGAAGACGAGAATCTTCGAACAGTGCGTGTTGCCAGTGATGACCTACGGATCCGAGTCTTGGTGTCTGGCTGCGGGCTTTATAAGAAGACTCAGAGTCACTCAGCGGGCGATGGAAAAAGCGATGTTCGGAGTATCTCTGCGTGATCGAATCAGAAATGAGGAGGTCCGCAGAAGAACCAAAGTAACCGACATAGCTCAGCGAGTCGCAGAACTGAAGTGGCAATGGGAGGGGGGCACGTAGTTCGAACAGCTGATGGACGTTGGGGGCCCAAGGTGGTAGATTGGCGACCACGTACCGGAAAGCGCAGTGTTGGTCGACCCCCAACTAGGTGGACTGACGACATCAAACGCGTCGCAGGGACCGGCTGGCAACAGGCGGCTCGGGATCGTTGTTTAGAAGTCCCTAAAAAAGGCCTATATCCAACAGTGGACTACAATATATATATATATATATTTTGTAGGTTTGTTAGGACAACATAGAGGGACAATCCTTTTGCACGTTGTTTGTTCTATTTCTAATGGAATTGGCAACGTTTTCATTGAAAGCTTCCAGGTGGTGACACTCTTTCAAGAGTTGTAGTAATTTTTGAGCCAGTTTATACAAAATCCTACTACCCTGTCTGTTCATTATAAACTGAAAGACTACTGAACGGAATTTGCAACGTTTTTAACCAATCGATAGATTGATTTCTGAGGAAAGTGGTAATTTATGATTCATCAAGACAGTAATCGTATTAAATATCTGAATCGATATATCAGTTTAGATTGCTAGGCTGGAAACATTGATAATTTACCGAGACATTTCACTACTATATAATAACTATTAAATACCTACTCTCTTGTGTGCACAGCTTCGATAAGGTAATTTTGCATACTTCAAGACCAACAAGTTATTCAAGAGATTAGTAAAGAAAACAAAGGAACATAATTTAAACAAATCTATTTACAAGTTTCTGAGTTACTGAAATATAATTTCTGTAATAAATTAATAGGTTATATAAATTAAACTTATATTTTAAATACCTAATTATTAATTATCTGATTGCAGTTAAATAACATACACTTAAATGTCATAACAAATGCATTATGAATCACGACCGTAATTACAGATAATTTGATTAATGTCGTCATTATCCAAATACGAAAGAATTTTAGTTGAAATCGTATTAATCGGACACCTGCTTATCAAATACAGTTGCTTCTTCAGTTCCTGTGATGGATTGTTAAAGTCAAACGAATAGACAGATGGTTATGATAAAAATAATAAAAAACAATATACAAATAACATCCACAGTAGCATAGTTACCGATAAAGGCGATTAAATCGTGTTGTCTTACAGGATTTTAATATTAATATCTGTTTTGATAACGACTGTCAATTAGGAAGATTCTATGACTAAATAACAAAATATGATTAATTAATGTTTATTTTTATCACTGCTGAAGTATTTTTGTTGTGTTAACACATCGCTGGCCTTGGTAACACTGTAATGCAGGAAATAGCTATATCCTATCTTGATATTTAGTAGCTTTTTTTTATCGACTACAAGTTGGCCCTTGACTGCTATCACACCTGATTATAAGTGATGATGCAATCTAAGATGGAAGTGGGCTAACTTGTTGTTTCTACACGACATCGTACCGGAACGCTAAATCGCTTGGCGGTACGTCTTTGTCGGTAGGGTGGTAACTCCACAGCCCTTGCCCCGCCGGGGATCGTTTCGCATACCACTGCGCCACGGAGGGCGTCAAAAATCTCGATATTTAGAAGCTTCCTCAAAAACAATATTAAATAATAGCTACAGGTAAGTAATTCAGTGTCTGTTACGTAAAATACGATAAAATCATCAATAGTCTTCTGATCATCTTCTAGTGACAAACAATGTACCTAAGTTAAGATCAGACTGCAGCATAAAGTTATTTTGGTTAGGCTTTTAAATGTTTTTCTATTAAGAACCATTAGTTTCGTATGCATATGCTGCACTTAACTTTATGAGCATGTGAAAGTTGTATTCAAACTAACATTAACCTTATTCTACTTATTGCCATTTACTTTACTTATTTACACTTTGTGTTCATCATTTCCCATCCTATCACAACACTCTCTCTTAGCCTAGTTTTATATACATTTCAGAGTATTTTTCCATTCAGTTCATTTTGGTCGATCGACTTTGGATTCAGGTTTTCCTAGTGCTTCCGCCTCGGCCAGCGTGTTGGGCATCTTAGTTCCCAAAGTTTCCGGCTGCGTGAGGACCAGGAACCCGGAGATAATACCCATGGCGCCAAACATCATAGAGGGGATGCCGTGCCAGTATTTCATCTAAACAAATACAAATATAAGTCAATAACGAAACCCAAAAGACCTAGACAATAAAATATTACAAAAAGTCATTGATTACATAGAATTTCACAGTAGCAAACCAGAGGTGAGAAGGTAGTCGTGTAAAACAATAATATGTAATATAAATTATTTCATAATAATTTTTATACATTATCCGCCTAAAGAAGCACATTAGAGCAACGGTACGTCGAACCTTCTCTCACATAAAGGAGGCTAGGTCTATTTCAGACGGTCATTAAAATAGGCGATGATGATTGACTGGTATTTTGGATTCTGTTGAAGAAAAAATACATATAAATAACACAATAACAAAAACAATACTTACTAGAACAGGAGTAAGTGGTGCGGTGATAGACCCAATGCGGCCGACCATCGACGAGAAGGCTAACAAGCTGTGTCGGTACTCTGTGGGGTACAGCTCCGATGTGAACAGGTACACCGACGTCATCACCGTTGATATACCGAACTTGCCCAGAAGGAAGATGACCAACCGGAGCGCAAACAAATCTAGTAGAAAGAAATAACTTTTTCTATTAATATGTCACATTGTGTTTATAAAATTATAACTACTTACATCGAAACAAACTTTATCATAGAATTTACATTGCTTTTTATAAAAGTAAAGAAAACAATGTTGTTTAATATCTAAAAGTGTATAAGAAAATCAGAAACTTAAATGTTTTGATTAGAACAAAAATATTATTCATTTATAGTAAAAAGGTCAGAGCAGAGGCTGATTTAATTATCTTGGTCTAAAATATGGCGATAAGAAACTCTTTCTAAAAATATTAAAGAATGCCTTGATATTCTTACCGTGCGGGATAAACACGAAGGCAATATTACACGCAGCACTGAAGAAGAAGGCTATACACAGGGTGGCTTTCCTTCCGATCCTATCCAGTACCAGCACAGCAGTATAGAAGCCAGGGATCTCAATGGCGCAGGTCAAGATGTAGTTGAGATGCATGGTGTCAGAGAGGCTGGTGGAGTTGATGGAGAGTCCGTAGTACACGAATGTGGCCGTGATCCACCAAATGGGTGTTGTGCATACCCGTCGCAGTAAAACTCGAGAACCGATTATACTTTTGAAGAGATTAGGAGTTCCTTCCTGAAAACAAAAATCAACTTTATTACCCTGTCTATAAGCGACTGTAGAATGTTTATAAATATGCAATTGGAGTTTCATAAGTTAATTGATTAGTTATGCTGCTACTTTATCGCGTAAATCGCTTACAGATTAGTCATGTTTTAATTTCTCATAAAGTAAGCTAATAGCACAGAATAAATAAAAGTATTATTATAAAAACAAAAAACCCGACTGCTTAGAAATTATGAACTGAAAAGAGAAAAACAAGGATCACTATATCTGTATAAAAATCTAAATACTTTATGGTGCTGCAAACAGGGACAAAATACTTTAACCTGCGGGGAAAGAAAGATCTACCAAAACTACGTTTGTCCCCGCCTGCAGCACCATAAAGTATTTAAGTAAAAGTAAAGTACTTAAGTAATAACTTCTAAGCAGTCAGGTTTTTGTTTTTATAATAATAATTTTATTTGAGACTTTGTAGTTTTAGTTTATGGTATAGAAATGAGACGGTACACTTGGTACACTTTTTGCCATTTTTTGTTGAAAAAGTAATATAGTCATGATATGATATTTATATTTTTGAAATGGTCTTTTTACGATCTTTCAATTGGTACCCCCCCATTTACAGCCGTCATTTTGAAAATTTATATAGCCTATGTCACTACCACAATTTTAACGAATTCAACGACACCTCACATGTCAAAATCCGTTCAGGCGTTTAGGCTGTCGCGCGTGCCGAAGAAATTTACATACATACATACATACATACACACATACATACATACGCTCGAAAAAACAATAGTTCCTTTGTGGAATAAAAATCTTAAATCTGTTTGTTCCAGCTAATCTCTGAAGCTTGCAGGATTGTAAATATTCTTTTCGTATATGATAGTCAGACTAATAACGAGTAACATAGGCTAATTTTTTTCATAGGTTAAACCACGAGCGTCTACTAATTATGAATACAAAATTAATAGAGTTAGTAATGGTCTTACCTTTGACTGTGGTGATTGAGGAGGATTCAACAGTGCTTGCATAGACTTTTCGCTGATCTGCTTCCTGTTAACTTTAGCTACTTTCTCCAGAACTACTTTAGCTTCATCAAACTTGCGTTTGGCCAGCAGCCACCTGACGCTCTCGCTGAGGATCCAGTAGTAGGAGATGATCAGGAAGCAGGGGATGTGCAGAGCCATGATCATGTACCTCCAGGGCTCGATCAGCCACGCCACGCTGCCGAGTATAACTTGGCCCAACGCGAACATTGATGTTGAAGTGGCGCTTGACAGCACTCGATATTTGGGTCCGACTAACTCGGCAGCTAAAACAAATTTTATTAAAGTTATTAGAAATTCTCTGCTAAACTCTTTTGTACCTAAGTTTTATGATTCACGTCCTAGAGACAACGCGAGTGATGGCCAGATTTTCATTATTACAAAAGCTCATAGTTTCTCTGCCTGTGTAATGGCATGATATCTGAATAAAAACCTCAATAGTCTTAGTTATAATGCAATTTTTTCACATTTTCTTTGATATCATAAGCAATCATGTCCTCGTTTCACGGAAAATTAATAACTGTAAATCTTAAGCCCAATACAGTCTACGCTTCATCTTACTTAACCATACTAGAAGCATACACTGAACAGCTTGAGGTTTTTATAAAACTACTAAGGACATTATAGGTTCTTAGCCAAATAATAACATAGATTAATGATAAAAAGTACATACCAAAAATGTACGCAGAGCTGAATGTTCCTGCCCCCAAAGTAGTTTGCAGTATTTGTAGAGCCATGTACATTGGGTAGTTAACAGAGAAGGATCTAATGAGTCCGACGGTGGCCAAGTTAAATACACTTATGACGAGAGCAATCCTTCGGCCGAAACGATCAGAGACGTAGCCCGTCAGCGGAAGGACCAGCAACGTGCCGACGCTGTTCAGGGTGCCTGACAGAGCTCGCAGCCATTCTTGACCTCCCAAATCGAACTGCAAATATAAACCTCTTTAACCTGTGTCGCAGTCTTAGCGAAGTGGTTCTTTCATTGAACTCAAAACGTCATTAGTAGAGCTGGTAATTAGCACTCTTTACGTATAAGGTAAACTAAGTAGTAACATAATATATATGTTGTTACTGATTTTTTTCTACTTAACCGGCATTTTCATCAATACCTTAATTTAAACTTTAATAGTTGTAGTTTAAACAGCTCAATAGGAATGGACTCTAGGTTCAGTCACCCTCTCGCTGATGCTTGTTTTTTGTCTCTCAACAAAGACATAAAGCTTATTTGGAGAGGAAGGAGAATATTAAAAATTGCCTGTACTGAAGATACGGCCAAATTTCTTTAAAAAATAACTTTTATTTTATACTTACATCGTACACAACTGAATTAAATCTAGCGTACACGAATCCATCGCAACCAATGATGGTGTTCCTGTCGAACAAATTTTCCGGGCAGTACTCTAAAGTTCCGTTTTCGTCTAGGCCTGCCACAGGGGCGAACCTCTGGGTGCTGGCGAACCCTGAACCTGTCTGCGGGATGGCATTCGCGATCCATTCAGGCTCAAACTCGTGTCGCTTTCCGTATTCTCCGCACTCCGGTATCCGACATCTAAATTCCAACAAAGAATGTATCTTTTATATCAAAATCAATCAAAAGTGATAAAACATTCGAAATCAATATCGATCATTTCAATCAAAATCATTTTACTTTTAAGCTTAAATTACACAAATCTGAATCATAGATTCATGTTTATTGGTTTTTGTAATAATCCAATCTATTAATGATTATTAATCTATAAATAATTAATACTTAAATTATTCTGTTTATTTCAACAACTTAATGGATGTCGAAGGAGAAGGAAGTGTGCTTAAAACACACAAAAGCTTAATGTTAATTTTCGATTGGGAGTTGAATCAATGGTATGATCAGGAAGCAGGGGATGTGCAGGGCCATGATCACGTACCTTCAGGGCTCCAGTCAATATCATACAAAAAGTTTTAAATCGAACAAACAAATTATAAAGCACATACAGATAAACGAATAGTAAACAAACAAAATATTATACAACTACGTATAATGATATTAACAAGAAGCTAGCTCAATTTACCTGTGAGGAATTGCAGCCGCAGAGAAGATGAATTCGCTCATGAAGGCCGACATTATAATCGGAACGGCGACAAGGAGGAAGTTCCTCAGTTGGAACCTGCCGAACTGACCTAACTCATTTGTTAAGACGTCGTCCAAGTCGATAGGCTTCGTAGGAGGAGGATCATATCCATCTTGCAGGCCATCTTTACGGTCCTGTTTTGGAGTGTCCATGTTTTTTTATATATTTTCGCTACCTTTTTTTATTTGACCGGTGAGTTCAGCCACCGGTTATTTACTAATGAGTAACTGTGTAAGGTTTATTGTTAAAGAACAATCAGTTTTATCATAGCCTGATGCTGATAAAAATTATAATATATGATTGATATATTGGTAATTTTAATTATTCAAGTTTTGACGTTTGTTATCATGCATATAATTAATACGGAGGTCACGTTAGCACATTTCGTTTCTGATATCAAATTTATTAGGTAATCTCGTAATCATCTTTCTTTTTAAAGCATTTTTCTTCTTCTTAGTCGTGCTGTTGATCGTGGTGGCTACGACGTGCTTTGCAATGATTCGTCTGAAAACTCCAGAGGGAGGTCTTTCAATCGATGGACGGACTTAAGGCAGATGACAACATAAAAGACAATAGCCGAATATGGCCACAACCAACCGCCAAACCTTTGTTACTAGTTTCATATGGCACCATTCACATAGTTGTCTGTTACACTATACACATCATCATCATCATCATCATTATCAGCCAATAGACGTCCACTGCTGGACATAGGCCTTTTTTAGGGACTTCCAAACACAACGATCCTGAGCCGCATGTGCCCAGCGGCTCCCTGCGACCCGTTTGATGTCATCAGTCCACCTGGTGGGGGGTCGACCAACACTGCGCTTTCCGGTGCGGGGTCGCCATTCTAGCACCTTCGGCCCCCAACGTCCATCAGCTGTTCGAACCACGTGCCCCGCCCATTGCCACTTCAGTTCTGCGACTCGCTGAGCTATGTCGGTTATTTTGGTTCTTCTGCGGATCTCCTCATTTCTGATTCGATCACGCAGAGATACTCCGAGCATTGCTCTTTCCATCGCCCGCTGAGTGACTCTGAGCCTTCTTATGAAGCCCGCAGTTAGCGACCAAGTCTCGGATCCGTATGTCATCACTGGCAACACGCACTGTTCGAAGACCTTCGTCTTCAGGCACTGAGGAATTTTGGACGAAAAGATGTCACGCAGTTTCCCGAACGCTGCCCAACCGAGTTGGATTCGGCGGTTCACCTCTTTCTCGAAATTGGACCTACCTAACTGGACCATATGCCCTAGGTATATATACTCGTCTACAATTTCAAGTGCAGAATTTTCAACAATAACTGGGTGGAGCGAAACATGAGCATTACACATGATCTTTGTCTTGCTCATGTTCATTTTAAGGCCCACCTGTTGAGAAACTCTGCTGAGGTCATTGAGCATATTATTAAGGTCATCTAGAGATTCTGCCATTATCACTACATCGTCGGCAAACCGCAGTTGAGTGAGGTACTCGCCATTGATGTTGATGCCAAGTCCGTTCCAGTCCAAGAGCTTAAAGACGTCTTCCAATGCGGCGGTAAATAGCTTCGGGGAGATAACATCTCCCTGTCGCACTCCTCGCTGCAATTGGATTGGCCTCGTAGTCTCATCCTGTATACGGACTGACATGGTGGCGTTTTCGTACAGGCACTGCAACGCTTGGATGTACCGGTAGTCGATTCGGCATCTCTGCAATGACCTTAACACAGCCCAGGTTTCCACCGAATCAAAGGCTTTCTCATAGTCCACAAACGCCAAGCAAAGTGGCCGGTTATACTCTTCGGTCTTTTGTATAACCTGCCGCAGCGTATGGATGTGGTCTATGGTACTAAAGCCTTGTCGGAAACCGGCTTGTTCGGGAGGCTGGAAGTCATCAAACCTACGAGCGAGACGATTCGTGATGACTCTGGAGAACAACTTGTAGACATGACTCAGCAGCGAGATTGGTCTGTAATTCTTCAGCAAGGTATTGTCACCCTTTTTGAAGAACAGAACAACCACGCTCCTGTGCCACGCCTGAGGCGTCTTGCCCTCGTGAATGACGGAATTGAACAATCGCTGAAGGACTTCAAGTATCGGTTTACCACCCGCTTTCAGGAGTTCTGCTGTGATTCCGTCATCACCTGGCGCCTTGTTGTTCTTTAGGTGTTCGAGAGCCATACTAATCTCGTCTAGGCTGACGTCCGGGATATCTTCGGTATAGTGTCGGGTCAATTTGGCTCTGGGGTCTTCAGCCAAATTGTCAACAGGCTTTTGAGTTGACGTGTATAACTGTCCATAGAACTTCTCGACCTCACCCAAGATCTCGGGCTTGGAAGAAATGAGATTACCGTCATCGGTCTTCAGACGCGTCAACTGACTGCGTCCAATAGACAGATCTTTCGCGAACACTTTCGAGCCACGGTTGTGTTTTATTGTATCTATGATACGCTCGGTGTTGTAGCGGCGTAAGTCACATTTCTGCGACTTAGAGATCTGTCTATTGATACGTCGGTAGTTCAGAGCGTCCCCTGAAGACTGTAATCGCATTCCTTGTCTTTCCTCCATGAGCTTGAGTGTTTGGTCAGAGAATTTCTTGTTGGTTTTTGGGCGGTGGGTCTTATAGAACTTAGACCCAACCGAATGGACAGTTTCCACTAGCCTGTTGTTCAGATCGTCCACATCAACACAATGTGCTAGGCAATCGAAGCGGTTCTGGAGTTCCAGTTGAAAGCTTTCGGGGTTTTGGATGTGGACACGAGTAGGTCGGAGCGTTGACTTCACCAGTCGGTACCGTTCAAGCTGTACATTGATATTCAACGTGCCTCTTACCAGTCGGTGATCACTGCCGGTTTTGACCCTATTGATCACAGAGACATCGTTGAATATATGCCGTCTGGTCGACAAGATGAAGTCAATCTCATTTCTCGTGGAACCATCGGGGCTCAACCAGGTCCATTTCCTATGTGGTGGCTTCTTGAAGAAGGAGTTCATCATAAAGAGGCCCTCCTTCTCCATGAAGTCAGCCAACATTTGGCCCCTGTGGTTCCGTTGCCCATAGCCAAATTGCCCCACTCTCAACTCTGAACCACTCCTCTCGCCCAGCTTTGCATTGAAATCCCCCATAACAACATTGTAGTAGGAGTTCGAAGCATGCAGGGCTCTTGAAATATCCTCATACAATACCTCTACCTCCTCGTCGGGTTGTGCCGAGGTCGGTGCGTAAACCTGTATAACCTTCAACGAATACCGTTTGGTAATTCGGAGGACAAGGAACGCTACCCTGCTCGACACACTCTCGACTCGTACAACATTCTTAACGAGGGACTTGTGAACGATAAACCCAACACCACCTTGGGACAGATGTTCGCCCTCCCGGTAGTATAGTAAATTGCCGGAATTCAGGATTATCGAGTCCTCGCCCTCTCTTCGGACTTCAGACAATCCTATAATGCTCCAGCGCAACTTACTTAATACTTCTTCCAGTTCGATCACCTTTTCGTCAGTCCTCAAAGTGCGTGCGTTGAATGTTGCCAGGTCCAGTCGTCGGGGTTGGCAGCGGAATCTCTGCCGGAGATTCTTGACACCCCTTGCCCCGCCGTTACCATGACCGCTGCCAGAGCCAGGAATAGCGGGGCTGCCGGGGACTAGGGGCTGTATTCTTGGACCGTCTCCCATAAAAGAAATGCCCTATAGTGACCACGCTGGGCAGGCGGGTTGGTCACCGCAGAGCTGGACTATTCGAACCAGTGTCACTGCTGCCTGACACTGGCCTAATTTTGTAGTCCAGCCTATTTGGAATGGTTATACCGCCATTCATCGGTCACTATACACATCAACACTTAATAAAATACTGTTGTTCCTTGTAATTTTCCTCACTCCTAGTAAGTGTTCAATTTAAAAAATACATCTTTGATTTTAGACATCGTTTTTTGATAAAATTGCCTTCACATCCTCAAGGTGATGTAATAATATTCCTGCGACCGGAAACACAAATCAAGACTGATTTGAGGCTATTTGAGACACTTGATGGAAGAGGTATTGAGGCTTCAATTGAATGTTATTGATTTAAATTTTTAACTAACTTTAAACTTGAAAAGTAGATTAATCTAATTCGTTTTAAGGAAACTCAAATTCTTAATATAAAACAAGAATACGAGATTATTCTCTTTAAAAGATATAACTATAAGTGTAAATTTTGTTTGTAAAATTTCAACACTACCTGCCTCTATTATAGGTCAAATAAATTTATCCCCATTGCAGATATAAATTTGGTTGCAATATTTTTGTTAATAAACGTAAGGGGGTCCTCCAAGATGAGGCAAAAAGCAGTTTACACTATATGAATGAGAATAGATACACACTGGAGTGATCTACATTATGTTTGTTAACACTAACTCTGTACTATTCTTGCTGCTAGAGACTTACAGCAAAAGATATTTTATATGTTAATTGATAACATACAGAACATTTAGATAATTAGATAAGCGTTCATTCTGACAATCGTATTGCGTAGACGATCGTAAATAAAACAGTGTCTTTATCTAAAGCCCGAGATGCTATCTGTCAGCAGGAGTAATATCAGTCAGATTAATGTTATCAAAAGGATGTTCCTTTTCCGCAAAGTGTTATTCTTATCTGTTTCAATTTTTCACGTATAAGGTAGGTATAATATCACCACTTACCATCAGGTATGATTGCAGTCAAGGGCTAATTTTTAATGATTAAAAACCAAAGTATCAATTAATAAACGCATTTTAGACACAATCATAAGTCTGTAGCTTGATTTTTTATTTGAAAAAAGTACAATTGTATTTAAAAAAATCCTTATTTTACACCTTAACAAGTTCACTACAATTTAGTTAAGCTCCTAACATTAACAAAATTAATTAGAAATGACACACTTAATATGTTTAAATTATACCCTTTTTAGCCCTTAATTAATAATTTCGCAACTATAAGTAACTATTTAGAGCTTACCTAGAATTTTGTGGTATCTGTGATCAGAACTCAGCTGCTATTGGAACGCCTGTTGCAATATCATTAGCAAATGTTTCATTTTACATAATTGATATCTTAAAATTACAAGGAAAATAAGTAATGAATAGTCTCAGCTGGGTGGCTGCAACATGGATTCAGGTTTCCCCAGCGCCTCAGCTTCGGCCAGGGTATCGGGCATCTTGGTGCCCAGGGTCTCCGGCTGCGTCAACACCAGCAGACCGGAGATGATGCCCATCGCGCCAAACATCATTGATGGGATGCCGTGCCAGTACACCATCTTATAATAAATCATCATCATTACTTTAAGAGAAAGTGGAAGAACGGGCAGTTTTCAAATTCTAAAATATCCGTTAAAGAACTCTCAGAGTCGTTTCTCGACAATTTCAACACATTATCTTAACAATAGAGTTTAGTTTGACGTCGTTTGTAACATAGATATTTGTCGTAAAACATTCCGATGCAATATTTTGTATTTTGCGTAGTTAGAAGTATATTGACAAAAGTACCATTATACCGTCGTGCTTGGTGCCAAGGGGATAACGCGCTGCCCACCAGTTATTCACGTACATTGTTCGTATAGGTCGATCACTGCCTTTTAGGCATCTTGTTCTCCACCTGTCTACGAGATGGATGGTGCTAGTCGAGTGCTGACTTCGTCTAATCAGCTGTAGAATTTGTCATCATCATCATCATTATCAGCCTATTAACGGCCTACTACAGGACCAGGCCTCCCTCCTTATAGGATATGGAGCATAGACCCACCACATGTTTCATTTATTAACGATCACCATCAGATGTTGATGACAGTGACCGGGACCGACGGCTTAACGTGCTCTCCGAGGCACGGGCTGTAATACCAACTTCCCGACTCCGGGCTATTTACATATTTATAATTAACACAGCAACTTACGAGCACAGGAGTGAGCGGCGCGGTGATGGCCCCAATCCGTCCGATCATAGAGGAGAAGGCGAGCAGACTGTGGCGGAACTCCGTGGGGTACAGCTCCGACGTGTACAGGTATAGTGACGTCATCACCATCGAGATGCCGAACTTGCCCAGAAGGAAGATTATCAGCCGGAACACTGACAGACCTGTGACATTTGTCATTGTCAATGTAATTTTACCTCAAGATAAAACTAAATATGTAAACCTGCCTTTACACAAACTTTAGCATACGGTTTTGTCATTACAGTTTACAATAAAAACATGGAAATGTGTGTCAACTGTCTTTTCCATAGGAATTTGCATAAAACGTTTTAGTAAGACATTTCGGATTTCAGACAACTTTTATTGTTGTGCAATCCAGGTACATATGTATGTTTGTATGTGTTTAAACACCAAGCAGTCTCATCAAATATAAACAATCCTAACTCCTAAGGCATTCGCAGTATGTACCATCACTGCCAATTTAGATACCAATTGACGAAGTGAGTTCAATGAAACTTTGAACGAAGCACACGCATTGCACAAGCTTTACCAATTTACTAAACATTTGTATCACTCGACAACCTATTTCGTGTTTACTTGACCCTAGGTTCAAATCCTGGAACGCCGTGGTGTACAGCTAACTAACAGTGACTATTCTAACAAAGTAGTTAATTACTGTTAAAGTAAGTAGCATCTGACCTATTTAACGTTAACGCTTTTCCATTCTTTGGTTGACACAGTCAGCAAAATTGTTTCTCTACCATTTAGTATATACGCAGGCTGGGGTCGCGAATAAGCGCCTTTATTTAAAAAAAACAGTAGGTACGTATTTCTTTATTGCGTTACTACATCGCAGCAATAACACATAAATCAAATTTCAAAATAAAAATATACTTACTGTGAGGAATGAAGACAAAAATGATATTGCACGCGGCGCTGAAGAAGAAACCCGAAGAGATAGTAGTTTTTCTGCCGACTCTGTCCAGCACAAACACCGCCGTGTAGAAGCCTGGGATCTCTATAGCGCAGGTCAGAATGTAGTTCAGGTAGATGGTGTCGGAGAGACTGGTGGAGTTGATGGATAGCCCGTAGTAGATGAAGATGGTGGTGATCCACCAGAATGGAGTGGTGCACACTCTTCGCAGAAGGATCGGTGAGTGGATGATTGAGCGAATCAGGTTAGGGCTGTTAACCTGAAATAACAAAGTGGACAATTGATTTATTCTAAGAGTATCAATTATATAATGGCTCACTACTACACAGTCACACCTTCCTTCATTAGAAGAAATTATTTGGATCTTAAGTTCTTTACTCTCCTACCATGAAGTTTGGTAGACTTATGTTTGTTTGACTCCATAAAGATTAACATAAGATACCTATTCATGATAAAGGCCAGGAGGTGGCTCGACGTCACTGGGCTAATATACCACCAAATCCAAGACTGCAAACTGATGTTTTGAACTGAATTGTTTTTCAAAGATAGAAATCCCGAAGCCCTAAGAACCCAGCCCAGCTGTGTTTGAATCCTGAATTCAAAGACAAGATCTCATAACCTGCACCCACATAGGTTAACCCCTGGATCAACAAAGCAGGAAAAATTCAATTAACTTACAGATATTGATTTAGGAGCAGTTTCAGATGAATTCATTAGCGCTTGTAGAGATTTTTCACTTATTTGCGTCCTGTTCACTCTCGCCACATTCTCCAACACCCGTTTCGCTTCAACGAATTTTCTCTTGGAAATGAGCCATCGAATGCTCTCGGACAGAATGCCGTAGTATGCAATGATGATGAAGCCCGGTATGTGCAACGTCATGAGCATGTAGCGCCAGGGCTGCACCAGCCACGCCACCGCGCCGAGGATCACTTGCCCAGTGGCGAATATTGTTGATAGTGTTGCGCTTGTCAGCACTCGGTACTTAGGCCCGACGAGCTCGGCAGCTAGAATAATGAAAAATTTTAAATACTCTCGTACTACTCGTACTTATTAGACAAGAATGGAGTTATTTTAAAAAATAAATAAATAAATCTAGCAAAGCGTACAAGTTAATTTGTCACTAAAGTTTAATAACTGAATCAGATAACTTTTGACCACGCGACAGCTTTAGTACGCAAGTTTTAGGTTTCGCTGATGAGTGGAGAGCCTAATGCTTAATTCAAGTTGACGTAGAGTCGAATTCAAAGCAAAACATTAAATTAACGTATTAGAGAAATCATAAATGAGTCATACCAAAAATATAAGCAGAACTGAAAGTGCCTGCGCCGAGTGTGGTCTGGACGATCTGCAGGATCATGTACATGGTGTAGTTGACGGAGAAGGCTCTGATCAGACCGAACAGGCTGAGGTTGAAGACATTGACGACGAGCGCGAAGCGGCGCCCGAAGCGGTCCGACACGTAGCCGGTGATCGGCATCGCCAGCAGGATGCCGATGCTGTTCAGCGTGCCGGCGAACGCTCGCAGCCAGTCTTGGCAACCGAGATCAAACTAAGCATACGAAATAAATGTTCAATACTTTCAACATTTATTTTGAGCCAAATTATAAAAGCTTTGTCAATGATACAATTATACTTAAAAACTTTCCTCAGGAATTACTCTATATATATTGATAAAAACCGCTTAGTAGTTTTTGAGTTTATCCCGATCAGATAGACAACTAACAAAGAAACAAACATACTCGGCGGAGAACTTGGCTTTATTATAATTATGTAATGATAGACATGTAAACAAATAGTAATAATTTAATTTGTTAATAATAAATAATATGATTAAAATAATAATTGATTTTGATTTAACAAGTAATAAAACAATACTTTCTTAGTGAAAACAAACATTTTTAAATCTAGCAACTTATTTGCTCAATAATATTAATTTATTTTTATTCAATAAACAAGAGTGAATAGCCATCTTCTAAGCAAGGGCGTTCCACCTTAGACCAAATCTACACTTACTATCAGGTGAGATAGTGGTCAAGCGCGAGCTTATTTCTTATTGAAAAAAATACCCCTAAAGTTTAAATATAGAATGGCATCTCATAATTAGACTAGACGTTCATACTAATAAGAGTAAATTAATTTGGTGTTACGATACATATTAACGTTAAAATAAATAATTAAGCTGTTAAAAATAACCGACGTTGTGCGGTGGAATACCTACGTAGAGAGTCGGTGAAGGTCTAGTTAAAAATAACTGAACTATCGGCCAAAGACCTTGCGTACTTGATGATACTACAGCCAATGTGTTCTGAATTGTACCAAAAGCAGTTCAAGACATTCCTAAAATTTTGTCAAGGATTTTACAAATATTCAAATCAAGTTAAACTTAAGTAGCAGTAAGTTACACTCAGTAATTGAGACGATAACATTCCTCAAATAATTTAAGTAATTGTTTACTATTGTCACAATTAATAGCCATGCAATACGTACCTCAATGCTGAATCGTCACTCAAATATTAAGAATGCCATCATCTATGCATCACTGAGATTATGGCATAAACATCTTGGTGTCTGTACCTCCTTTGTACATTCATAATAATTGAAACTCACATCATAAACAACTGAATTGTTGTTCTCGTAAACGTAGCCCTGGCACCCGACAGTTTTGGACTGGTCGAACAAATTCGCAGGGCAGCTGTCCAGGGTGCCGTTGGTGCCGCCGGTCCGCAGCGCGAACCTGCGGCAGCTGGCGAACCCGGAGCTGGTCTGCGGCACTGCGTTCAGTATCCACGCGGGGTCGTACTTTTGTTCTTTGCTGGTTTCGTTGCATTCTGGTATCCAACATCTGTGACGTGGTTTTAGTTAGCAATATTTATCAAAAAGGTTATTTAAATTACTTTACTTTATTTACTTATTGCAGTTTTTGACAGTCTTTATGGTGAGAGGCTTCGGCCATGACTAGTTACCTGCCGGTAAAGACGTACCGCCAAGCTTGCCGGTACAATGGCGTGCAGAAACCGAAAGGGATGTGAATGTCATCCTACTCCTAACAAGTAAACCCGCTTCCACCTTAGATTGCATCAATTATGATTGCAGTCAAGGGGTAACTAATATTAATGAATGAAAAAAAAACAGCAATAGCTGTCATGGAGATTCCTTACGAATTAAAACGACTAACTACTTACTTGCATAGATTAATTTAATAATGTACTCAAAAACTCTTGGTGACACATAAAAATTAATGTTAAAAGAAAATTATGAAATTCAGACACAAATTCTAATTTTTTCATTCAATGTTATTTTTTAACCGACTTCAAAAAAAGGAGCTTATCAATTCGACCCGTGTGTATGTAATACTTCCAGAACTGCCCAGTTTTCGCATATGTTAGTCTATATCAGAGTCTGAACAAATTTGCCAAATTTCAAAAGTGTTTGTATGTATGTATGTATTTATGTTTGTGGACGCATATCTCCGAAATCACAAGTCCGATTTAAGTGATTCTTTTTGTTATATTAGATATTGTTTACCTTAGGGTACACTGTAAGTTTTATCAAAATCGGTTCGGTAGTTATTGAGATAGGGAATTTTTATGTTTTTATATTTGTGTTTGCATAAGTCCGATTTAAGTAATTCTTTTTTGTTGCACTAGGTATTGTTCAAATTAGGGTACGCTGCAAGTTTCATTAAAATCGGTTCAGTAGTTTTTGAGATAGGGGTTATTTTTTATGCATGACCACGCATAACTTTTCACAGAATAGTCCGATTTTGAAAGTTCTTTTTTTATTAGAAAGGGAATTCCACACTTCCAGAATGGTCCCATAAACATCATGTTAGGATCTGATTATGAAATCTAGCTTAAATCAAAGAAAATCTTTAAACTTCATAGGCACATTTGCAGCGATCTCGGTAGTTTATAAGTGGCTGGCGAATATTGGTACTCATAGTTTAAAACGAGTAGGTTTTACGTATGTTCGTTGTCGACAAACCACTAAAAAGTATGAAAAAAAAATTTTATTAAAAAATTATGATTAAGTCGGTGCCATCTGTATCGAAGCTTTTTACTTTAAAGACGACACCTAATTCACACAAAGTGCTTTACTACTGTGTTGAATAAACTTTCCTTAAACTTGGATGGCATCAAGTTTATAAATATGGTTAAATAAATTAAAGTAACTAAATGACGCATTTATTTTTTACTTTTCAGTGGTTTTGAAGTCGGTTCAATTTTTAATTAAATTTTTTTCCAAGAATTGTTTTAATGTGATTTTACTACCGGTTCGGAATTCTGAATGTAAAGTTTATATTTTTGACATTAGAATATTTTCATGATCTTGGAGATTATAATTTGGCTACTGACAGAGAAGAGAGAAATCCCAAAATTGGCAATTTTTTATATACTTGGGAAGTAATGTTCTTCCCTACCTATGCTTATTATGCGAAAAATGCGATTATTTAAAAAAATCTGGGCAACTTCAGTCTCTACTAGTACTACTAGTAGCCAAACTCTAAATTTGTCATGTTAAAATTTTCTTGAATAAGAAGTTCACAATAGGTTAATAATATCTGAAGCCTTTGAATTTAAGGGCAGCTTTCAATCCAACTAAAGATTCTACCTAATCACGTAATCATTTGGCCTAGGATCAAACCTCGTACGAGTACAAACAAATAATAAAATTACAATATTACTTTTTATTATAATTATAAATGTAGATAACGTTATCACAGGTATCTTTCTTATTTAATTCATCTGCCAATAAAGTTTCTAATAATATTAAAAGACGAAAGAATCATTTTATGAAATTACAGATTAAGTTTTTATTTATAATAAAAAAAATAATAATAACCTTTATTTCAAGTTACATATACTCATATAGTTAGTAACATTTACTTATTTCTATGTTAGTCCCTTTACCCTGAAAACCTAATATTTTGTTAGTAACAATTGGTTACTATCTATGTTAGTAACTTAAACCTACGATGTTACGAATAACACTGCTACGTCAGCCCAGTAGAAACGGCACAACAGTGTTTCACGTAAGAGCAGTCTAGTCGACTGGCAATTAAATATTTAGATTATTTATTTAGAACGAACCTATTTATCTTTCAGTAACGATTATAAAATATTAATTGCAGCTACGATCAAAAGTTTTTCAGTTTCCAGTTCCGATGATTTGCTGACTTAGTAAAATGTGCTTACAAAGTTTTAGACAAAATATCGCAATTTTCAAAAGTATCTACATGTAAAGTGAGCTTATTTGAAATAAACAATTTTTTCTATTATAATTAAAACTATCAATAATGTTTCCATAATAACAATTGATATGCTCGTGAATCAATCTAATACGGAGTTACTGATTATATGATTGTACTTAAAAATATTATCATATGTTTGTATGTACAAACGATTGTACGTACCTAGTACAATTACGAAGCCGCATTTGTTTTACGTGTAGGTATTATGGTAAAGCCAACTGCATTCAGCGGCTCTTGCAGTCGGTTCAAGATCATGTTGTTTGGAAGTTCTTGCAAGAAGCCTATGCCCAGCCGTGGCCGTATATCGGCTGATGATGGTTATGGTTAAATTCTTACCTGTGAGGTATGGCGGCTGCAGAGAAGATGTATTCACTCATGAAAGATGACATCATGATGGGAATCGCCACCAGCGCGATTATACGCAGCTGGTACCTGCCCAGCTGGCCCAGCTCGTTCACCAGCACATCGTCTAAGTCCAACGGCTTCTCAAACACATTCCTTTCACTCTCTTCTTCAGGTGGCTCCATAGTCTCATCTCGGTTTGAGACCATTTAGTCGAAAATGACGAAAGTTTAAGTTATTTCCGTGCCCGCCGCTCCCGCCGGCGCGTGAGTGGCGAATGAATCTGTTTGTAGATTATTAGGTCAATCGTCAGTTGCTTCAGCTGATGTAGCATCTGACGAACTATTTATTGATCATATTAGCAAATCTATTAAACGTTGTTTATTTTCAAATTGACTTGTTTGTAAAACAACTTATAATTGTATAAAAGCCTACAATTGCCAGATCTTCGTCATTTAAAAAAAAATGAAAGTTTTTCAGTCTTTATATACGCCGTGGGTTAGTACTACAGGTAATCATAGAGTTTACGCCATAAAAAATTAAGAGATAGAAAGTTAATCAGTGTTTTTTTTCTATTTTTTTTTTTTGAAGTAATATAAGAAATACTCTCCCCCATTCTCCAGATTCGTGGCAACTTTTCACCAGAGACGACGTTAAACCAAGCAACTCCATAGTTGCATACTACAGTTAATATGGTATTCAAATGGGTAGACAAACTTTCAGCTTTCATATCCTCTCCTATAAGGAGGGAGGCCTGACCCTGTGAGGTCTTTAGTATGTTGATAATGAATACATGTAATTATTACATGTAAAAATATTTTTCCTTGTTATACGGGAAAGCAAACGAGCTTTGTTCTCCTTTTTTCTGCGCCCAATATTGTATTTAGGGATATTTGTGATGATATTTAGGATCCGCACCAAAACACCATTTAAATTACAGTCTGCGTAGTAAGATTTCTTATCACAGATTATATCTAGCACGAGTTTCTAATTGATACTAATTACTAATGGCGACTGTCGTTGTCACTCATAGCTGTGGAACTTCTTAAAAATCTTTGTTTAGCGATGAATTAGTTTATAATTCAGATTTTTACGTATCTTTTAAAAGTAATATCACCTGCGTCTCAGATTTACTAATTCCATTTTATATTATTTGTGTTAATATTAAAATACACTCCTGTAATTTCTTAAAATTCTAATCTATTTTTGTCATAAGGGTGCCTTAATAAAATATTCAATTACTTAAAAAATGCAGGTTTAATTCTTATTATTATAATTTATAATAAAAAATATTAAATTATAGAAAGCTTAAAATATCTTATGCAATCATCAAGACGTGGTAGCTGAGCTCAGTTTCGGATCCAGTTTCCCTAACATTTCAGCTTCAGCTAATGTATCTGGGAGCTTGGTGCCGAGAGTTTCAGGCTGCGTGAGGACCAGAGCGCCGCCAATGACGCCCATAGCACCAAACATTGCTGACGGAAGGCCGTGCCAATACTGAGCCTGGAAATATTATTAAAGGATTTTTTGTTATGCCTGATAAAATTTACATAGCAATATCTCTGGTATACAAAAATGCTATGACATTTGTATCAATGCGTAACAAGTAACATGTCATCAAATTGCAATTTTGTGTCGTCTTGATAGTGATAAAATACTCTAAAGTAATATTATTTTAGAAGATTTGACTGAGAATCGTGACCTTTCTAAACTTACTGTGAAATCATAACAAAAAACTATTTTCGTTTTATATTACAGGACTACTAATTAAGTTACGATCAAAAATCCTTCAACGGGTACTAAAGGCTTACTTAGATTACTATAAATTGATAGATATAGCGTACAAAGACTGGTGTCAACGGTGCAGCGATGGAGCCCAGTCTCCCGATCATGGAAGAAAACGCGAGCAGACTGTGGCGGAACTCCGTGGGGTACAGCTCTGACGTGTACAGGTACAGTGACGTCACCGCCATCGATATGCCCACTTTGCCTAGGAGGTAAGCTATCAGTCGAATTGCTGTCATTCCTGAAAAAGAACCACTAATATTGTTTATAACCATGAATTTGTGTTTGCTTATTGCAACGATAAAACTTAATCGTAACAACTTATGTATCTTAGAATGTCAAACTCTGGTACAGATAGTTCAATCCACTAAGGCGCATCCTTTTTTGTGTTTCAAACGCTTACAGTGCAAATGTGCAATAAAAACTACAAGAATGTGAGTTCTATTACTACGTGACGAGTAGCAATGTGTGCACACGTACACGAAGTGTCAAGTTAGTTAACTCAGAAGAATATCATGTTTAACTTGCAGTATGCTCTACTTCATTTTAACCTATTTTTTTAAATAAATATGTCGTATTGGTACTGCAGAGCAAAATTATATTGTGATATAGGTTAATATATATTAACCAATAAAACAATAAAAACACACACAATAATCACAGATAGGTACCTAGTATATATATAACTTATATCTATTTATCTTTTATTTAAACAGTTTAATATTTGAGCTCGACTCCACGCTGTCTTGTCTACCATACCGCTAGTGTTTTTGTAAAGCAGGAACCCATGATAGACTTAGACCTATTTAGGAAATCTTTATCGGCGGTAACAAACCAATCAAGTGACCTTTGTAGAAAAACGAAAGTCGAATAGGTCAACCTAAAGGAATGAGCAACGAAGCGATACTTCAGGCTAAGTCACATTTAAATATTTACTTTATTATATGATACGTTTCTCTTGACATTATAAATATAATATTGGTAAAAAAATTAAGTATCATTCTGTTCGATCATGACTTACAGCGATACAAGCTACAACAACCGTGTGTAGCCGTGGTCGACTAGAGAGTCGAGACTGATGTTCAAATAGTACTCCCCGCACCCTTTGGTTTCCCCTCGCGACAAAAAGTGAAGCCTTGGTGAATTGAATTTACTAAACCACGAAGTTAAAACTAAGTCTAAACATTACGTCATCCGATCGTTCAAAATATCTTTAGCATTTGCTGAGCTACATAAAATTGGAAAAAGATGGATTTTTTAATTGATTACAAGTTGGCCCTTGACTGCTATAACACCTGATGTTAAGTGATGACGCAATCTAAGTTGGAAGCAGGCTAACTTGTCAAAAATCGTCGTCGTTTAAATATATGGATATCGGAATATCAATTTGCATGTCATAATTATTTTCGCCAACCACTACCCAGCACAGTAGATAATTATGTGCAGATCTAAGATTATACTTTAAACCTTTAGAAATATAATTAACGTGAAAGTGCTCAGCAGCCTGCTCATATTATAGACAAGACATAAATGACTTACCTCGGGGAATAAACACAAACAGTATGTTACATAGAGCGCTAAAGAAGAAACCCGAAGAGAGCGTCGCTCTCCGACCAATCCTGTCCAGCAGCAGTACACCAGCGCAGTACCCTGGCAACTCCACGGCGCAGGTCAGCATGTAGTTCAGGTAGGTGGTGTCGGAGAGGCTGGTGGAATTGATGGACAGCCCGTAGTACACGAACGTCATGGAGATCCACCATACGGGGGTTGTGCAAACTCGTCTTAGTAAAGTTGGAGAGCGGAGAACGGAACGAACTAAACCTGACTTTGTTTCCTAAAATAATAATGGATTAGACATCAAAACATTAAATAATTCATCTTAAGTGCATTAAATGAATGTTGGACTTTACAAAAGTCCAAAGCTTGCTAATAAAAATAACTATAAGATGATCTGCTACTTTTTAGAAAAATTTCTAAGGCTGCTCTAAAAGTTATACATTAGTTTCCTACTTGTAAATAGTTATAACTCGGCTGACTACGACTATTGTGGATTTTGGATCAATTTAAACTCTCGTCTTACAAAATTGTATTGGACATACCTGCAGCGCAGGAGTTTGCGGTGGATTCAATAAAGCCTGCATAGACTTTTCATTTATCGTCTTTTTATTTACTCTCGCTGCACTTTCCAATATCCTTCTCGCTTCAGTGTATTTCTTTTTTGTCAGGAGCCAACGAACGCTTTCAGTTAAAAGCCAGTAATAAACCACCATGAACAAGCATGGGATGTACAGGGCTAATGTCGCATAACGCCAATAACCGATGAGCCAAAATACTCCACCCAGCAACACTTGCCCTATTGAGAACATTGAAGACGACGTGGCGCTGGTTACCACTCGGTACTTCTGGCCAATCAACTCCGTCGCTAAAACAATACGGATTCGTTATTATACTTCAATTATAACAGTCGTAAATGATGTAAGTTTCCTAACTTTGTCAGTATATTTCTTCTATAACATACTTGAAACAAATATTCACTTACTCAGCAGTATAAAGCCAATCTATCATCATTTTATATATTTTAGTGCAAGATCAGATTTGGTTAAGCCATTCTGGACTTTTCTGAAGAAAACCGATTTTATTTTATACTTTGAAGGAAATACAATAGAATAGACAACTTTACCAATAACATAAGCAGCGGCGTAGACGCTTGAGCCAAGCATAGCCTGGACCAGTTGCAACATCATAAACATGTAGTAATTGACGGAAAAGGCTTTAATGATTCCAATGAAGCCCAAGTTGAAAATATTAAAAATTAGCGCTATCCGACGCCCGAACCGATCTGAGATGTATCCAGACAGAGGCAGTCCTAACAGCACTCCGATACTGCTCAGCGTGCCTGCTAGAGCACGAAGCCATTCTTGACAGCCCAGATCAAACTGAAAAGAGATAATAATTTTATGCACACACTTTGTTTAGATAAAGTAATATTATAAAATTGCAAAAAGTAAAGTAGGTAGCTAAGGGTGCTTGTTCTGTTGGTAAAAAGGGAATTATTAGTCAAGCCCATGAGACAGTGTTTAATTTTAATTTTATCGTAAGGTGAAATGATCTATCTGCAATCCATTAAATGACTTATACTGCTAGGATACGGGTTGCTTAAGGTCATTTATTTTGTCAATCGTAATCAATAATGACAAGAAGTCAGGTAGGGTTGCAAGGAAAGTTACGTCCTTTGTAACCTTTCCAACCCGGACTTCTCGTCCATCGTTCCATATTGGACGTACCCATATGTACTTACATCATATGCTACAGATTTCGTATTAGTGTAGACAAATTTCTCGCAGCTGATGGTTCTCCCTCGGTCAAAAAGACTAGCCGGGCAAGAGTCCCAGGAGCCGTTGATGCCATACTCGTTAGGGGCGTATCTGTTGCAGCTGGAGAGCCCTGATTTAGTCTTCGGGATCGCGTTTAGTATCCAATCAGGGTTATAGTTGTACAGCTTACCGGTCTCTCCGCACTCTGGTATTTGGCATCTAAACAATTTATAAGTATGTTTAAATGAAGTATCATTGTTTTGAAAAATTCAAATTTCGTTTAATTCAAGTAGGTTTTATTTACGAGCACTTGTGAGTGAGAAATCAATTCGTAACTCCTTTTGATCGATTATACAGACTGTATCACTGACTCGGAAGGCAAATTCCTACTAATTAGAGCCAGCAAGAAGTTCGGCTTCTCAGTAGTTGCTATTAACAACCCACGATCACAATCTTTTCGTTCCTTGTATTAAAATAATATGGGGTTGACAATAGTTCTGTTAATGATTGCCAATTAATATTAATCAGGCTATTTATCATACAGTTGTATACTAGTTTTTCTTTTTTGTATTTTAACCATAAATGTTTTTCGTTGAGAAGAGGACAGGAGTGGGAAGATTACAACGGGCTACATATTTAACCAACACAAAAATAAATTTATGTCGTTGTGAAACCCTTGTCCAAACAAGTACTAACACCATCTTTTTTCGGTTTTTTCCGGTAGAATTATAAGCACTGGAGACTTTATATTTGCTTGCTTAATTGACGGGTATACAAAAGTGTTCTTAGCAATCATGCACTGAAAAAATATGTTGCTTTGTAAATATCAACTTACCATACTTGCTCATTTATTTGCAAAAAAAATAATCACCTGTGAGGTATAGCTGCTGTAGAGAATATATAATCACTTTTGAAAGCCGACGCCATGATAGGTATCGCCACGAGGAGTATGTTCCTCAGCTGGAACCAGCCGAACTCACCCAGCTCATCTCTCAAGAAATCGTCCAGCTTTAATGATTTTTCAACATTAGTTTCTGGTATTTGAACACTTTTAATGTTTTCATTTCCAACAAAAATTTTGTTAATATCATTGTCACTGACATGCATTTCCAATAAATTGTTTAGATGATCTAATTTCACTGTTCGGATAAGAGTAGTTTCACGGACTACTTGTTCGGCCTTTTTGATCTGATTTCTTTATCTGTAAAGCTGGATTCACATTACTGCTACGTTTGTTTGGAGTGTGCGTGTGTTTTTTATAGTAATAATAGTCGGACCAAGTATATGACCAGCTTTTTTTTTATAGACTAAAAGTTGGCCCTTGACTGCTATCACACCTGAAGTGATGATGCAGCCTAAGATGGAAGCTGGCTAACTTGTTAGGAGTGGGACGAAAATCCACACCCATTTCGGTTTCTACACGACATCGTACCGGAACGCTAAATCGCTTGGCGATACGTCTTTGTCGGTAGGGTGGTAACTAGCCACGACGAAAGCCCACCCACCAGCCAGACTAAGACAAATTAAGAAGAATCTCAATCTGCCCCGCCGGGAATCGAACCCAGGACCCCCGTCTAATAAATCCACCGCGCATACCACTGCGCCACGGAGGTCGTCATAAGCACGGAGAGCCCATGGTAAGTGTAAGTTATCATCTTCAAACAGAGCATATAGCTGGGCATTCAAGTACAATATGCTTCTCTGTACTTAGTTTGTAATCTATGGCGCCTCGAAAGCGAGGGTGCCTCATGTGCCTGACATCAGGCGGGCTAATAACAGGTTATTCGGAAAGTCATTTCGTTTTTCTTGTTCAAACTGTCTGTCATTTCCACAAAAAAGAAAAGAAATTACTTACCGAACAATCGAATAACCGAATATATCCTTCATACCAGAACACAGCAATGTAGCATGACATCATACATAAACATAGACGAGTTGTTTCAAAGAGACGAGACAAATATCTTAGAATTCCATGGATTCACCGTGCGGGTGCCGGGTCCGTCGCGTGGCTGAGAGAAAATCTCCGAACAGAGCTCGAGACTTGTTACACCAGTATAAGTTTAAAAGGGATCCCTTAATGACGCGCATCAACACTCACCTCCTGTACATGCTATTCTCCCTGCCCAGCCATATTTGGAAAGATCCTACTACCAAACTACTACTCTACTAATATATCTTAACTGTCTTAACCATTCTAAAACTTGATATGAAGCTCATCATGTTTATGTGTAGCTTTTAGTGAATTTCAATATGTATCAATCACGATATTCCTATAAGTAAAATAATTATAAACGGAACCAGAAGAGCAATAATCTAATTTTGTATGATAATAGGTTGTTATCTCAATCAAGACATCGTTTTTCAAAGAGCAGACAGATGGCACTTGAAACTATTATCATAATAATATTATCACAGTGATATCTAAATCGCCCAAAATGTATGACTCTTTATAATAGTTCTTCTTATTTTAAACCCCCACGTAAAAAGAAGTGTGTTATATGATTAACATGTATCTCTGTATACCTGCGTGTCTGTATAATATAATAGGTTTGCAGCGTTGTAGATTCAAAATGAACGGACAGATTTCGATGCGGTTCTGTTGTTTGTATGTTATTGTGATTGAGATTATTTTTAACCGACGAAAAAAAACGGTGGAGGTGCTCAATTCGCCAAGTATATATATATATTTTTTTTTATGTATGACCACACATAACTTTTTACAGACTTGTCTGATTTTGATAATTCTTTTTTTAATAGAAAGATCACACTTCCAAGGTGGTTCCGTTGTCATCATGTTAGGATCTGATGATGATATCCTGGGAAAATTGAAGGAACTCTTCGAATTTTGGAGGCACGCTTACGAGTACAGTGATTTCGGTCTTTGTCTAGGTATCGGTAGTTTTTTGGCTACTAGTGCCATATATGACTACACTGATATACTATGACAGTATAGTACGAGTACGTTACATGGCAATAAATCACTAAAAAGTAAAAAATAACTGAGTCATTTAGTTGCTTTAATTTACTTAAGCATATCTAGGAGTCGGTGCCAGCCAAGGTTTCTTCTATAAGGACGTTACCTAGAACCCACAAACTGTTTAATAATGAAAAATTCAGAATTATTCCGTGACCCGACTCAGAATTCGAACCCAGAACCTCATGATGAAAGCCACATAGGCTAACCACTACACCGACGAGGCAGTCAAAGTAAAAAAAAATCGTCTTGAGTCTCTTGACAGATTTCGATGCGGTTCTGTCGTTTGTATGTTATTGTGATTGAGATTATTTTTAGCTATATTATATACACTAAAACAAATCCAAAGAAAGGAGATAAAGTATGTTAAATATAAAAGTAATAATTTGAGCAAAATTATTCATGACTGGCGGGGGAAAATAAAAATAGTTCTTTTTAATTGGTTTAAGGGATTTCAATAAAATTTGAAAAATATTATAAATCTTTATTTAGTCATAATGCCGAACTTATAATTGATCATCACAAAATCACACGCTTACGAAACTGTAGTCTCTCTATGTGAACTTGTATTATTACCCAGAAGTTAATACGAATAATATTTTTATACACCGTTAAAATAACTAAATTCTTAAACGCATAACAACAGCAAATAGAACAAATAGTTATATTTGCTGAAAATGTTCATCGTGGTTCATCTTTGTCTGCAGCATCTCTCCGGCCGAGCTGCTCAGCCTCGGCGAAGGTGTCTGGTAACTTGGTGCCCAGGGTGTCGGGCTGCGTGAGAGTCAGCGCGCCTGCTACCAGCCCCAACACTCCAAACATCACCGACGGCAGCCCGTGCCAGTATTGTTTCTGAAAATATTTCATTTTCGTGTTGATGATGACTAGGGCCTCATAAGCACCATAGAGATACTAAACAGGCGATAAATCTGCGATTTAGAAACGAAAATGCAGAAAATATCTGCTGGAAAGCCCTGCCTACCACCAACCAACCAACCGGCAAAAACGTATTAACTAAACGATTTAACGTTCCGGTATGATGCTGTGTAGAAACCATTTAAAGTATGATATCACCAACTACTATCTCAGACTGCATAATCACTAAAGGTAAACTCAGGAAAGGTCCCCGTTAAGGACCAATGTGTCATTGAACAAAAAGAAAAGAACGAATATGATATACAAAGATTTGGTAAAACTTGGAACTCATTATTTCGACAAACTAATAAATAGACCTCTGGGTTCCGGCTTGCTGGGTGTAAGAGTAAAGTGTAATGAAATTACTTTGCTGGTATCATAAGGATACTAACTTTCTGAGAGTTTCTTGTGCAGAAAACTTCTTCATCCTATATTTACTAGGTTAGCACTGTAACATGGCAAAGCTTTGTCTAAATAATAAACTTACAAAGACTGGCGTGAGTGGCGCAACGATAGCGCCCAGCCGACCCACCGTAGACGAGAACGCCAGGAGCGTGTGCCGGTACTGCGTGGGGTACAGCTCCGACGTGTACAGGTACAGCGTCGTCATCGCCGACATCACCGCCACCTTGCCCAGGAGGAATGTCGTCAGCCGCAGTGCGGGCACGCTACCTGCCAGCGAAATGACAATATTATGATAACCTTCTTACAAAAGTCCTGCAAGTTGCTTAAATGCCATGAATCTATGAAAAAAGCTTCGACCATAAAGCTTTGTTTGGCAGTTGGATACGGCGAAAAAGCGGTAATTTTTGATACAGTTGATATTGTGAGGAGGTTCTTTACTCTGGAGGTCTAACCTAACCTGACTGATAACTTGGATTTTGACTAGCTTTTGAAATATTAGATTCTTGTGGTTACTTCGATGTCGCATAGAAAATATAATCGAGTGTTTTATCTAAATTGTGTGGCCTTGCCTTTATTTTATTTAAGCGAAAATATTTTATTCTTCATGTTTGGATCTAGCTAATATATGATCATCACAACATCAAAATACATATTAAGGTTTAAAGAAAATTGCATCATTAAGAGGGCACCAACATCGTAATTACTTAGGCAATTTACGATGTTGGTGCCATCTAAGTTTAAGGAACGTTTATACGAGGGAAGCAGCAAAATACTTCTAGGTCTAGGTAACATCTTTAAAGTAAAAACATTGGATGGCACCAACTTCATAGATATGCTTTAGTAATTTAAAGCAAACTTAATGATGCAATTATTTTTTGATTTACAGTGCGTTTAAAATCTAACGAAATTAAATAAGCAACCATTAATAATGAACTTATTCTCACCTTTGGGCATAAAGATGAATAGTATATTACATAAAGCGCTGAAGAAGAATCCAGAAGAAAGAGTTGCTCTTCTGCCAATTTTATGTAGCAGGTAAGAGCCGGCGTAGCAGCCGGGGATCTCCACGGCGCAAGTCAACATATAGTTGGAGTACATAGAGTCGGAGAGGCCCGTAGAGTTGATGGAGAGGCCGTAGTATACGAACGTCCCACAGACCCACCAAATGGGAGTAGTGCATACTCGCCTCAGTAGAACTGGGGAGCGTACTATTGTACGCACCAAACCAGTTTTACTTTCCTACAATTATTGATATAACATTATATTAATATTCTCTCATCATTATAATCTAGTGACACGATAAAGTTTGATTTCACTTGACAAATTATTTAGCAAAGGGAGAGAGAGAGAGAGACTTACGGCTAAACTCTTTTAGTTAAAGAAAAAAAATATTAAGATTTATGTGTAAATGTTGCAATCACACAGTTAACATACCGTCACTCCTGGAGTAGGTGCTTGCAGGGGCTTCAACAACTCCTTCAAAGATTTGTCGCTGATGGTTTTCTTATTTACTCTTACAGCGTTTTCTATAATCTTTCTCGCTTCAGCGTACTTCTTTTTAACGAGTAGCCAGCGAATACTTTCGGGTATTAACCAATAATAAACAATCATGAATACACAAGGAATACAGAGAACCAAAGTTGCATAGCGCCAGAAACCAATGAGCCAATATACCCCGCCTAGCATCACCTGCCCTAAAGAGTACATCGACATTAAACTCACTCCGATGAAACGGTACTTTGGGCCGATAAGCTCCGTAGCTGAGAACAAAACATTACAATGTTATACGACAACGCTAAAGAGAACGCAATTATTTTTAAACTAAATAGAAAATAGTTTACCTAAAACGATAGCTGTGGCGTAGACGCTCGAGCCAAAAACAGTTTGAGCAAGTTGCAATATCATATATATAGCGTAATTAACAGAAAAAGCTCTGATCACACCAACTAGGCCCAAAGAGACGATGTTGAACACCAAGGCAACCTTACGACCAAATCGATCGGATATATATCCAGTGAGAGGCAATCCCAATAACAAACCAATATTTCCCACAGTTCCTGCTGAAGCGCGAAGCCATTCTTGACATCCAAGATCGAACTAAAATAATTATACGAATTAGATGTTAAGGTATTTTACACGCCACAAATTGTTAACAGAGCATAACGACTAATTGCGCATAATATCTTTGTGTACTTGGGCATTACAATCAATGTTTTAACATAAATTACTTTTCTTGTGTCATTTGCTATCACGGTGAGGTGTGTTTCGGAAATATAAAGTTTAATTAATACTTACATCGTATACAACTGTATAATTGTTTGCATAGACAAAATCTTCACAGCCAACTTTCTCCGTGTGGTTGAAGAGACTAGCGAGACAGTAGTCTATGGAACCGTTCCCATTATTTAGACTGATAGGAGCAAATCTTTCGCAGCTCGATAACCCAGTCTTCGTTGTGGGAATAGCATTTAGAATCCAGTCAGGCTTATAGATATCCACCTTGTTGGTTTCTCCACACTCTGGAATGCGACACCTACAATTTGAAAAGATCCAAAAAAAATTTATAATATCTATAAAATATAATTTAATAAAAAAATCGAAATTACGGCTACGAATAAATTTTAAATCGAAATTACGAACGACTTTTATGGGAAACTCGTAATTAGGTACTAATATCTATTTTTATCAACACAAACATTTCCGCCTTAAGCCTGTCTACCTGCTTTGGAGCAGCGTGGTAGGTCTACGCTCCATATCCCCTCACCTATAAGGAGGGAGGTCTGTCATTGTAGTGGTCCGTTAAAAGGCTGGCAATGATGATGATGATGATAATACATATTAGTCTTGAATTAGTGTTCGTCTTAACAAACCCATGGTAACGGCATCCACAAATATGATTTATACGAGATAAATATATATATATATATATATATTCCGTCAGGGGGTACTCATCGTGTCTGTCTGTCCGATAGTCACAGTATGGTACACGGGTAAGCGACCCCGGCTCCCCCGAGCTGTTACTGACTCTTCTTGAACCGAGCCAGTAATATCCCCTTTACCTTACTTATTCCCTACTCTTATTCTCTTTAACCCATCCTTTCCATCAATTCCTTTCTCCTACCCATCTCTGCCAGTCCAAGGTTGCCGTGCCGAGGGACTCGTGGCTAGGGGCATGCCTAGTCGCTAGCGGTTGCCCTGGGACCGGGCGAACCCAGAAAAAGGCTAGCCTTATTCTGGCATGCGGGGCTCTGCCAGAATGGACTCTGTTTTTCCCTTGCTACTCGTGGGAACGCAATGAAAATTAAAAAATTGAATGTCATAAAGGGCGGCGATGAGATTCGCGATCTATCACGTCTCGTTCCTCATGGGGGCGAAAAGCGGGCCACGGAGAGCCGATTTGCCACATTGAACGTTAGAGGAGGAATGAACGAAAAGGTAGATGAGGTATGCCAGACGTATAGATGTGCTCTGCGTGAATGAAACAAAAAGGAAAGGATGTGATACCACAATCCATGACTCATATACAGCCTACTGGTCCGGCGTTTCTAGAGACCAAAGAGGCTGCCAGGGCGTAGGTATCATCCTTTCCGAAAGAATGGCTGATTGTGTGAAAGAAGTTCAGTATGTGAGCCCGAGACTCATTTGGATCAGGTTAAAAGTTGGATTGACCCGGATATTTGCAGTAGGAGTATATGCTCCAACGGATCCGGGTCCAAGAAAGTCTAAAAATGCCGCCAAAGAAATAAATGAGTTTTGGGAAAGTCTGGGAGATACTTTGAATAAATGTGAACAGAATGAGAGGGTAATTATGTTAGGAGATTTTAATGGATGGGTTGGTTTGAAACGTGATGGGTATGAAAGGGTACTTGGTATGTTTGGTGACAAAAGAGTGAATGAAAATGGAGAAAGTTTGCTAGGTTTATGTTTGGAACATAATCTTTTTGTGGCAAATACTATGTTTGCCCTCAAAAAGATTCATATGTACACAAGGGAAGAAGGGAATGCAAGAAGTATGATTGATTTTGTGGTAGTGGATGAAAGACTGAAGAAAAACGTTCTAGATGCTCGCGTATACCGCGGGGTCGAAACTGATACGGACCAGTATCTCGTTATCTGCCGAGTTAGCGGTCTTTTTAATCGGTGGCGGCATAGACCAAAAGAAAAAACGAGCATCCTAGAACGGATAAAAGTTGATAGATTGCAAGAAGATGATGTAAGAGAGAAATACATTAAAAATTTGAATGATCGTGTTATGAATGTTGATGAAGTGAAAGAGGTTGAACGTTTTTGGAGTAAGTTTAAAGATGGAGTGGTAGGTGCTGCCATTGATGCATGCGGGATGTCTAGAAGGAGGAAAAGTGAAAAAGAAAAGAATCTGTGGATGGATAAAAGTATACAGGCAGTTGTATGTGAGAAAAAGAAAGCGTGGTTAGATTGGTTGGCTACAAAAGCTAACCAAAGAATGAAAAAAGCAACAAATGATGATGTTTTGAATGCAAGGATGATCTACAAAAGAGTGAAATTGAGCGTTAAGGAAGCTGTGAGAAGAAAGAGAGAAGAATGTAGAGATATGTATGATAGGAGACTAACCAATGATTTTCAGTCTAACATTAAGTTTTTCTGGAAATCCATACGGTATGCTCGAGGAAGGTCCACTACCTCGGATCTGAGTAAAATCAGAAAATCAGATGGTAGTATGATAAAAGGTGAAGAATGCATGTTAAAGAGATGGAAGGAACATTTCGAAAGTTTATTTGAAAGAGATGAAGCAGGGACTGACATATCCCCTGCGGAAAATAATGAGAACGAGATTAATATCAGTGAGATTAGTATGGAAGAGATTATGAAAGCGTTGAAATGTATGAAATCAGGTAAGGCTGCTGGGTATGACAGAGTGTCAGTCGAAATGCTGAAGGCTGGACGCGGTATTGTTGTAAGTCAGTTGTACTGCCTTTTCAACTTATGTTGGACGAAAGGGCAAGTTCCAGAAGACTGGACTAAGGCCGTTATTGTTCCAATTTATAAGGGAAAAGGGTCACAGCAAGATTGCAAAAATTACCGTGGGATCAGCCTTCTCAGTGTTGTCGGCAAACTGTATGCAAAGGTGTTGACTGAGAGGTTGATAAATGAAACTGATGGGAAAATGTGGGATGTGCAAGCAGGATTTAGGAAAGGAATGGGGTGTACAGATCAGGTCTTTTCCTTACGGTGTATAGCTGAAAAATTTTTAGCTAAACACCAAAAACTCTATTGTGCTTTCATTGACTTGGAAAAGGCCTATGACCGTGTGGTGAGGAATGAACTATGGTCAACATTGTCCACGTATGGGGTGAGCAGCAGTTTGATCCGAGCTCTGAAATCTCTTTATGAAAATTCTAATGCTTGTGTCAGAATAAATGGGGCTGGGAACCACTCAGTGTATACTGAGTGGGTCCCAGTGGAGCGAGGGGTATGACAGGGATGTGTAGCGTCGCCATGGCTGTTTAATTTATACATGGACAACTGCTTGACAGATTTGAAAGAAAGTGTATTTGGTTTAAGAATGACCGAGTTACTCATCAAATGTCTTCTCTATGCCGACGATCAAGTATTGCTTGCATCGTCTGCTAATGAGTTACAGGAAATGGTAACTATTATGAATGTAGCTCTGAAAAGGAAAGGAATGAATGTGAATGTTAGCAAAACGAAAGTAATGGTTTTTGAAAGAGATGAATATGTGACAGATTGTAATTTTGTGATAGATGGAGAAAAAGTGGAAGAAGTAAAAGAGTTTGTATACCTGGGTAGTAAATTTACGAAAGATGGAACGTGTGAGAGTGATATTGAAAGAAGAGTAAATGCTGGGAACTTGGTGAATGGTGCTCTGTATGCATTTATGAATAGCCAGAAAGTGTCCCAAAAGGCAAGGCTGGCTGTGCATAGAGGTGTGTTGGTGCCCACACTTATGTATGGTAGTGAAAGTTGGGTATGGCAGAAGAAGCACAAAAGTAAAATAAATGCAGTAGAGATGAGAGCATTGAGGAGTATGTGCGGGTTAAAATTGTGTGACAGAGTTAAAAATAGTGTGATAAGAGAAAAGTGTGGTGTAAAAGAGGATGTAGTGACTAAAATTGAGAAAGGGATGCTTAGATGGTTTGGACATGTAGAGAGAATGGATGAAAGAAGATTAACAAAAGAGATTTACAAGGCGAGGGTGAATGGAAATGTTGGAAGGGGAAGGCCTAGGCGAATGTTCCTGGACCAAATTCAGGACATTTTAAATAATGGCCAGGTCAAGAGTACCCTAAACCGACGAACTTGCATGAAAAGATTAATGAGAGTGGAAGAAGCTAAGGAAGTATGCAAGGACCGTGGCAAATGGAGGGATGTGGTCTCTGCCTACCCCTATGGGAACAAGGCGTGATGTTTATGTATGTATAAATATATAAAGCAAACGTATGTATATGACGGCGCCTGCGTCATCGTACGTGACTAGAAAGAAGTCTGTGAACTGCACGTGCACCAGCTACGCCCTCTTGCGGCTGCGCATCGTTCGATACCCCCACTCATCCCACTACTTGAGTCATTCTAAGTTGTATAAAACGAGCGGGTCTACTACTGGTGGGCAGTCTTGACTCTGGCGTGGCGCGGTGCAGACGTTGTCCTTTGCTTATCGCTTAACCTAGACAACTCTGATAATTAATTTGTGCAAACGAATTAATTATTATTCTCAGCTTGAAACGCAGTGTTTTGGGGTTGCATTAACTAACACGAGACGTTACGTATCATTGTTTTACCATAATGTACCAGTAGTAATTCACTGTTAATTAGGCTGCTGTTAATTATTCTTTCAGTTATCTATTTCTGGTTTATCAATGTTTTTATTCACTAGTCGAAAGAGGGTCAGTCTCTCGACATATATATTTTACTACAACTACTCTTTACCTGTGCGGTGTAGAAGCTGCAGACAGAATGTAATCGTTCCTTATACCCGAGAATATGATAGGTATAGTCAACAGAAGCACAGTACGAATTTGGAACCAACCAAATTCTCCAAGCTCAGTCTTCAATAGGTCATCGCGGTTCACTGTAATCTCTGTATCATGGTCAGATTTTTCTTCGACGTTTTCTTTTTCCTCAGAACTGTTATCATCTTCAGAATTATTTGATACTTTAGACATTTTATGATGCAGTGAGAAACGGAAAATTTCTGATAGGTGTACTTGCAGTGCCTTCTCATACTGACGTTGTTTTAACGAATTATTATTTATTTTGGCAAATGTTTAGAGTTCTGCAGTTGAAGTAGCATTTAAGGCGCTATAAATAAATAGCAACATATACTGCGGTCACTGTTAGCATTACAAATTTGTCAGTAGCATTATCAATATAAATAAAATATAAGTTTCAGTAATAGTGCTGATAGATATAGCTGGGTACTGTCGCAGATATAGTTAAATATCCTACTTTCGACGTGAATTTTGTTGCAATAGTAGACGAAAAGACAGTTGATGGACGGGAAATTTTATCTGTGAAGCTGAAGATGGTTTTTTCAGTTTCACACATGAGAAAAGCAAAGATTTTTTTCTAATCAAGTTTTGATATCACACACCTCCTCCAATATCGCTCTGATAATTTAAGAATATTTTTCTTTACTCACAACAACGTGTTTGTTCTGACATTTTAGAACTTCATCCATAAATTTTCTTTCCAAGAAACCTAGGTAATCTAAATATGTGTATGTAGTTAGAGGAGATTAGGAATAAGGTAATATTTATTCGGTTACGTGAGACAAAACAGTTTATGCCTATAAAATTAAAATGAAAATAAAATTTGTTTTCACCTCATTTCGAGCACCTTTATTTTGCTCTGTGTGACCTTATTGTAATATTTTTTGTCTCGTCCATCAAAACAATAACTTGTACGGAACCATTTTCCGCCTAAATAATCTCGTATCTGCTCAACATTTTTATCATTTTATCGAGATGTCAGATGTTGATACAAGGCCTACTTGAGATGAGATTAAAGTCTAAACATTATCATTTGGGTGTATTTAAATAATAATCACCATAAAGCTACTTTTTAAATTATATATACGTACCCAAATTATACCTACTTTTGTGTTTGAAAAATCTTAACTAAACTACTCTAAATTAAACTATTTTGCTACAATTTTACGCTTAAAGACGTTACGTTGAAAAGAAAATTCTTAATTTTCATAGTAGGTAATATTTTTATTTTCACCAAAATATCATTTTCCACATTCCAATATAAAATATTAAATTAAATTTTCATCAGTTTCATGTACCAAATGAATGCAAACATCATAACTTTTTAAATGTTAAATTGTTTCCATGAAACGTGAGAGAGAGAGAGATTTTGCGTGAGAGAACAGTAATACTGTAGATTTGATGATATATTTGTTATACTTTAGTAGTTCTTTCTTCTTCTGAGTTTGTTTTTTCTTTCGCTGCGTCAGTTGATGCTTCATCTCGTCGTTTTCCAATAGCTTCTGCTTCAGCCAGTGTGTCAGGTAGCTTCATACCTAGCGTCTCCGGTTGTGTGAACACTAAGAGTGCCGACAGTACGGCCATGCCGGCGAACATGAATGATGGTATCCCGTGCCAGTACTCCTTCTGAAAGGGGGATATTGCTATTAATATAATATTGATCACGTTGCATGCAAAAGTGTACACAGAATTACATATAGTACTTAAGTAAAGAAGGTAGTAAGCATCACTAGATTTAGCATGTGTGTCTCAGGTTAAGGGATCGTCGTGTTTTGTTGCTAGGATAGTTAGGATGACTTGCTAGTAAGTGTTCCGTGCGTAAGTGTTGATTTGTAAGAAGCGTTGGCTTTCCACTTCAGGTGACCTGTTTGTTTTATCAACAATTGCCACAACAGCAATCTACTCTAACATAGCACCATATATTGTTCTATTATGACAATGTAGAACATTGATTTCTGATTGGTTGATGTAGTAGTAGAGAAAGTGAGGAACCCAAATTGGAAGTATAGATTTTTTTCGCCCCAACACAACGAGAGAGAGCGATACTTTTGACTCCGTCGCTTTGGTGACGTTTCTCGTTTTCTCAACTCGAGATATCCCTCTTGCTATAATCATTTAAAACTCATACAACTAAATATATTTAGTAAGCAAACAAGTACAATGCAGCGCCAGCACATTGCCAATAGTCTTATGAACCATCCAAATTCACACTTACTAGCACTGGAGTGAGCGGTGCTGTGATTGATCCAATTCGTCCGACCATGGACGAGAAGGCAAGTAATGTGTGCCTGTACTCGGTCGGATACAACTCTGACGTGAACAGGTAGAGAGAAGTCATTGCGGTCGAAACGGTGAACTTCCCCAACAAGTATATTATCAACCGCAGCACTGTCAAATCTGAGAAAAGAAATAAACGGCACATGAGAACGAGTTCGATAAACTATTAAGTACTTAACACTTACAATAGTTGATTTAGAGATGATAATGCTATTGTTATCGTAAGTTTGTTTTCTAGACATTTTCTTTTCCTATTTATTTAGACATTTTGATCTGTAAGGAAATCGAAGTTTAATTTCTTGATTTTGGCCAATAGCAAATTCATCTCCATTTTCAAATAGAAACAAAGTAGTACTAGTAGTCAAATTGGAGCAAGGCGAAAGTTCGAAATCATAACTAAGCGTTGAAGAGCAACATACTCGTATAATAAAACTTTGTACCTACTTAAGTGATCTGAAAATACAGATGAATTTGCTATTGGAAAAATTAAAGGCGCTTTGCGTCTATTCGCTTCCATGCCAGTCTGAGCCGTATGGTTAATTTAATTTTTATTCTATTCTATAGATAGTTGACGAGGAAATTATTGTAAAACAAGATAACAGTTTATATGTAACTATTATTAAAGAAGGTAGTATGAATCGAGTTTTACCATGTAAGTATGTCTCACGTTAAGGGATTTGTATTTAGTCGGGTTTTGTTGCCAAAAAAAATAGTTAGGATGAACATTTCAAAAGTAAGAGTTGCCGTGCGTAAGGGTGGATTTGTAAGAAGCGTTGGTTTTCCACTTCAGGTGACCTGTTTGTTCTATCAACAATTGCCACAACAGCAATGTACTCTAAAATAGAACCATATATTGTTCTATTATAACAATTTGTGTAAAAAACAGATTTCTAATTTTTGGTTTTATTTTTTACCTTTTACAAACAAAGATTTATCTCTACCAAAGAAGATAATTTATTTGGTAAAAATATTTATTTTTACGCCTTATTTCAACGAAGTTAGCGAATAACTATTTTCAATCGAATTGACTTCGTTACTCGTTTTCTCTACTAGTTATCTCTCTGTTTGCTATAATCATTTCAAAGTCATACAATTATATATGTTAATATATTTAGAAAGCAAACACTAGGTACAATGCTGCGCCAGCACATTGCCAAATAGTCTGGCTTGTGAACTCTGCAAATTCACACTTACTAGCACTGGAAGGAACAGTGCTGTGTTTGCGGGTATTCCAATTCGTCCGACCATGGACGACAAGGCTTGAGAAATTGTGCCTATATCTTTGGATACAACTCTCAGTGAACAAGAGAGAAGTCATTGCGGTAAAAACGGTGAACTTCCCCAACAAGTCTATTTTCAACCGCAGTACTGTCAAATCTGAGTGGGCTAAAAGAATTAAAGGCACATGAGAACGAGTTCGACCTAAACTATAAAGTACTTAACACTTACGCTTGTTCATTTACAGATGATAATACTACTGTTATCGTAGGTTTGCCTTTTCTAGAAATTTTCTATATAACCTATATTATTTTGTCACTTTGATCTGAAAGGAACTCGAAGTTTCATTTCTTGATTTTGGCAAATAGCAAATTCATCTCCATTTTCAATTAGAAAAATTAGTATTTTTTCTAGTAGTCAAATTGGAGTAAAAATAAATATTTTAAATCATAACTAAGCGTTGAAGAGCAACATAAATTTATAATAAAACTTTGTACCTACTTAAGTGATCTGAAAATACAGATGAATTTGCTATTGGAAAAATTAAAGGCGCTTTGCGTCGATTCGCTTCCATGCCAGTCTGAGCCGTATGGTTAATTTAATTTTTATTCTATTCTATAGATAGTTGACGAGGAAATTATTGTAAAACAAGATAACAATTTATATGTAACTATTATTATAATAATATTATGATTATCGTATTTGACCTCTGGTCAAGATTCATACACGTGATGAGACGACGTTCAATAAGCAAGCATTTGTATTGTACTCGTACGTACAATAATTTTTTTATATGTTTTAATTATGATTTAGTTGTTTAGCTATATGTCGCTTAGAGTTTAAATTTAAATATTGATGGTACTTCCTGTACACGCTGTTAGCAGTTTAAAAATTATTTTTACAGTGTTAAACCCAAGGAATATAATTAAAATACATTAAACACGAAAGCTTCGAGTTGAAACTACCACAAACTAAATATTTTAAGCTTTCAAAAAAAATGTTCCTTAATTATATGAACGATTATTTAAATGAGGATACAGTGAATTGACTAGATGTGAGAGGTCAAGTGTCAGGTTCCTAAGACGAATTGGGCTCATAAACGTCTATTCCCAAGGGCAATGCCATATTACAATAAAGAAAAATGTACATACCACTAGGAATAAATACAAAAGCGATGTTGCACAAAGCACAAATGAAATAACACGACGAGATGGTTGCTTTTCTGCCGATTCTGTCCAAAACTAGGACTGCCGAGTAGAATCCAGGAATTTCAATACCGCATGTTAAAATATAGTTTAAATGCATAGTGTCGGAGAGACCAGTTGAGTTGATGGACAAGCCGTAGTATACGAAGAGGGCAGTGATCCACCAGATAGGCGTGGTGCATACTCTCCTAAGCAAAACCGGAGATTTTAATATTGTATGTACTAGACCTTTAGGCTAAAAGAAAAAATGAACAAAAATTAAATATTAAAATATCAATACTTTTGATAAAGAAAACTAATTAAATAAGAATTTTGATGTTTTTACTATAAATTCAACTTACTTTAGATGAAGTGACCGAACAATCCGGAGAATTCAATAGAGAGTTCAAGGATTTCTCACTGATACTTGTGTTGTTTACCTTTGCAACAGTCTCTAACACTTTCTTAGCTTCTGAATACTTTTTCTTCGAAAGCAACCATCGTACGCTTTCAGATAGTATCCAGTAGTATGATATTATAAGGAAACAAGGGGCACTTAAAATAATTAACATTGAACGCCAGGGTGATACTAGCCACGCTATACTACCAAGAATAACTTGACCCAGTCCAAATAAAGATGATGACGTCGCGCTAGTGATGACCCGATACTTGGGACCAACTAGCTCTGTAGCTGAAAATCAAAATTGATATAAATAACAAGACTTAAGTAAATCAAGGATACATTTGCAATACAATGTAATTACCGAAAATATACGCCGTGCTATACGCCCCGGCGCCAAGTGTTGTCTGCACAATTTGAAGAATCAAGTACATTGTGTAATTGACGGAGAAGGCGCGGATGAGACCAAAGATGCCCAGGTTAAGGACGCTAATGACGAGAGCGATCCTTCGGCCAAAGTGATCGGAAATGTAGCCAGTTATAGGTAATACTAAAAGAGTGCCTATACTGTTTAATGTCCCCGCTAGAGCTCTTAACCAATCTTGACATCCGAGATCAAACTAAAATGAACAGTATAAGTAAATACTAAAAAAGTTCAACAAATAAACAAAATATTCATGATTTTTAAACTTGCCTCGTATACAACTGTATTATTTTTAGCATAAACAAATCCATCACAAGCAACTATTGAAGAATTATCGAAAAGTGTTGTAGGGCAATAATTTAAAGAGCCGTTATTTTCACTATATAATGATGTAAATCTACGACAACTGTCAAGCCTATTATTAGTCAATGGGATTGCGTTTGAAATCCATTCAGGGTCATATTTATGTGACTTGTTAAGTTCACCACATTCTGAAATCCGACACCTGGTAACAAAAATTAAAATATTATGAATTTAAAACCAAAATATAGAACACTAAATAAAATAGAAAATAACTATATCATACTAATAATAAAACAGTATCACAAGCAAAATAGTAAACAAAACAAACTAAAACTGGTTACAAGTCCAGCAATTGTAACTTTATGTATTTGTGTAACCAGTTTTGTATCCACGACATATGTTTTTTTATCTTATAACAGTTTAGCTGTTACAAAATAATGTTAGCTGATAAAGACAAATACTAAACTATATTGATTACCTGTGAGGAGTGTCTGCTGCTGAGAATACATATTCATTAGTAAAAGTAGCTAACACAATAGGAGCCGCCACCAAGAGAATGTTTCCCAATTGGAACCAACCGAACTGACCCAGCTCATCACTCAACACATTGTCAAGATCAACAGGTTTCTTTAAGTCACTTTCTAAATCATAATTCTCTATCTTTTGTTTAACTTGCGCATGTGTCTTCTCGTCATTCTTGTGACCGTCAGACATTTAAACCTATTTATTTTTTAATCGAATATCAAAGGTCCACGACCGGTCACACGCACTTCGTTCATAATATGTAAATTATAGCAGTATATCTGAGTACAAGTAAGAATTGAAGAAGTCATCTCTTCGACCCGCGCCTTAGCACTTATTATCATAATTATGTAAACTATTTCATTCTAGTTTATTGTAACTTTCGATATATTGTATTTCGTTTCTGACTATGTTCGTCAGAGAAATATGTTTATTACAAAATAATTTTTCTCCTTAACGCATTTGATATCTTAGAATGATAACTTAAAGTTTTGTTTTTGTCATTAAAATAAAAATTAAAATAAGTATTATAATATTTAATTCTAAAATTTAAATATCTTAATGAATAATTTAGAAAAAACTCAAATGTACTTGATCTAACATAATAATTATTAAACAGAGAATTTATCATTTATTTATATTTATTAGTTTGAGATCACTGCTTGGCTGCCATATTTTATTTGAGACCCAAGTGAAGTTCATGAATAAGACATGTCTAGATATGTCGTTAGAATTAAGCTTATCATAATGGAGTATATATTTTGTAAGATCTTCATTTTGTGACAGATTTGAAGTATTATAGATTTCATTTGTGACACACTTTTATTTCGAGATAAAAGTTGTCAAATTGTATATGCACGCGAGCATAGTGTGGTTCTATGAAACATTAGGCTAACATATATTAGAATCTTGAAACACTTTTATGAGTAAGTATTATCTAGAAAATGTATGTATTTGTACAATTTCTAATTGTCCACTTCCTTTTCACTGTTCAGGGTCGTATTTTATTTTATCTGCTACTGCAAGGTTGTCTACTGATACTACTTCTTAATATTCCTTCTATTGTTTAATAGTTTTCTCGTTCGATGTTCGTCTCCCAATAGCTTCAGCTTCAGCTAAGGAGTCCGGCATTTTCAGTCCTCGTGTCTCCGGTTGTGTGAACACCAATAGAGCCGACACTATGGCCATGCCGGCGAACATGAATGATGGAATCCCGTGCCAATACTCTTTCTGAAATATTTAATTTTGATTTTTCCATTGAAAGTGTAGCGGTGTAAGGTGTTTTTTAATAAGTAAAATATTGATAAAATTAATAATGTCTACTATCATGATACTTCGATACCACTATCATTAAATCATAATAATTCAGAGAAGAAATTAAGTTCAAAGTAAAAACGTGCTGAAATATCTTTTTCCCGTCTATATTAGAGGAAGTCTAAAAGTGTACGAATTGTAGTATAAAATCTAAATGCATAAAAAAAACTTTTAAAAGAAGTTTAAAGATAATTCAAAATAGCACAAATGAAACTTACCAGTACAGGAGTAAGTGGTGCCACTACTGATCCTATACGCCCCACCATGGAAGAGAAGGCGAGCAATGTGTGTCTAAACTCTGTCGGATACAACTCTGACGTGTACAAATACATAGAGGTCATCACAGTGGAAATACTGAACTTTCCCAACAAATATATAATAAGACGTGTAGCAGTCATGTCTGAAATGAGAAAAGACATCAAAATGCTTATAACATAGAACTTTGATTCAAAATAATGCGAAATAGTAAGAGAAAATTCCAAATTAGAAGTGGATACATGTTTACATGTTCTTCGTAGCAAATTTAAGATGGCTGATGATATTATTTAAACTACATTGGACATTGAATTTGTAATGTTGAAAAAATCAGTGGCAACAAAAGCAGACAAAATATAAATATTTGTTTTCCCTCCATTCATTCATTACATATCTATACTAACTCTGTCTGTTAAAGATAGTATGAACAAACATAAAATTGTAGCTTGTTTACTGTAATACATTTATTTAAAAAATAACAACGATAGCACTAGCGACGGTCCTATATTATAATACTACAATGGTTATCGCTATTGACCTACGTATAAAATTAATAATTACGATATGTGTTAGACTTAACATGAATCTTGCCAGTAAACTCCCAAGTTTATATAATTAACTTAAAATAAACTATGTATCAGACGAAACGTTGTACAATTTAAAACATTCTCAATTCTTTAAAATAAGAGCATATTTAAAAAAAATAATATTTATTTTTGCTAGGTACTTACCGTTAGGAATAAACACGAAGGCAATGTTGCAAATAGCACAGATTAAATAACAAGATGATAACGTCGGCTTTCTCCCGATTCTGTCCAAAACAAGAACTGCTGTATAAAATCCGGGTATCTCTATAGCAGTCGTCAGTATATAGTTTAAGTGCATAGTATCTGAGAGGCCAGTAGAGTTGATGGATAGCCCGTAGTAAACGAAGATTGCAGTGATCCACCAAATTGGTGTTGTGCATACTCTTCTACGCAAAACTGGAGATTTTAGTATAGTACGAAATAAGCCAGGGCCCGCCGACTATAAACAGAAATGCATTATTTTCTAAAATGATCGTAAAAAGCGAAGAACATGTTATAACTTTAATGAGTATAACTTATATAATTCGTATGTCTTAATATACGTAGAATATGAGTTTGATATTAAAATTAACTTACTTTAGATGAAACATGATTAAGTTCCTCTTTTTGTAAGAGAGCATTTAATGACTTCTCACTGATATTCTTTTTGTTTACTTTCGCAATTGTCAATAAAACTTCCTTAGCTTCCGAGTGCTTATTTTTCGATAGCAGCCATCTTAAGCTTTCTGAGAGTATCCAGAAATAAGATACAATGAGAAAACAAGGAATATGCAGAGCCATCAGCAAGGTACGCCAAGGAGATATTAGCCAGGCTATACTACCGAGAACCACCTGGCCAAGACCGAATAATGAAGATGACGTAGCACTTGTGAACACTCGATACTTGGGGCCGACTAGTTCAGTAACTAAAATAAACAATGCAAATGGAATGATAATTATAAACAAATAATGTTATATAATGCAAACATACGTAAACAAAAGACACACAAAGGTTATAATTACCAAATATGTAAGCGCTGCTGTAAGTTCCGGCTCCAAGTGTTGTCTGCAGAATTTGAAGTATCAAATACATTGTGTAGTTGACGGAGAATGCACGGATGAGGCCAAAGGTGCCTAGGTTGAGGACGCTGATGACAAGAGCAAATCTTCGTCCGTAGCGGTCCGAAATGAAGCCAGTTATAGGTAATACCAACAAGGTACCGATACTGTTTAATGTACCTGCTAGAGCTCGTAGCCAATCTTGACACCCGAGGTCGAACTAAAAATAAAGTAAATTTTAGAAAAATTTATAAAAATGTAAGGATAATTAAATTATTTTAACTATAAGTACTAACTTCGTATACAACAGTATTATTTTTAGCGTAAACAAATCCATCACAAGCCACTGTTGCGGTAGTATTAAACAAAGTGGCGGGACAGTAATCTAAAGTTCCGTTACTTTCTATATCCAATGGAGAGAACCTGCGACAACTGTCAAGTCCTTTAGTGGTTGATGGGACAGCGTTTAAAATCCATTCCGGATCATATTTATGCGACTTGGCAACTTCACCGCATTCTGGGATTCGGCATCTAAAGAAATATTAATCATATTATATCGCGGATTACAACAGTAAAACCGACATAAGTATCAAAAATAAAGAAAATCACAAAATACTCTTAAAACAACTAAATATCGCTCCAAAACCAGAACATCTTCAGGAAATGTTGCTCTTTAATAAATGACGAAGTTTAAACTCAAACAAAACATCGTTCTGTTTCTATATAATATTCAAATCCAAGGCAACAATATGTTTATATCTACTAAGTTTAACCTAGTCCTAAAATTGTCCTAGTATGAGAAGATAATTATTCAAAAAATGTGTAATAAATGACAATGACACAGTTATTTATTACTAATCGTATCCTGCGTATTCCCATTATTGTTTTTTTAAATTCAGATTATAATCTATGTCTATTCTAAAATTACACTCTCCGTTTAATAATTACGGCCTGTTGGAGTAACAAATATACTTACATACATACACAAATATTACTGTAAAAAGATGTCAATATGCTTGTAATGTGAGTCTAATAAAATAGAAATAAACGCAATCAAATTTAAAGTTAAGCTACATTTAAGAAATTTTGTGGAAAAATTATAAATTGTATTGTATGCATTTACAAAATAATTAAAATCCCAAAACTCAACAAATGCTATTATGGAAATATTCTATTACCTGTGAGGTATTGCAGCTGCCGAAAACACATATTCATTTGGGAAAGCTGACATCAAAATGGGGATAGCAACCAGAAGAATATTTCGTAACTGGAACCAGCCAAACTGTCCCAGCTCGTTGGTCAATACATCATCAAGGCTGATAGGCTTCTTCTCGTCAACTTCTGATTTATTGTCTTCATTCCTTTTACTTTGTGATTCCGCTTCCTTGTTATTTTTGTTATCTTCAGCCATTTTGTTTTTTTTTTAATATTTAAATAACTTATACGTTATCACACGTGTAGTTGGCACGGCACGCACATTCCGTAAAGTGTAAAATGTTCAGGACACTTGTCTTAATAATTGGTTCGGTCATCTCGTGTTTTCCGCTGGCACGAGTACAGTATTAAACTTATCAATGCTTATCAAAATATGTAGTGAGTAAAGTTTTAACTATTACAAGTATTGTCCTGTGTTTTCGTCTGCCTAGACCTTATTTATTTAAACTGTAAAGGATGTTTTAACAAGTTTGAGTTCATAAAATGAAACATTTAAAATACTGTTCGTGCAAACGTATTTTGTGGTAGTGGTAAATAATAAATAAAAAACTTAAGAATTGAAAATAATGAAGGACTCAATTGGACTAAGGCAATAATATGAACTCTGAATATTTATATAATATACTAGCAGTCGCCCGCGACTTCGTCCGCGTGAAAACCTCTTAGGTACCCTTCTAATTTTAAAGACAGACTTTCATACAAAATGTGTAAAGGCACATATAGTGTGCTCATTCCCCGCTCCCCCTCTCAATTTAATTTTTTTATAGTTTCCCGTGAAGCAATATTCTCCGTCCCGTCCCGTGTATACCTTTTTGTTAAACATTGTATGACATTTCAGTACATTAACATTAAAAATATATATTTATGGCAAGCTGATGGGTATAAATTGATATTAATTAGTATATATTTCACTCTTGAGTCTAGCCTTCAGAATAAACAAAAATAATTTTACAATCTGACACGCAGATAGAGATTAGCCCGTTTAAACAAACGAACAAACTCTTCCATGTACTAAATAGATATTTGAACAAAGATCGAATTCTTAATTCATCATCGTATATATAACATAGATCTAAACTCCCCTCCCGCACGCGTGCCCCCGCCTTGGTGACGCAACGCAGAAATAGTAAAATTTTAATTTCGTCTTAACTTCAAAACCAAAAGTCCAATTTTAATCTTTTAAATACCATATATTATCTACATAAACTGCTACTTAGTGATGAAATAATTTATTTTGATAAGGATTAATAGCATGAGTAAAATAAATGCGTTTAAATGTAGTCATTTTAAAATCAAAATTGAGATTTTTAAATAAAAAAATGGTTGTTGTGCCTCACTCGACATAGATAGGTATAGTGTGTCGTGGACTTTTTTGTAGATATTTATAAGATTTCCAATTAATTAGAACATTTTATGGTTCTATCTTTTATAGTTTACGCAGCGTACGCAAAATAAGTAACTTTTCTGGTTGATTTTTTACACCTTGTGTCCGAAAAACCCAATTATTTTACGGAACCCTAATTTTTTCCAAAATAAAATTTAGCCTATGTTACTCGTGGATAATGTAGCTTTCGAATGGTGAAAGAATTTTTAAAAACGGTCCAGTAGTTTTTGAGCCTATTCATTACAAACAAACAAACAAACAAAGTTTTCCTCTTTATAATATTAGTATAGATTACACATAATGATATACAGTTGTTCATATTCGAAGGGACATATTTTGAATAATAATAAAATTGAATACTTGAAATATTAACAAGACGTAAATAACAGTAAGACAAATGTCAACCTGGCTTTGTAGAGGTTACTGCTTTTATAACTAAATACAATGTACGTTCATTTTAAATTAGTTTGGGGCAATTAATTACAGAAACATGGAGAAAATATCATAAAAAATTTATTATGATTTTTATTTTTTATATCATAAATATCACAATTTTATCTTATCAAGATCAGAATGTCTGGCTTGAAGTCACGGACCTCGTTTTTCAGACCTTCTACTTAACTTTACTCTCTTAATATAGTTATTTGTACACATGTCATGTATCTATAGTATTTAAGGAAATTCACTACATAACATGCAAATAATAAAACTGAAGGTTTAATATGTACTAACTGGATCAAATGTATAATTTTGTATTTATAGTAAGTTATCAAGTAAAGCAATCTAAAATGTAATTTAAATAATAATAGCGACATCTAAAATTTTTTTAACTATCAGATATGTAAAAAAGTGACGCGGCCTTGGTTTTTTATGCTGATATATTTTTACTAACTGACTTTAAAAAAGGAGGTTATCAAATCGACCTGCTATTAATATATAATATTGTCAGAAGCACCATTTATTAAATTGCTTTTATGTTAGGCTAAACCAGTTTCAAACATGTGTGCTTTATCATTGTAGCCGGAATTTGCATGCAGATAGATCCTGAGAAAGTGTGACACTTCGTATATTAAAATCCGTAGAGCAATTAAGGCTTTAGCGCTTCCCGAAGAAATGGGCATACATCCATACGCTCAATAGTAGAAAATAAAGAAAATTCAAAACTTTTATTTTTGAGTTATCAAATAAAAATACTTTTTTAAGTTACAGTTTTATTTATTTATATTACACAACATATAATATTAAAACCATAAATAACATGTAGCAAATAAATTAACTTATTAACATACTTATTACATGCATTGAAACGTAACTGATATAACAGATTGAAGATTAATTTACGTTAATTATTTAGACAATAAGACCAAGAGGTGAACAATGGGGTGTCAACGACTCTCCGTTGGTCACACGTCACACCTGTCAGTTTTGTTTAGATTGTTAAATGTAGTTGGTCGGTGAGTTAATGAGTCATAATTTGGTAGGTTTCTTTACTATCGTGTTTATTTATTTAACGGGCCCTGCTGTATCTGAGTACATTCTGTTTCTGCAAGAACACTTAAATTAACACATACACAAAAATACCTCAGCTAAACCCGCATTACTTAACACGGTAATTGAGTGACAAACATCCTATCATTAATCTTTTAATTCAGAACTCAAATTATTTCTACAAGTAACTTCTTTCAGAATCTACTCAGCATTCTATTAATTTAATAATTGTCTATATAAACTTTAACTGCGAAGAAGAGAGTCAAATCAAACGAATGTAATTTTTAAAAATATTATCATAAAACATTTTGATGTAATTAAATCCCGCTATTATAATATAAACGGCTGAAACTCACGTCACTGTTATCGGAGTATACCCGACTAGTTTCGAACCTATATGGAGTCCTTAGTTTTTTTTTTTATGGACTACAAGTTGGCCCTTGACTGCCATCACACCTGATGTTAAGTGATGATGCAGTCTAAGATGGAAGCGGGCTAACTTGTTAGGAGTGGGACGAAAATCCACACCGCTTACGGTTTCTACACGACATCGTACCGGAACGCTAAATCGCTTGGCGATACGTCTTTGTCGGTAGGGTGGTAACTAGCCGCGGCGAAAGCTTCCCACCAGCCAGACCAAGACAAATTAAGAAAAATCTCAATCTGCCCCGCCGGGATCGGAATCGAACCCGGGACCTCCGTCTTATAAATCCACCGCGCATACCACTGCGCCACGGAGGTCGTCAGTTATGAGCTTGCTTGGTCGTGTAACGTGGCGTGAAGCAACAAACTACTTGCGATAGTTTTATTTCCAAGCCTGCTTTAATATCTAAAAGAAAGCGTCATTGCCACCACAGAAACCACAACAGTACTGTATCTGTAAAGAGATATTCTACTCAAAGAACAATGGTCTGATATTTGTCGATAGATGTCGTAAGCGTCTACAAATGTAAACTATTACAGTATACGTAAAATAATTTATTTTATTACACGCTTTATATTAGCTTCACTTGTATGTCAGTTTGTCAGTTTGTCAGTATGTCAGTATGTAACTTGTATGTGTGTTCGCGCATAACTTCGTCGTTTATGAACCGATTTTGATAATTCTTTTTTTGTTGGAAAGTAGATAGTCCGGTGGTGGTACCATGACAAGGAAACCAGGATCTGATGATGGGATCCTGGAGAAACCGAGGGGAACTTTCAAAAATTGTAGGGACAACAAGTACGTTTGTTAGTTTTTCCGATAAGTATTTAAAAGCACTACAACTTGATGAAGGTCTGGAGTCGATTTGATGATGGAGCCGATCTACATATAAGAGAATTCCTTGACGATTTACTGTATTTACCTTGTGTTTGGGCTCGATTAATTTGTTTTGATAAGAACTTTACATTTAAATGGGCTGTGACTGTCATTGAGGGTCTGGTGATGAAGACAAAGTACAGTTAAGGGAGCTCCGTAACAGCTTACAGTAGCTACCTTGTGTTTGGGCTTGATTAATTTGTCTCGATGAGAAATTTACATTTAGATGGACTGTGACTGTCATTGAGGGTCTGGTGATGAAGACGAAGTACAGTTAAGGGTGCTCCGTAACGGCTTACAGTAGCTACCGTGTGTTTGGGCTTGATTAATTTGTCTCGATGAGAAATTTACATTTAGATGGACTGTGACTGTCATTGAAGGTCTGCAGATGAAAACGAAGGACAGTTAAGGGAGCTCTTTAACGGTTTACAGTAGCTACCTTGTGTTTGGGCTCAATTAATTTGTCTCAATGAGAACTTTACATTTAGATGGGCTGTGACTGTCATCAAGGGTCTGGCGATGAAGACGAAGGACAGCTGAGGGAGCTCTTTAACGGTTTACAGTAACTACCTTGTGTTTGGGCTCGATTAATTTGTCTCAATGAGAACTTTACATCTAGATGGGCTGTGACTGTCATTGAGGGTCTGGCGATGAAGAAGAAGGACAGCTGAGGGAGCTCTTTAACGGTTTACAGTAGCTACCTTGTGATTGGGCTCGATTAATATGTCTCAATGAGAAGTTTGAAAGATTCCAGTTGGTTTAATGTTAACTAAGTCATGATCTGATGATGAAATCTACGAAAACTCGAGGAAACTCTTCAAACTTTATTTATAAGAAAGGGTGTACTTCCAAGGTGGTCCCATTGTCATCATGTTAGGATCTGATGATGATATCCTGGGAAAATTTTAAGAACTGTTCCAAATGTTATAGGCATTGGTTGCATTATTAGCTTCACTTGTATGTCAGTTTGTCAGTATGTCAGTATGTAACTCTCCGTGGGTAATCTGCGCGCCTGCGGCCTTCCTTGGTTCTGGTAGCCGTTTCTCAGGCTCCCTCTCCGAAATTGAACTCTGATTCCCCGTATTTATAAATAATTATTTTATTCTCACTAATAAATAAATTACTAGCGACTGTGTGGCCGAGCGGTTTAAGTGCTAAACTGCCCGTACAACAGTCGCTCAGGCGTGGGTTCGAGCCCTGGCAGTCGCAGTTTTTCTGCGACTTCCAAGGCTCGCTCCCGTGCCGACTGTACTCTGGCCAGGTTTCTGTGGTTTCCTTAGTCACTGTGCTAAGGGTAGGGCACAGGCAAATGCGGGTACAGATTGTAAGTCGGCCACAGCCGCTATAGAGGTAATGAGAGTGTAAATAGTCAAAATAAGGAGGGATTCAATAATCCCACGTGTCTAGGCCAAAATAGGCTGATGCGTAAGTTCCAAAAAATCACGCTTTTATAAATAAACCAAACTAAAAAGTAAAAAATAAATAATAGTTTAAAAAAACTAAAAACACGCTTTTTATAGAAACCCAAACTAAAAAATAGAAAATAAATTTTAATAAATTTAAATTAAGAATAGTGTTAAAAATTTCATTAACTATAAATTAATAATAGTGTAAATAAAAAAAAATTATTTTATTTAAAAAAAAGCGTGGGGTGCTTTTTAAGATATTATCAAAATGATAATCACTCTACTCATATCTGTCAATAAAATATTTATAACTATATTGACACCATGCACCCCACGCTTTTTTTAAAATAAAATAATTTTTTTTTATTTACACTATTATTAATTTATAGTTAATGAAATTTTTAACACTATTCTTAATTTAAATTTATTAAAATTTATTTTCTATTTTTTAGTTTGGGTTTCTATAAAAAGCGTGTTTTTAGTTTTTTTAAACTATTATTTATTTCAATCCGTATACAAGGTCCAAATAAGTTCCTTAAATAAAATAAAAAATCAGTCATTACATTATCATAATTGAGTATGGCAACCACGCAATAATAACACAAAGAAAGATTCAATATGACATCTGTCGGTCAACTAGGGACAGAATATCGAAAAGAAAGTATCGATACTGTATACATAAGTAGTATCGAACCAAATCGATACTTATTACTGGTTAAACTAACTCTTTTGTGTGCCGAACTACTCGTGTTCAATGATTTTAGCTTAATTTCAGTAGAACAAACCTATAAAGTAATAATAATGGCGAACTAATAATACTTATTTTGAAATGTCAATAAATATTTTGATTTATAAACGCGTATTGCATTTAAATTCCTAATCATGACAAATATTCACTGCCAAAGTTCAAACTTACTTGCCGGTATTTTATACTATACTAAGAAAATAAACGAATAATAGTCAAATATAATATTAAGTATTAAAAGTAGGTTATATTTTGAAGGAAAGGAAGATAATCATGATAAGAACAAGTATTTTTAGACGTAATTTAATGTATAATTAGTATGTCCGATATAATTAAAGTTTTAAGTCATTTCCTGAAAACTATCGAGTAAATGTATCGAATGTACTGGATACTCCAAAATATCGATGCTTTTTGGTCTAAAACTTCAAACATAAATATCTTTAATTCCAGACTTCACAAAGTATAAAACCTTGAGAAAAAATTGCTTAGAAATAATTTCTCTATAATTTTATATTTTTTTCATTCATAGACGCAAAAAAAAGTCGTCAACAAAAATTTGTTAGGAAAATGACCATGGTGTTTGCAAGACTCTTTCTAGAATCTTATTTTGCTTTCATATTATTAGTCTGATGGATATATTGCCTTATATCCATCAGACTACCTCCGTGGCGCAGTGGTTTGCGCGGTGGATTTATAAGACGGAGGTCCTGGGTTCGATTCCCGGCGGGGCAGATTGAGACTTTTCTTAATTTGTCTTGGTCTGGCTGGTGGGGGGCTTTCGCCGTGGCTAGTTACCACCCTACCGACAAAGACGTACCCGCCTAGCGATTTAGCGTTCCGGTACGGTGTCGTGTAGAAACCGAAAGGTGTGTGGGTTTCATCCTACTCCTAACAAGTTAGCCCGCTTCCATCTTAGATTGCATCATCACTTAACATCAGGTGTGATAGCAGTCAAGGGCCAACTTGTAGTCGATAAAAAAAAAAGACTAATGGACAGATATTAGGCCCGTTGTACCCATAATTTCATTGACAATTATATTTCCCAAATCATAAGACATCGATATTATTTTTGAAACCGAATTAATAATAAACACTGTGGACAGTACTTTCCGAATGAGCTCCATTATTGAAAACTTTACTAACTCTGTATACTTTCTTTGTTCAATTTTGATGGTAAGGTTGTCTAAAGATTATTATTTTGCTTTACTTCTTACAGCGTTTTCGTTATTAGTCGATGTTGATCTTCCTAAAGCTTCTGCTTCAGCTAAGGAGTCCGGCATTTTCAAACTTCTTGTCTCCGGTTGGGTGAACACTAATAGAGCAGACAGTATGGCCATGCCGGCAAACATAAATGATGGAATTCCGTGCCAGTACTCCTTCTGAAATTTTAAATGTAAACTATTATGATGCAATTATTTACAACTATCTAGGTCGTATCAATTAAACTATTTGAACTTCCCAAATTAATACCGTAGCAATCATTTCTTAAATTACAATTAAAATATTTGCCAGAAAACTTCAAAAGCACCTCATTGAGTATTTTAAATGTCATTATTAAAAAAATACTTAACTTTAAACCAAATATAAGATGCAGATCAAGTAGAGTAAGTATATTGGAATTGAAACTTACCAGTACAGGAGTAAGTGGTGCCACTACTGATCCTATACGCCCCACCATGGAAGAGAAGGCGAGCAATGTGTGTCTAAACTCTGTCGGATACAACTCTGATGTGTACAAATACATAGATGGCATTACGGTAGAGATGCTGAATTTTCCCATTAAATATATTACAAGACGGGTACCAGTCATTTCTAAAAAATATTAAAATGTTATCTAATCATATTATCAAAATGCAACATTTTTTAATTATCTACATCAAAATTATTATATTTATACATTTCAATGGAATAACTCAAATTAAATCTGATGTAACTGTGTAGAGAAACGTAGTGTAGCATGTGACGTATTTTGTTTTTTGGAAACAACTCCAAAATAATATAAATCTTGGATTTTTTACATACCATTAGGTATAAACACGAAAGCGATGTTGCAAACAGCGCAAATTAAATAACAAGATGATAAAGTAGCTTTTCTCCCAATTCTGTCCAAAACAATTACTGATGTGTAATATCCAGGAATCTCGATGGCACTCGTCAGAATGTAATTCAAATGCATGGTGTCAGAGAGGCTAGTAGAGTTGATTGATAAACCGTAGTAAACTAAAATTGCAGTGATCCACCAAATTGGAGTCGTACATACTCTTCTACGTAAAACTGGAGATCCTAAAACAGTGCGTACTAACCCAGGACCTGCCGGCTAGAAATAGAAATAGCTTATATAATTTAATAAGAATAATGAATTATGAAAATAAATGTGTTAGGTTAATGAGGCAAATGAAATAGTTACATGTTTAATAAATTAAGTAGTATGTGGAAATGAAAACTTAACTCGATTTGTCAACAAAAAATCTGATTTTGAAAGTTATGTTTGATATTTACCTGAGATACAGCAACAGAATGTTCCCTCTTATGTAAAAGAGCATTTATTGACTTCTCACTGATAATCTTTTTGTTTACTCTGGCAATCGTCAGTAAAACTTCCTTAGCTTCTGAGTGTTTATTTTTCGAAAGCAGCCATCTTAAACTTTCTGAGAGCTTCCAGAAATATAATAAAATGAAGAAGCAAGGGATATTCAGAGCTATTAGTAAAGTGCGCCATGGTGGTATTAGCCAGGCCATGCCACCGAGAGACATCTGGCCAAGTCCCAATAAAGAAGATGAAGTAGCGCTTATGACCACTCGATACTTGGGACCAACCAACTCGGTAACTAAAATAAACAATATTTAACTAAGCAAAAAATAAAAGAAAGTATTCTATCACGCAAATTAAGAAAAAAACGTCAAGTTAATAATTACCAAAAATGTAAGCACTACTGTAAGTACCAGCTCCAAGTGTTGTCTGCAGAAGTTGAAGTATCAAGTACATTGTGTAGTTGACGGAGAAGGCGCGGATGAGACCAAAGATGCCCAGATTTAGCACGCTGATGACGAGAGCGATCCTTCGGCCATAGCGATCAGAAATGAAGCCAATTACAGGTAACACCAACAAGGTACCTATGCTGTTCAACGTGCCTGCTAGAGCCCGTAACCAATTTTGACATCCGAGATCAAACTATAAACGTAAAATAAATAAATTATGATAACACCTTTTGACGACCTTCGTGGCGCAGTGGTATGCGCGGTGGATTTATAAGATTTTTCTTAATTGTCCGTATTTATGCAAAATGGAACCACTCGACAAATTTCATTTTTTACTTTTTTTGAAGAATACTAATGTAAAGGTGGTCTAAATTCTTATACAAAAAAGAACCACACGATTTCCCCCTTGGAAACGAGGTATATTAAAAGCAGAACAGAACCAACAGCAATAACAAACGTTATTTGTAAAGCAAAACGGCACCACGGTACAACATGACTCTATTGATCAAACAAATAAACGATATTACTATCATGTAATTTTAAACAAAACAGATCCAGGCATACTTGGTACCATTATATATTACACATAATTCTATTATTAACGATTATTTTTAATACACAAAATAGAACCAAATTTCTGTGATATCATTATGCGTAAAATAAATTCTTATTATTTAGTTGCTAATATTGTTTTTCAAAAAGGAACCACAAACATTTGGCTCTATCATGTATAAATAAATATTGTTAAACAGTAGGACCACTAGCATGTGATTCTTTTATGCTTATTGTTTTGAAACTAATGATCGCTTAAAGGTACAAAAATTACATGATTGCTTTTATGTTTCTCGTTTTAAACAACGAAATATTTACGTGTGAGAGTGATTGAAAGAAGAGTAAATGCTAGGAACTTGGTGAATGGTGCTCTGTATGCATTTATGAACAGCCAGAAAGTGTCCCAAAAGGCAAGACAGGCTGTGCATAGAGGTGTGTTGGTGCCCACACTTATGTATGGTAGTGAAAGTTGGCAGAAGAAGCACAAAAGTAAAATAAGTGCGGTAGAGATGAGAGCTTTGAGGAGTATGTGCGGGTTAAAACTGTGTGCCAGAGTTAACAATAGTATGATAAGAGAAAAGTGTGGTGTAAATGATGATGTAGTGACTAAAATTGAGAAAGGGATGCTTAGATGGTTTGGACATGTAGAGAGAATGGATGAAACAAGATTAACAAAAGAGATTTATGAGGCGAGAGTGAATGGAAATGTTGGAAGGGGAAGGCCTAGGCGAATGTTCCTGGACCAAATTCAGGACATTTTAAATAATAGCCAGGTCAAGAGTACCCTAAACCGACGTACTTGTATGAAAGGATTAATGAGAGTGGAAAAAGCTAAGGAAGTATGCAAGGACCGTGGCAAATGGAGGGATGTGGTCTCTGCCTACCCCTATGGAAACAAGGCGTGATGTTTATGTATGTATGTATGTATATTTACTTTATTTTATTGAGGGTATAACTCAAACTGCAATAACTCAGTTTCAAAGTAAAACGTCAAACGTCATCTGTTAAAATAGGTACATTCAACGAAATAGTTCGAATGCGTGACGACCGTTATTTAATGCATTTTAGTACCTATTACTTTTTAATTTTTATTTTTTAGCATTTTACTACCTTAATTATTTTACTACCTTAACTCATTGCAAAACTGCTGAGGAAAAAACTGCTATAGATACAGAACGCGAAGAACATTGCCGAAAATGGGAACAGAATGAAGGCTGATTTTATTCTGGCTACTCAATGTAAGGAAATAGAATTTCTCACGTTTGATTTACAAAAAACGCTTCCAATGCCTAAGATACCTACTGGATTACTATAAACGACAGCTTTGGCTGTATAATATGGGTATTTATTCGGCAAAAACCAACTCAAGTGGGTGTTTTGTTTGATAGAAGAAGGAATGGCTGGAAAGGGTGCTCAGGAAGTCGGCTCTTGTCTATTAAAATACTTAGGCGAGCATATTTCTGAAGATGTCGAGGAACTAATTTTATGGAGCGATTCGTGTGGCGGACAAAATCGTAACATAGAGATAGTTTTGATGTTAAAAGCATTTTTGCATAGACATCCCACTTTGAAAAAATAACACAAATGTTTTTGATTCCCGGACATAGTTACCTACCCAATGACAGAGATTTTTCCCACATTGAATCTGCAATGAAAAAATATCCAAGACTATACCCTCCTGATGATTATGTACAAGTTATGAAAGATTGCAAGAAAAAAACCCTCTTACAGTTACAGTAATGGCAAAATCAGAACTTCTAACGTTGAAAAAATAATTATTAATAGAAAACGTGGTATTAACAAAGAATGTATTAATTGGCTACAAACTCGGAAAATATACCTAGAATGAGACTCACCGAACTCAATTTGTTTTAAAACAGATTTCTTTGGTAATGCTGTAGAAGTTAATATAAGGAGAGCACCTATTTGTGGCAGACCAGCTTTAATCTTAATGGAACATTTAGTTCCCTTGTTGCCGTCAGGGAGCCAGTATCACCCGCGAAACTAGCCGACATTCAATCCATATTACATCATTCCATAAGACGCACTGAGTTTTTATAATGGTCTGAATGTGATAATACTATAGAAGACGACATAGATGGACTAGGCACGGTAGATTTCGAAATCCAATTTGATGATAACGTCGAATAACCGTGTATTTTGATAAATTAAAGCTTTTTTCCCATATTAAAAACACATAGTTTCCTTTACATCAACAAATTCCTAGATTGTGGTTCTTTTTAGTATATGAGAAAACCTATCAATTACTAGATGTTTAAAGGAACCACATGCACATTTTCTTAATTATTTAGAAAGTTCACCAGTAATCAACAAAAATTTATATACACATACTACAAGTAGTAATTTATCAACGTATTCAAATAAAAGAAATAGTAATTTTACTTCATCTAACAGTGCTGCACATGTTTTTGTAAACCCTTTGATATCTCAAAAGTGTGTTTTTGCTGTGTGGTTCCATTTTGTATAAATACGGACAATTTGTCTTGGTCTGGCTGGTGGGAGGCTTTCGCCGTGGCTAGTTACCACCCTACCGACAAAGACGTATCGCCAAGCGATTTAGCGTTCCGGTACGATGTCGTGTAGAAACCGAAAGGGGTGTGGATTTTCGTCCCACTCCTAACAAGTTAGCCCGCTTCCATCTTAGACTGCATCATCACTTAACATCAGGTGTGATAGCAGTCAAGAGCCAACTTGTAGTCGATAAAAAAAAAAGAAAAAAAAACACAATTTACAAACACTATTTACAAACAGTATTAGATAAGAAAATTGGTTGACTCATTACTAACTTCGTAAACAACTGTGTTGTTTTTAGCATATACAAATCCTTCACAAGCAATCGTCGAGGCGTTATTAAACAGGGTAGCGGGACAGTAGCCCAAGGTTCCGTTACTCTCAATATTCAAAGGAGCAAATCTGTGACAACTGTCAACACCTTTGTTAGTCGATGGCACAGCATTTAATATCCATTCTGGATCATATTTATGCAACTTTCCAATTTCACCACATTCTGGGATACGGCATCTAGAAAAATAAAATTCATCTAAAAAAAGATATACCTACGAATCATATGAGATATTAGTTGGAAAAACGGTCGCAATTGAACATTGTTTAGTCAACATCTCCGAGGCTCCGGTTTTGGAGTAAAGGATATTCTGTAATAGTAGACGTAGAGGATATTCTGTTGGATTTAAGTGACAATTGTTTGGAATTATTGGTTTTTCATAGAAAAAAGCAAAATCAATTACTAACTATTTAATTATAATGTAATTGGGCAGTGTAACGCCTGCTTTTATACAATATAAAAAAGTGCACTTATTTTTGATAAAATTACCTGTGAGGTATTGCTGCTGCTGAAAAGACGTACTCGTTTGCAAAAGGAGACACCAAAATCGGTATAGCAACCAGAAGGATATTTCGTAGTTGATACCGGCCAAAGCCTAGCTCATTAGTCAAGACATCATCAAGGCTCAAAACTTTTTTGACACGTTTTGCTGGTTTATCGTCTGTATGTCTCGAACTTTGAGATTCTACATTATCATCACTTTTCAGTATCTGTGTCATCTTGAGATTTTTCTTTCTATATTTTTACATTATTGTACAAAATATATTGCGTGTATTCCGTGCAATGTGAACATCTACACATTTATCTTAATAGATGTCACCATTATTTCGAGTCTTCTGCTGACACGATTGTGGCATTGGACTTATCAGCATTTATCAAAATTTGTAATACTATTTCTTTTTGTGACTTTATCCATCTAGAAGAATACTTTTAAATGATTGTTTTATTTATGCATACCTATATAATTTCTATTTTAGATATTAAATTATTATCTATTAAAGATAAAGTACGGATAGTAAATAATTATAGATTTAGTGCTAAATAACAAATATTATATTTTTTATATTTTCGAATAAATTATTCATCTTAACAATAATTTTAGTTTCATCAATTTGATGATCAGCGTAATTTATGAAATTTTCGGATTAAATAAACATAAGAAAAGGGAATAAGAGATCATCTAATATAGCTTAATTTTAATATATTTTGAAAAATCATATTGTGCAGTAATTGTTATTATTTTTAATATATTCCATTAGTTTATCTTATCAGGATCACATTGTCTCTCTTGAAACCTCATGTCAATGACCTCGCCCTTTATTCCACTTTACTTATGTTTCTAATGCCAGTTGCTACACGTGTATATTATATATGTCCGTATTTATACAAAATGGAACCACACAGCAAAAACACACTTTTGAGATATCAAAGGGTTTACAAAAACATGTGCAGCACTGTTAGATGAAGTAAAATTACTATTTCTTTTATTTGAATACGTTGATAAATTACTACTTGTAGTATGTGTATATAAATTTTTGTTGATTACTGGTGAACTTTCTAAATAATTAAGAAAATGTGCATGTGGTTCCTTTAAACATCTAGTAATTGATAGGTTTTCTCATATACTAAAAAGAACCACAATCTAGGAATTTGTTGATGTAAAGGAAACTATGTGTTTTTAATATGGGAAAAAAGCTTTAATTTATCAAAATACACGGTTATTCGACGTTATCATCAAATTGGATTTCGAAATCTACCGTGCCTAGTCCATCTATGTCGTCTTCTATAGTATTATCACATTCAGACCATTATAAAAACTCAGTGCGTCTTATGGAATGATGTAATATGGATTGAATGTCGGCTAGTTTCGCGGGTGATACTGGCTCCCTGACGGCAACAAGGGAACTAAATGTTCCATTAAGATTAAAGCTGGTCTGCCACAAATAGGTGCTCTCCTTATATTAACTTCTACAGCATTACCAAAGAAATCTGTTTTAAAACAAATTGAGTTCGGTGAGTCTCATTCTAGGTATATTTTCCGAGTTTGTAGCCAATTAATACATTCTTTGTTAATACCACGTTTTCTATTAATAATTATTTTTTCAACGTTAGAAGTTCTGATTTTGCCATTACTGTAACTGTAAGAGGGTTTTTTTCTTGCAATCTTTCATAACTTGTACATAATCATCAGGAGGGTATAGTCTTGGATATTTTTTCATTGCAGATTCAATGTGGGAAAAATCTCTGTCATTGGGTAGGTAACTATGTCCGGGAATCAAAAACATTTGTGTTATTTTTTCAAAGTGGGATGTCTATGCAAAAATGCTTTTAACATCAAAACTATCTCTATGTTACGATTTTGTCCGCCACACGAATCGCTCCATAAAATTAGTTCCTCGACATCTTCAGAAATATGCTCGCCTAAGTATTTTAATAGACAAGAGCCGACTTCCTGAGCACCCTTTCCAGCCATTCCTTCTTCTATCAAACAAAACACCCACTTGAGTTGGTTTTTGCCGAATAAATACCCATATTATACAGCCAAAGCTGTCGTTTATAGTAATCCAGTAGGTATCTTAGGCATTGGAAGCGTTTTTTGTAAATCAAACGTGAGAAATTCTATTTCCTTACATTGAGTAGCCAGAATAAAATCAGCCTTCATTCTGTTCCCATTTTCGGCAATGTTCTTCGCGTTCTGTATCTATAGCAGTTTTTTCCTCAGCAGTTTTGCAATGAGTTAAGGTAGTAAAATAATTAAGGTAGTAAAATGCTAAAAAATAAAAATTAAAAAGTAATAGGTACTAAAATGCATTAAATAACGGTCGTCACGCATTCGAACTATTTCGTTGAATGTACCTATTTTAACAGATGACGTTTGACGTTTTACTTTGAAACTGAGTTATTGCAGTTTGAGTTATACCCTCAATAAAATAAAGTAAATATACATACATACATACATAAACATCACGCCTTGTTTCCATAGGGGTAGGCAGAGACCACATCCCTCCATTTGCCACGGTCCTTGCATACTTCCTTAGCTTTTTCCACTCTCATTAATCCTTTCATACAAGTACGTCGGTTTAGGGTACTCTTGACCTGGCTATTATTTAAAATGTCCTGAATTTGGTCCAGGAACATTCGCCTAGGCCTTCCCCTTCCAACATTTCCATTCACTCTCGCCTCATAAATCTCTTTTGTTAATCTTGTTTCATCCATTCTCTCTACATGTCCAAACCATCTAAGCATCCCTTTCTCAATTTTAGTCACTACATCATCATTTACACCACACTTTTCTCTTATCATACTATTGTTAACTCTGGCACACAGTTTTAACCCGCACATACTCCTCAAAGCTCTCATCTCTACCGCACTTATTTTACTTTTGTGCTTCTTCTGCCAACTTTCACTACCATACATAAGTGTGGGCACCAACACACCTCTATGCACAGCCTGTCTTGCCTTTTGGGACACTTTCTGGCTGTTCATAAATGCATACAGAGCACCATTCACCAAGTTCCTAGCATTTACTCTTCTTTCAATCACTCTCACACGTAAATATTTCGTTGTTTAAAACGAGAAACATAAAAGCAATCATGTAATTTTTGTACCTTTAAGCGATCATTAGTTTCAAAACAATAAGCATAAAAGAATCACATGCTAGTGGTCCTACTGTTTAACAATATTTATTTATACATGATAGAGCCAAATGTTTGTGGTTCCTTTTTGAAAAACAATATTAGCAACTAAATAATAAGAATTTATTTTACGCATAATGATATCACAGAAATTTGGTTCTATTTTGTGTATTAAAAATAATCGTTAATAATAGAATTATGTGTAATATATAATGGTACCAAGTATGCCTGGATCTGTTTTGTTTAAAATTACATGATAGTAATATCGTTTATTTGTTTGATCAATAGAGTCATGTTGTACCGTGGTGCCGTTTTGCTTTACAAATAACGTTTGTTATTGCTGTTGGTTCTGTTCTGCTTTTAATATACCTCGTTTCCAAGGGGGAAATCATGTGGTTCTTTTTTGTATAAGAATTTAGACCACCTTTACATTAGTATTCTTCAAAAAAAGTAAAAAATGAAATTTGTCGAGTGGTTCCATTTTGCATAAATACGGACATATAAGAATGTAAAATATTAAGGAAAATACAAATAATAATCCTTAACCTGTAATTTGTACGAGGTATTTTTAGTGCATAGTTCACAGATTTGGCAATTTGAAAATGTATATAATAATCGTTGATTCTAAAACGTAATGTGGACTGCAAATGAGTAAACTAGAAAAATTAAGTGGCGAGCACCGGTAACTCCGATTCATTTTAATACGTTAAAAATTTAAAAAACTACTGTCAAAAGTTATAATACCCTTTCTGTCACCAATTAGATATATTATGTTATTCATTTCATATTATTATATAGACGTCAAAATTATAGGAATTTTTCATACAAATAATTATGAAACTGTAAAAAAGTAATTAGCACTATATTATTATTCCATCGTTGTTTAATCATTATTTTTATGTGTTACGGAGTATCTGTAAACATAAGAAAGAGGTGGCAACATCTGCAACTCGGACTTTTAATGTAGTATAAAACAAATATTATAATGTAGTATAAATCAGACGAACAACAGAGAAACATTTATTAGTCTATGTTAAATAATGCTGGTACTGTAAATGGCGTACTTTAATTATTCCAGTTTTCACGAAAAATCAAGTTTTCAAACACTAACACACACGTCTTATCGTACAAGATGCTCCAAACTTTATTAAAACCCGCGCTACGCGGTTTGAATATAAAAGTAGTATTTCTCTGCTCTATAATTCATTTCCGGTTTAAAACCGCCTATTCTTTCTAACTTTCATTTCCATGTGAACAAATGTGTTAAAATATCATCATCGTTGTGAGCTTATTAATATTAAATAATATACACAATTAAAATTAGTGAATGTGTATTTGTACTCCTTTGCTGCCATTTGGTAGAAAAATATTTATGCATTTGAAAAGACAGTGAGCATTGATTTTTACTGTCTGCCCATGAAGTAATTTATTTTTTATACGTAAATTATATTTTTTATAGAAAAACAACAATACTCTTAAGTAGATGTATTTTTATTTATTGTATTAATTACATCAATAGAAACAATAATAACAATTAATATTAATATTTTTCGTACGAAAAAATGGAGTAACTTGATTTTACTTAGTTCTCTACTGGAATCGTATAAAAATAAGAATCATATAAAAATTACTGTCACCGGGTCATTAGATACAAGTGTCAATTCAAAAGTATTGAAAATCTTCGAGCTGAACCAGAGACTTGTGACATGCCTAAATTTCCATCCAAATCTGAGGTTCTGTTATTGCTGCTGCTGCAGCGAATGAGCTGTCGTTTATAATTTTCCTTTAATTCTATCCAATTTACACAGCTTTCAAACTTATGGCGTAGATTATGATGTTTAGGTTATTAATTTAAATAAAAATCAAATTTATCATATATATCAAAATTACTAGAGTAGAGTGTTTGTTAGAAAACGTGAATTCAAAGAAAGGTTTTAACAATACTTAGAAAAACGAGTATTAGATTTCATAAATCATTTAAAGAAATGTTATAATTATTTTATAAGCAGACGATGCGTCTATGCTTGTAAAGATAGACAGACACACTGTGAGTTTAAAAGATAACAAATAATAGGATATTTTAAATGTGTTCAAAATTGTAAATTAAATTTGTTACTACCTACGTTTTGCATTTAAAATAAGCAATTATGTACATTTTGTCTAAAAGTAAGTTGGAATAGGAGTTGGAAGCAGGATTAAAGGGAGTACGAACTTTAACTAACCTCGTTTAGTGCCCAGGAATGAGTCGAAAAATTGAAATTTCTAGAGCCTAAATTATTCATTTTCAGTATCTATTATCTTTTATTCGTATATTCATATCATTATAGAACAAATATTTTAACAGTTGTAGACCTTATGACAAAATATTTCCAAAGCTACTCTTTCGAAATGTCCAGTTTCATAATTACATAAACAATAATTACAATACGAAAGCTTAATCAACTAGATGTTATTTTGGAGTGCAGAGTTCCGATGGCTTCTGCCTCCTCCAAGGTATCGGGCAGCTTGCAGCCCATTGTCTCTGGCTGAGTGAGAACTAGCAATCCAGCTATGGCAGCCATTCCACCGAACAGCAATGATGGAAGACCGTGGTAATAAGTCATCTGAAAATATGAAAAAGTAGGTTAATAATCATTTAACTTGTTTTTAACTAATGAATGAATGTAGCTCTGAAAAGGAAAGGAATGAAAGTGAATGATAGCAAAACGAAAGTAATGGTTTTTGAAAGAGATGAATATGTGACAGATTGTAATATTGTGATAGATGGAGAAAAAGTGGAAGAAGTAAAAGAGTTTGTATACCTGGGTAGTAAATTTACGAAAGATGGAACGTGTGAGAGTGATATTGAAAGAAGAGTAAATGCTGGGAACTTGGTGAATGGTGCTCTGTATGCATTTATGAACAGCCAGAAAGTGTCCCAAAAGGCAAGGCTGGCTGTGCATAGAGGTGTGTTGGTGCCCACACTTATGTATGGTAGTGAAAGTTGGGTATGGCAGAAGAAGCACAAAAGTAAAATAAATGCAGTAGAGAGGAGAGCATTGAGGAGTATGTGCGGGTTAAAATTGTGTGACAGAGTTAGAAATAGTGTGATAAGAGAAAAGTGTGGTGTAAAAGAGGATGTAGTGACAAAAATTGAGAAAGGGATGCTTAGATGGTTTGGACATGTAGAGAAAATGGATGAAAGAAGATTAACAAAAGAGATTTACAAGGCGAGGGTGAATGGAAATGTTGGAAGGGGAAGGCCTAGGCGAATGTTCTTGGACCAAATTCAGGACATTTTAAATAATAGCCAGGTCAAGAGTACCCTAAACCGACGAACTTGTATGAAACGATTAATGAGAGTGGAAGAAGCTTAGGAAGTATGCAAGGACCGTGGCAAATGGAGGGATGTGGTCTCTGCCTACCCCTATGGGAACAAGGCCTGATGTTTATGTATGTATTAACTAACATGTCAATTGTTTTCTTATATAATTAGTTGATGGTAAAATACAGACGTCATCCTTTCGTTCCACCATAGACGCCATCACCATCTTCGCTTACCATCAGACGTTGCAATCACGTCTGATGGTAAGCGAAGATGGTGACGCAAAGCGCTAGCTTACAACTTAAAAATCATCGTGTACTTGTTATTTCATCGAGGAGCACGCGTATTAGACTGAAACGCTGCGATTCAGCATGGCGACATAAATAAGATAAAACGGTAAAATATTGGCTAAAGAATCGAATATACCCGTGTAAAATCCATTAGTTACTGAAAAATTCATTGAGATTGTAATTCAAGGTAAATCTGCTAACTATGATGATTCATACTATTGTTCAAAATAGCAATAGAAACTCACAAGTGCAGGGGTCAAAGGTGCTAAGATGGACCCAACGCGGCCCAGCATAGACGAGAAGCCTAGCAAAGTGTGTCGGTACTCCGTGGGGTACAGCTCCGACGTATAGAGGTACAGCGCTGTCCCCACCAGCGAGATGAAGAACTTCCCCAGTAGGTAAATTATGAGACGCAGAACCGGGAAATCTAAAACATAATGTGAATCATCCTGATGATAAATAATTTCATACTGAATTCTCCTCGCTGTAGGTAATCTCACCAGTCCTTTTTTCACTCCGTGAAAAAGGAATGGAAAAAGGAAATTTCCATATTGGAAAAAAAGTCTCTATGTTTAACAACAAAATAAGAATCCTCTAGAGATGTTGACTCTATCTATCCTTTTCAATCATTAATTGTAAAGTTTAAAATAACTGCAATAATCATACCTACCACTGGAAATAAAGACAAAGCAAATGCAGCAAACGGCGCATAAAAAGAAACCTGAAGAAATAGTAGCTCTTCTGCCAATTCTGGCCAAAGCGAAAGCTGATAAGTAAAAACCAGGAATCGCAATGAGGGCCATCAAAATATAATTCAAGTGCATGGTGTCGGAGAGGCTGGTGGAGTTGATGGACAGCCCGTAGTAGGCGAAGGTCATCGAGATCCACCAGATTGGAGTTGTACAAACTCTTCTTAACATGATTCGTGAATGTATTATTTTGCGAACTAATCCAATATTTTTGGCCTGCAAAAAATACACAATTTTGTCATACATTATTATGAAAGTATGAAAAAGATACATTTAAGCAAGATTAATTATAAAAATAGTACGAACCATCAAACGGAAGACAAAAATTTATAAATTACAGTGAGTTGATGAGTTTAACTAAAAAATACTAGCGAATACGTTTTTTTAAAAATATTTAATTGGGATTTCCTTACATTTGTGTCTGGTGATTGCTGTGGTGCATTTGTGAGAGCTATTATAGACTTTTCACTGACTTCTCTTTTGTTCACCTTCGCTACATTTAATAATATTTCTTTAGCCTCTGAGTACTTTTTCTTTGACAAAAGCCATCTTACACTTTCAGAGATTATCCAGTAATATGATATTAAGAAGAACCATGGGATCGATAGAACCATGATCAAATAGCGCCATGGTGAAATGAGCCACGCAATGGCGCCCAGCATTGCCTCTCCTGCTGAGAACACTGCTGTACAAGTTACTCCTACAATAATACGATACTTTGGGCCAACGAGCTCAGCAGCTGCAACAAATCAGAATCTTGTTTATTTCTAAATATATATATTTTAGTAGATATAGGAATACATATCAGCAATATACGCCAATGAAAGAATAATGACAAGATTATACCTGAATGATTTCGGAGGCGTCTACAAATTTGACGTATATACAACTTAGTAATTGAATTCGTTATTATTTTATACTAAATTAGTTTTAATTAACATAAACACATTTTAAACACATTAAACACTGAATACAAAAGGATGTATTTAAGTATTAGTAAAAATTAATGTGGTAAGTCAAAAAGCAATAATGGCAACACTTAGTGACAATGTCATGTTGACAAACAAAAGGTAAACTGCGTGCTTTTAGTCATCACTTATTGTCCTTGCCTTTATTGTTATTATTCCTAGCATTCTGGTTTATCTTTAGTTTGACCCTTGCATTGCTACCAGACTTGATTCTCTGCCCTATACAACAACCTGTGCTTGCTCTAAAAAGCAGACGACTATCGTTAAAAGATGATATTATGCTATCGCGAATATTATTGTAGTTTTAGTAGCGTTTTCAATGAAAGTCCCAAGGCGGTGTCACTCTTCCTACAGTAAATGTTGGATTTGAGCCAATTTATACAAAACCTTAACAAATTATTATATTAAAACTTTTCTGAGGAATAATTCTATCTATTGGTAGAAAATCCGTTTAGTGGTAGTCTTTGAGTTTGTCACGAACAGATAGACATACACACGGCTCGTTTCTTCCGCACAAACCGCATCGGGGCCAAATTAGCTTCTTATCCACGTGGTAGCAAAGCTTTTTGGTCTCTGGCGAAATCGGTTGAGACGAACTTTTGCCATCCTTCGTTACCACCTCTGCTGAAACCGGACGGGTCGCTGGCTTTCACCGCAAAGGGCTAAGCAGATCTTTTGGCAACTCTTTTTGCGGAAAATTCACACCTTGATATCGGATGCGCTTCACCACCAACCCTACCATATCGCGGCTCTGCTATGCTAGAGATACGTATACGCCAAACGGAAGTGTTGAAGGTGCTCCGCAACCTAGATGTGAACAAGGCCAGTGGTCCTGATGGAATACCAGCAGTGTTACTGAAAACCTGTGCCCCTGAGTTGTCTCCTGTCCTAACTCGCCTGTATCGCCTCTCTCTTAAGTCCGCTCAGGTTCCGAAGGCTTGGAAGATTGCTAACGTACAACCTGTACCGAAAAAGGGAAGCCGTGCCAACCCGGCCAATTACAGACCAATTGTAACCACCTCAATACTTGGTAAAAGTATGGAACGTGTATTGAATACCAGGCTCCTGGCATACCTTGAGCAAAATGATCTCTTGTCGGACCATCAGTATAGTTTTTGTCGCAACCGTTCCGCGGGAAATCTTCTAGTGTACGCCAGTCACATATGGGGCGAAGCCTTAGAGAAATACGGTGAGGCGCTCGCCCTCTCGCTGGACGTCTCGAAGGCTTTTGACCGGGTTTGGCACGAGGGCCTTTTAAGCAAGCTTTCTTCCTACGGATTACCCCCTAGTCTCTGTCGCTGGATATCTGATTTCCTGAGTGAACGATCTTTTCGAGTTGCCCTAGATGGCTTCTCTTCTGATCCAATGGCGATAAATGCTGGAGTTCCTCAGGGATCTGTTCTCTCCGCTACCCTTTTCCTGTTGCACGTAAATGATCTGTTGAAGCCTGGCCTATTTGGGTATGCAGATGACAGCACTGTAACGGAGCGATACATGTCCGGTCCCCGTGCTAGCGGGGTTCAGACCCTTGAGCAAAGAGAGGCTTTAGTGGAACGCATTAATTTGACCCTTAACGCAGTGTCTGACTGGGGTGACACCAACATGGTCAAATTCAATGCTACCAAAACACAGGCGTGCTTATTCACTGCAAAAAGGAGTCCTTTCCATCTGACTCCTACTTTTCAGAATATTTCTGTTCCGATCACCGACAGTATTGAGCTTCTTGGAATCACCATATCGTCCAAGCTCAACTTCGGGCAATGCATTGAATCCAAGGCAGAAACAGGGAAGGTAAGAAGCTCGGTATCCTTAATAAGGTGAAGCGGTACTTCTCACTGGAGCAGATTGTGATTCTATATCAAGCTCAGGTTCGATCGTGCATGGGGTACTGCTCCCATTTGTGGGATGGATCGGCTAAATATCAGCTTGCTGCGTTGGATCCGGTGGATCGCCGCGTTAGAAGAATCATTGGTAACGAGGCGTTATGTAATGCAAAACTGCAAGCACTTCTTCATCGCCGAAAAGTTGCCTGTCTGTCGGTTTTCTACAGAATATATTTTGGAGAGTGTGCACAGGAACTTTTTGACCTAGTCCCCCCCCCCCCCCTCGCCATTATACCATAGAACTGCTAGGCATCGTAGTAGTCTGCACCCATACGTAGTCGATATTCCGTGGACGCGTACAAAACGTTTCGCTTCCTCGTTCCTGATTCGAACTGCGAAAATATGGAATGCCCTTCCAGCTCACGTTTTCCTTACCACCTACAATATGGGTATCTTCAAGTCAAGAGTGAATAGGCACCTTCTAGGCAAGCACGTTTTACCGTAGGCTGCATCTTCGCTTACCATCAGGCGTGATCGTAGCCAAGCGCTAGCCTATACACTATCAAAAAAAAAACACAGAATGCGGGCGGAAGGCGGGCTTTGTCTTATAGTATATAGTGATCGAGATTTATATAAGTTAACTTACCCATAATATATGCGGTACTGTTAGCCCCGGAACCGAAAGTGGTCTGCAGGATCTGTAGTATCAGGTACATGGTATAGTTGACAGAGAAAGCTCGCATCAGACCAAATATACCGAGGTTAATGACATTTAACGTCAAGGCTACTTTTCGACCAAAACGGTCAGAAATAATGCCAGTAATGAATAGTGCAAGAAGCATTCCAACGTTAAACAAAGTACCAGCCAACACTCTTAGCCACTCTTGACATCCAAGGTTAAACTAGGGAAGAAAAATGAGAAAAAACATTTTAGATGCAAGTAATATTTCAAATTCTGTCAAAATGTTTTTGAAGGATTTTGGTATTTGTTAATAACAATTGCAATTTTTAACCTGCACCAAAATCCTTCAAACACATTTTTCTAGAGGTCATTCCGAATCGAATGAGCCATTGCTCATATTTTTAGGATCTTTATCTCTATTTTCACGTTTTTAAACTTGCTGACTAGAGTATAAGTTGTGCGAATAATAAGAGCCACGTCGAACGTTCGAAATTTAGACTTTCACTGTCCATTAATAAGCTACGTTGTACGGGTAATTTCATTCAATAAAATACTCGTTGATAACAGTCATTCTTTGTATACTAACAATTTCATTATATTTCTTAACAGTCAATCTAGGACTTCAGGGCTCATGATCCGAAGCTACATAGGCGCCATAGGGCTGAGAAACTTTGAGAGCTGCTTGCTTGCTAACGTTTCTTTAGTTTCTCGTTATCACCACCATATGAATATATCAAATGGTTGTTTTCATTAACTTCGATTAAAATCGGATACAAAGCGGCGGCCGTCAAAAGGTGGAACATGGAACGGGTAGTTTACAGCATTTCTGTCGAGTATAGATCGGTGTAAGACTGACAGGAAAACGCTGGCATTTTCATGCTTTTTGTCTAAGCTTTTTTCGTGCAGGGTCTCGTGAAATAAGCTAAAACAGGACAGTAGTTTAAATCTGTTACTGATTTCTCTATTTTTTTTTTATCCACTACAAGTTGGTCCTTGACTGCTATCACACCTGATGTTAAGTAATGTTGCAATCTAAGATGGAAGCGGGCTAACTTGTTAGGAGTAGGATGAAATCCACACCCCTATCGGCTTCTACACGACATCGTACCGGAATGCTAAATCGCTTGGCAGTACGTCTTTGTCGGTAGGGTGGTAACTAGCCACGGCGAAAGCCTCCCACCAGCGAGCCCTAGACAAATTAAGAAAAATCTCAATCTGCCCCGCCGGGAATCGAACCCAGGACCTCCATCTTATAAATCCACCGCGCATACCACTGCGCCACGGAGGTCGTCGTTTCTTATTGTTAAACTAAAACACAAAACGTACAGATCATCACTTAACATCAGGTGTCATAGCAGTCAAGGGCCAACTTGTAGTCGATAAAAAAAAAGATTGAGTTCTGAAGTAAGATAGTGTAATACAAATGTTAACATTAATTATAAATTTCTTACTGGTAGAAGGTTTTATTAGTTGCGTGGGGATATTTTTAATTAATTTTTAAGCGACCAATGTAATTCAATACAAACCAACCTCGTATGTCACTGTGTTATCTTTGGCATACACAAATTCTTCACAAGGAATTATCGTGGATTGATCAAACAAGCTGGCAGGACAGTAATCCAAAGTTCCGTTCACTTCCAGTCCAGTAGAGGCGAACCTTTCACAACTGGCCAACCCAGTCTTAGTCTCTGGAATTGCATTGTGTATCCACTCAGGATTTTGTTTTTGCAATTTTTCGTATTCACCGCATTCTGGTATGCGACATCTACGTACAATCAGACAAGTAGACTACACTATTATTTTTGTTTCATTTAACATATTATCATCTAAAATTTAAATTTTACCGACAATGAACATTTTCTTATGTACGAATACTTACAGACATGCTTATGTAACAATTATATAAAAAAATTTTAACAAAATTTTTAACAAAAAATAGAACCGATTCAAAACGCACTAAAAAGTAAAAAATAACCGTGTCATTTAGTTGCTTTAATTTACTTAAGCATATCTATGAAGTCGGTGCCAGCAAGTTTAAGGAACATTTATTTAACGTGGTAAAGCAGTTTGTGGGTTCTAGGTAATGTCCTTAAAGTACAAACCTTGGCTCAACAAAAAAAAATATACGAATTGAGAACCTCCTCCGTTTTTTTTCGTCGGTTAAAAATTGACATTAATTTTATGTATTACTTTTGTGATAATCGTTTAAAATACTTCATATCAACCAATATTAATTTAATATAGGTTTCATTCAGCGACACTTTAATAATCTAAGTTAAAATTATATGTATATCGTGTTAGGTAAATAGTATAACATCCGGAAACGTACCAATACATTTCGATCTTGTTAACACAATTCTGTGCATAAAATAATTATTTAAAATAAAAAAAAAACCCATACTAACATCAAGATAAAGGGCTGATACCTTGAGAATTTAAGCAAATTCTTGTCCACATATCTCTCTCAGGATTCTGCCTAGGATTTTTTTCTAGACATGAATTCTCTCTCCCTAACTCCTGGTAGACGGCTTGATAGGGTATTTAACTAGCACGTTGAATGTTTAATTTCATAGTTTCCTATTCATTGAAATTACCTGTGAGGAGTTGCGGCCGTTGAGAATACAAACTCTTGCAATGTTCCGTATATTATGAGAAGCAAAGCGATCAAGAGAGCCGTCCTCAGCTGGAACCAGCCCAACTCGCCTACTTCATTAGCCAACACATCGTCTAGGTCTATAGTCTTTGCAGGCACATTCCCTTTATCCTCAACGATACGAGTTCTTGTTCTTTTTTGCATTGCGTCTGCGCCACTGTTTTCCTGATTTTGTTTCATTTCGCTGATTTTATTTTATTTTTTATCATGTTCAGTATATCGTGTTTCGCGTGCACTCGACGGATACTAATCTTATTGACAATGTGAAACGAACAACTGAGTTTATTTAATCTCATAATATAATATTAAACATTAAACATCAATTTGTCCAAATGTCTGCCTGTATGTGTGTCCATAAATGTGTGATTATTGGTTAAAAAAACATAAACTTCTTGTTCTCTCATTTTCAATTAACAGATTTTTTATATTAAGAGAAATAATTATTACTAAAAATTATTAAATTTTAGTGAAATCTTTATTTATATAAAATATTCGCAACAAAAAGAACCCTTTATTCTTACATGGCTACACATTTTATCTCTGCATCAAAATTTAGTATAATCGGCTGTCAGTCAGCGGAAAGATAATAGACAAACAGACTTACATGCATTACATCGTGTGATATATTTATCAAAATAATCTCAAATGCATTTTTATGTATCTATCTACCTAATTTTCAAGTTACTACAGAAAATGAACCATTCTTCCCTCTTAACTCTAAAACTACTAAACCTATTTTATAATTTACGGAAAGCCTTTACCTACTGTTAGTCTACTGAAAGTCAATGATATTAACCCTCTTGATGCGAGTCCAACTCGCTTTAACCCTATTTTTTTTACTATCATTTATTTATTTACAATTCTTTTAAATATTTAACAAAAACTTATAAAAAACACTATTACAAATTTATAAAAAAATTCAATCCGCCTGCTGCGGGGCCCGAGGGCCCAAGTAACCGGTGGTCAGGGATCCAGGGTGAGGAACCTCCTCGTAATGCGCGCCGTCTCCAGAATTACCGCCTGTATTCGACCCTTGATCCAACAGTGAAGCGAAAGTTTCTTAAGATAGAAGTTTGACTACAAAATCGTCTGTTTCTTACGCCGGTGTTAATATAAAACTTTTAACACCGTTATACATTTTATTTACGAGAGTTTTAGGTTTCAGGGCTTATAACTCTAGAATGGATGGTGAGACAATTTTAAAGAAAAGTTTAAAAACCCAGCGCTCAAACTGTATTAGTAATCAAAAGTTCTTATATAACAGGTCGTGTAAGGTTAAATAAAAAAAATATTGTTTAAGTAACATTTAAATGTTACTCTCGAAATATTCAGTTTTATGATTACAGAGATAAGATTTACAATATAATGTTATTATAAGCTTAATTAACTAGATAATATCTTAGAGTGCTCAGTTCCGATGGCTTCTGCCTCCTCCAAGGTATCGGGTAGCTTGCAACCCATGGTCTCCGGCTGCGTGAGTGTCAGCAGACCAGCGACGGCAGCCATTCCACCGAACAGCAATGATGGAAGGCCGTGGTAATAAGTCATCTGCAAATTTGCAAATCTAGGTCTATATCATTTTTTTCTTTTAATGGAAGCTCACAATCCAATGATCTTCTTAGATATATGTATATTTGATAATTTCTTCCTCTCCTGTAATTAGTTGAAAAACATTTAACTGAGCAATACTTCAACAGCGCTACAAAACACACATCCTTCAATCACAAACCAGAAATTTAGATGCTGATCCTCGTGGATCTATATTACTAGCAACAGCATATATTTCAGATCAGAATAAGATTATTAGAATTAGGTAGTTAAGAGAATATCATAACGCCAAGAAAATGTATAGTACATATTATTATACTTATCAGCCTATTGACATATGCGCACATATTGTCGCAATGGTTAATTTCTAAAACTACCCGTCGGATTGTAAAACGTATTTTAGTTTATTAGCACACAGCATTGGAAGTAGAAACTTACCAGTGCAGGGGTCATAGGCGCTAGGATGGACCCTACGCGGCCCACCATGGATGAGAATCCCAAGAAGGTGTGTCGGTACTCCGTGGGGTACAGCTCCGACGTGTAGAGGTACAGCGCTGTCCCCACCAGCGAGATGAAGAACTTCCCCAGTAGGTAAATTATAAGGCGTAGAACCGGGAAATCTAGAACATAATGTAAATCATCCTGATCATATTTAAGTATAATACAGAACACACTTCGTTGTAGGAATTCTCATAAATTTAGCTCATTATAGAGTAGGTACATAGGTGTCCTCAATGTAGATGCACAACATCCTCATAACGCTTGACTTTAGGATTAATATATTTTATTGGTCTGGATAAGTTTCACCAAAAAATGGGAACATTCTTTGTATTGTATTATCATAAATTAGCAGACGCCCTCGACTCCGTCCGCGATATAATCTATTTTATGACAGTTGGAAAAAAGTAGCCTAGAACGTACTTAGCTTCTTCTCAGGCTCTAAAGGATCTCTGTACCAAATTTTATTTAAATCGGTTAAATAGTTTAGGTGTGACTGAGTAATAAACAGATAAAGTTCCTTTTGCATATATAATATTAAGTATAAATTGTAAAGTTAATTTCACTAAATGGATATCATTTACGGATTTTTCACGAAGTTCAGCAAAATAAACAGAAAATGTTTAACGATCACTATCAGACATTATTGGTAATAAAAGATCAACGTCTTAAAATGCTGTTTGCGGGGCTGTAACATAACTAATATCCAACTTAGGGCATATACAAATAATTTCTCGCTAACAAGTAAAATAAAAGCTCTATTATATTTCATATACCTTCAAAAATTACACATAGGACCCTGTGATAGACTAATCGAGACAATCTCGAGGCGGACGACGCCTCGCATTTTTATTCAGTGAATATCAAATTGATTTACTTCGGGTATAGTTAGTTATTTTTTCTAGAAGAAATAATAAAAGCAACGTGTACGCAATATTTCAAGATGATTAATTTAGGTGTTAAAGTGTTAAGGTAATCGATCGTCAAAATTTGGATTCATAATATTTATATGGATGAAAATAGTTTATTATTACATAACTTTATTATTACAAAAATTACAGCAAAAGCCTATACTTACCAGTGGAGATAAAGACAAAGCAAATGCAGCAAAGGGCGCATAAAATAAAACCTGAAGAAATAGTAGCTCTTCTACCGATTCTGGCCAAAGCGAAAGCGGATAAGTAAAAAGCAGGAATCCCGATGAGGGCCATCAAAATATAATTCAAGTGCATGGTGTCGGAGAGGCTGGTGGAGTTGATGGACAGCCCGTAGTAGGCGAAGGTCATCGCAATCCACCATATCGGTGTTGTGCATACTCTCCTGAACATAACTGGTGAACGCATTATTTTGCGAACTAATCCAATATTCTGAGTCTGAAAAAAATAAACTAATACAGTAATAAACAATACAAAAAAACAATAAATACAGAAATATAATTATGTCAATTTTTAACCAACAACAGAAAACGGAGGAGGTTCTTTTTTTTATGTGACCACGTATAACTTTTTACAGAGTTGTCCGATTTTGATATTTTTTTTAAATTAGAAAGGGCATACTTCCTTCCAAGGTGGTCCCATTGTCATCATGTTAGGATCTGATGATGATATCCTGGGGAAATTGAAGGAACTCTTCAAATTTTGGAGGCAGCGATTTCGGTCTTTGTCTCGGTATCGGTAGCTTTTTGACTACTATGACAGTATAGTACGAGTACGTTACGTGACGATAAATCACTAAAAAGTAAGAAATAAATTTTTTTAACAAAAATAGAACCGACTCAAAACGCAATAAAAAGTAAAAAATAACTGTGCCATTTAGTTGCTTTAATTTACTTAAGCATATGTAGGAGTCGGTGCCAGCCAAGGTTTCTTTCTACTTTAAGGACGTTACCTACAACCCACAAACTGCTTTACTACATAAAATAAATGATCCTTTTTTACTACATAAAACTTTTTAGTGCGTTTTGAGTCTGTTCTATTTTTTTTTTTTAAATTTTACTGTGAATAATATTATAAAACAATAATAAACTTAAGCAGTTATGATATTGTTATGTTAGTTAAGAGATTGATTAGAGATATAATAGAAAACAATGATAATCATAGGAGACTTCATTGGAATAGTTCGAACTACAACACGAATGACTAAAATTAATAAACGACACCAATTATCTATTCGCTAGAATCTAACTCACAGTAAACTATATTAAAGCCAAACTCGATGGAGAATGCTTTTCAACAAACAAATTTAAAATGAAGGTAGAAAAAGCAACACATTTTATGCCTAGTAAATTTAAAATTATGTTTTGTTTTTTTATACAATCTTATTTAAAAGACATTGAATATATGAATTACTTTTAAGATTCCTACTAATCTAATTTATTGTCATGTGTTCGTTATTAACAAGTTAACTAAAACAATTAAGTGTAAACTGACTAATGATTTCTACCTTCATTTTTAATTTGTTTGTTGACAAGCATTCTCAATCAAGTTTGGCTTTAGCATAGGGAGTTTATCTTTAAGCGAGAAGTGGGATCTTAGATCAAAATATTAACTTACATTAGTCCTTGCAACGCTCAACTGCTGTGGTGCGCTCGCGAGAGCTTCTAAAGACTTTTCACTGATTTCTTTTTTGTTCACCTTCGCTACATTTAATAATATTTCTTTAGCCTCTGAGTATTTTTGCTTCGACAAAAGCCATCTTACACTTTCAGAGATTATCCAGTAATATGATATGAAGAAGAACCATGGGATCGATAGAGCCATGATCAAATAGCGCCATGGTGAAATAAGCCACGCAACTGCGCCCAGCACTGCCTCTCCCGTAGCAAAACTTGCGTTACTAGATACTCCTACGATAATTCGGTACTTGGGACCAACGAGTTCTGCAGCTACAACAGAACAGAATTTCTGTTAATTTCTAAACAAAGCAAAGGTATATAATGCCTAAGTTTTAAATTCAAATTCATTTGTTTCAAGAAGGCTGTTTTACAAACACTTTAGAAAAATCAAGTCTGTCAGTGCATGATTCTACCTCTGCTTCTTAAGGCAAATTCTAACGAGAAGTGTCGACAATAAACTCAGCAATTGTGAAGCTCAATGCTACACAAACACACATTTCCAACGTTTTTACGTGAAACTTACTACTCTACTTTTATCTAGCAATAAGGAATCAACAATCTATTAAAAACTTATCCTAACATCATATATTATAAATGCGAAAGTAACTGTATGTCTGTATGTCTGTCTGGCTTTGCCGCTAAAATTACTGAACCGATTTACATGAAATTTGATACTCACATAGTCTAGAGCCTGAAAAAGGTCATAGGCTACTTTTAATTACGAAAAAAGGCTTAAAAGGTGTGATAAAATGTTATATGAAAGTATCGCCATTTTTAAAGCTAGAAACTTAAAACCTACTTTTTAGGCAGTTGATGAGATAATTCCACGCGGACGGAGTCGCGAGCAAAAGCTTGTATTTTATGACAAAATGTCTAATAATTGGAATTTTAATCAAAAGACTTCTGCAGAAGATTGTTTTAACAAATAGTATGCAGCATCATAAAAATATTATAACGCAGTATTAATCATATCTTATGGAAACAGCAACGTTTTTTTAAGGTTTAGGCTACCGTAATAATATTATGTTAGCTTTAAATTCTTGACAACTTGAATGCAAAATTTCCTCATGATTGTCTAAATAGTTAAGACGTGATAGCCTGACAATATTGTTTAGGTATATCTAATCGTCAACGTAATTTCTGTCCAGTTCCATTCAAGGTCACTATAGATGATATAATATGTTATACATTTATCAGTTCTATTGCCTGTAATATTAATTCTTTTTAGGCCTATAATAAAATTTATATATCTAAACCTACCCATAATATACGCGGTACTGTAAACTCCGGAACCGAGAGTGGTCTGCAGGATCTGTAGTATCAGGTACATGGTATAGTTGACAGAGAAAGCTCGCATCAGACCAAATATACCGAGACAAAGGGCACTAAACACTAAGGCTATTTTCCGACCAAAATGATCGGAAATCACACCAATAATGACCAGCGCAAGTAACATTCCAACGTTGAACAATGTACCAGCCAACACTCGTAGCCACTCTTGACATCCAAGGTTAAACTAAAAAAAAATTTTAAAAAGGCAAAATTATACGTTAAACTATAAAATGGTAATTTTAGGTATTCAAAAACTTTGCAATTCGTTGCATATTTTTACTTACTTTAAGGAAACCAGCAACTTACCTCATATACAACTGTATTATCTTTAGCGTACACAAAATCCTCACAAGGAACTGTCATGGACTGATCAAACAAGCTGGCAGGACAGTAATCCAATGTTCCGTTCACTTCCAGTCCAGTAGAGGCGTACCTTTCACAGCTGGCCAACCCAGATTTAGTTTCTGGAACCGCATTGTGTATCCACTCAGGATTATGTTTGTGCAATTTCTCATATTCACCGCACTCGGAGATACGACATCTGCGTATTAAAACCAGGTAAGTATTATTTTTTAATAGAACTTGTTCTGTTAATTCAATTATCATTTTTGGTGTCGTCTTAAATTGAAATAAATAGAAAGTAATCATTGAAAAATACACGCAACAAACTAAGGGAAAGATGACTATTTCACTTATTTGTGTCTTCAATTTCTGTTATTTAATAAATGTCAAAAAAATTAACATAACAGTCTTGTAGTTTCCTAATATATTAAATTACCTGTGGGGTGTTGCGGCTGTTGAAAATACATACTCCTGCAATGATCCAAATGTTATGATAAGTATAGCCAGCAACAGAAAGGTCCTTAACTGGAACCAGCCAAACTCGCCCACTTCTTTAGTTAACACATCATCAAGGTCTATAGCTTTTGTAAGCACATTTCCATTATTCGCAATGATATTTTCTCTTTTTTGCACACCTACGCCACTATTTTCCTGATTTTGATACATTTTGACACTTTTACTTTACGATTTTTTTATCATGGGTAGTTTATCGTATTTCACGAACACTTGAAGAACACTAATCTATTTGTCAATGTGAAACGAGGGACTGAGTTCATTTAATCTTATATATTATAGAGTTGAGACTGGACGTATGTATATAAGTCTGCTCTTTAGAGGTTTACGACTTATAGTTCGAGGAACTTAAACTTTATGATTATAATATTATCAATAAAAGATAAAAACAATTCTTAAGCTTTATTACAATAATATAGACTACTATATACCCAATGAACTTCCCACAATCTTATCAGATTTAATATAAACTCTTGATTTTCTAGATATTCTTTTGGTATTTTCTTTTTGATAAACTATTTCTGAAATCAATTCGTGACGTAAAGTTGAGATACTTTCTTAATACACGCCGTGTGATATCTGTGTTTTAAATCCATGAAGAAACGTCAATTATAACATCATAATATAATAATACAAGCGCAGCTTCTTCCGCGGGACATCCCATCCTTCCTTCCTTAAGGTAAACTATTAACGACAAAGAGTACTCTATTTTTTTCACCAAGGTTACATTTATCTCTGCACTTAAATGCAGCAAAATTGGCTGTCAGTTAGTGACAAGATAACAAACAAACCGTATTGCTCTCGTATTTATAATCTACACACATAAATGAAATTGAAGTGTCTGTTCGTAATTTCCTTATTAATTATTAACAGCAAATTTAATAAATGAATTTTTTCGCTTAAATTTGCGAGCATACGCCATACGGACTATCTCATATTAAGTAAAATTTACCATCGGCCGTTGTCATTTGCAGCACCAGAGGCACTGCTAATGTGTCGCTGGTCCAAAAAAAAAATTTTTATCTGTTTGTTTCGGCAAATCTCTGTAACTACATTTGTATATTACGATATTATGGTAGCCAAACTCATGATATGTGACATAAGTTTATTTGTATCCTGGTATTCCCTATAGTACCTAATGGAAACTACGCAGGTGAAACCGTGGACGTCTACTAGTATTTCGTAAAATATTGGCAAAACACACTTTTACAAATAAATCGCTGATTAAAGCTTAACCTATTTAATTTAATACGAAAAATAGATATTAAACACATACAATCTTAAGTCAACGGTGCTTTAGTAACTATTGGAAAACCTGAGTCAACTTTTGACTCAGGTTTTCCAATAGCTTCAGCTTCGGCCAGGGTGTCGGGCATCTTGGTGCCCAGAGTCTCCGGCTGCGTCAGCACCAGCAGACCAGAGAGGATGCCCATACCACCGAACAGTATCGATGGGATGCCGTGCCAGTAGATCATCTGAAGATCATCAGTATTTGAATAAATAATCTGAGAAAATCATGCACAGTATTAAAAGTGATAGATGGTAAAATTTAAAAGAGTGTAACTGCTCAAGTAAAGACGCAAGATAATATAATCTTGCCAGCTCTGCATGATAGATTCTACCTTTTCAAAACCAGTAGTACAAATAGATAATACAGGTTTCAAATACAGGATTTCATATCTTTATCACTGCATACTCAAAAGTGCTTGTGGTTAGCCTACTTGAAATAAACGAATTTCAATATAGATTCTGCAAAAATTCTTTGCCGCAGTTTAACAAGGACGTCGTAGATTCATTTTCTAACTTTAATTAATTAAGACATTTCAATATTATCTGTCTATTTGTATGATCCACTACAGAGCCTGATCTGTCTTCTCATAGGAGAAACGATTTGAAATTGAGAAGTTGCTTCAATGCGGATTGAGCTAGTAGTGATAATGTTAAGTAATACTTAAAGTGTCCTCTGAATGTTTTGAAAAAAAATTGGTTGTCTGTAATGTCGGTTTACTGACGATAGTTGAACGTGACAACGTCTGAAGAAAATACTGATGGAATGGTAGCATTTAATTGGTTATTAAAATTTTTAATTTAAGTATATTTTTATAAATATTAATTTAAATTAATAAAATAATTGATTTTGATTTTATAAATTTATAAGAAATATATTAATTTATAAATATATTAATTTTTAATGTAAAATTAATATATTTAATAATTATATTTAATAGACGCATGTCGAACGCTGCCGAACGCAAAGGCCGATTGTGCCTCTTTGTCACTCGTTCCGCGCTCTCGCTTGCACTTCAAGCCTTACATGGAAGGCCTCAAAGCGAGGTAACGACGCATGACGTCATGTCTTTTCGTGCGTGCAGCCGGCTCTATCGAATTATAAGACGTAGTCACGTCAAAAAGCTGAATATTTTTAGCGCATCCAAAGAGTCGAACCCCGATATTGCCAAAGTTTAATATCAGGCTGACCATCAGAGTAACCGTTAAACAATTTTTTCTATGTACTTACAAGCAATGGAGTGAGAGGAGCAGCGATAGACCCGATGCGACCGATCATGGAGGAGAAGGCGAGCAAGCTGTGTCTGAACTCCGTGGGGTACAGCTCTGACGTGTACAGGTACACGCAGGTCGCCACTATGGCTATGCCGAACTTGCCCAGCAAATACATTATCAGTCGAGGAACTGCGAAGTCTGCAAACAACTTAATTTATTACTTTATCTGATCTTTGCTAAAATATACTTAGAGATATAGTCAAACAATGAATTTCACCCAGGTATTATAAGTACAGATTACACAAGAATGTGCATTAAATATGGTGTTTCTATCTCTTTTACTCTCATTATTCTATATTATGCTCTCAGTCGGTGAGCTTTTAACATTTCAAACTTCAATATTTAATTTCAATTTATCCGGCTCGATGATAGTAACCACGCTAACCAACGCTAACCAATGCTAACCAAGAGTAAGAGACGCTAGTCTGCAAGCAAAAAAGTGGCTATGCTACGTAACAATATTATAACTGTTAAAGACTAAAACTCACCTTGAGGAACAAAAATAAAAGCTATATTGCAAACAGCGCTAAAAAAGAAGCCTGAAGCCATAGTGGTCTTCCTTCCGACTCTGTCCAAAATCAGGGCTGCAGTAATATATCCAGGGATCTCGATGGCACTGGTCAGGATAAAGTTGAGGTACATGGTGTCCGAGAGACCGGTGGAGTTGATAGAGAGTCCGTAGAAGATAAGCCCTGTGGTGATCCACCAAATTGGTACAGTGCACACTCTTCTGAGCAAAATTGGAGACTTTATCACCCTGCGAAACAAACTAGATGCTTTCTCCTGAAATAAAGAAATGAACTACATTAACAATACAATCACTAAACACGCGACGACTAGTGAATCTCTCGGATTGAGCTCTGAGAAACTGAAGCTACATCTACTTAGTCAGTATCAGTAGTTATCAGTTGGTTAGCAAAATTCAAATTTTAACACTATGCCTTAAATTGGCAGCTTAGGAGCAGTTCTTTATATGACCGGTTTAAAATTCGAAGACTTTTAACCGACTTCAAAAAAGGAGGTTATCAATTCGACCCGTATGTATGTAATATTTCCAGAACTACCCAGTTTTCACATATGTTGATCTATATCAGCGTCTGAACAAATGTGCCTTTCAAAAGTGTATGTATGTATGTATTTATGTTTGTATTCGCATATCTCCGGAACTACAAGTCCGATCTAAGTTATTTTTTTTGTTGTACTGGTTATTATTTAACTTAGGGTACTCTGCAAATTTCATCAAAATCGGTTCAGTAGTTTTTGAGATAGGGAATTCTTATGTTTTTATGTTTATTTTAAAATAGCTCCTGAACTACAAATTCGATAAAAGTAACTCTTTTTTTGTAGTACTAGGTATTATTTTACTTAGGGTATATTGGAAGTTTCATCAAAATCGGTTTAGTAGCTTTTGTGATAGGTAATTTTTTATGTATGAACAATTAATACACTTCTAAAAGAGCCCCAAAGTCATCATATTAGGATCTAATGATGAGATCTAAGGTAAATCGAAGGAAGGCGGTTCGGTATTTGTGTAAGTGTCGGTAGCTTTTGGCTACAAGTGCTATATAATGTACTCTAATACTATAGTACGAGTAGGTTACATGTCGATAAATCACTAAAAAGTGAGAAAAAAATATTTAATAGAAAATTAAACTGACTTCAGAACGCACTAAAATGTAAAAAATAATTGTATAATTTTGTTGCTTTAATTTACTTAAGCATATCAATGAAGTCGGTGCCATCCATTAAATCTGACGATGCCTGCGTTAGATTAAAAAAAAATTATCAACTGGAAGTTACAGAGATTAATTTTGAAAGTAAAAATTGTTAACTGGAAGTGGAAGTGATGTGCGAAGTGTCGGATTGTATAAATTGCGGGTGACATAATAATGAAGTACTTTTGCATTTTACACGCTAGCTTGTCACAAACTGTATGTTCCTCTATAACACCTGTATATACTTAGCATTGTACACATGAAGATATTTAATTTTAATTTGAAAGTGAGGATTGTTAAAGAACTCTCTCTCTCTTACATTAGATGGATTAGCTGAAGGCTGTTGTGAATTCGTGAGTGCATCTAACGACTTTTCGCTGATCTGTGTCTTGTTCACTCTCGCTGCAGTTTTTAGTATTTCCATAGCCTGTGTGTATTTCTGTTTAGCAAGCAACCACCTCACGCTCTCTGTCAACATCCAGTGGTATGAGATGACGAGGAAGCATGGGATACTGATGGCCAGGGTCATGTGCCGCCACGATGGGATCAACCATGCTATGATGCCGAGCGTCACCTCTCCTGTCGCGAACATTGAAATTGCAATAGCATTTGTGAATACTCTATAATTAGGTCCCACGAGTTCAGTGGCTGCAACAATAAAATAAATATTTTGAGTTATAGATAAATAATTATTATACAGTTATACTATAAATAAATTTAATGTCAAAAACGTGCTACTCAAAAAACATGAAATAAAAACGTGAGTAAATGCAAGTAGATTAACATAAATACTTAAATATAAGGATCTATTTATATTTTTCGTACATGCGTAAGCCAGACAGAGTGAGTGATTCATCTTGAAATCGCTAAAACTGTACACTCAATCAACTTAAAGTGTAGCAATTACTCATTTTACGATCTAAATGCTCACTATGAACTTCCACGTGAACCAAAACTCCGTTCGTATAGACCAGGGCTTCTTAAGCTTTTGTCATTCACGACCCCATTTATGATTGCGATTTTCTTGACGACATATAAAAGAAAAATAAATTATTATTTTTTGATGATTTATTTCCACCAATTCAGATTACAGTGTTATTGAATCATTGTTTAGTTGCAGGTTGCACGTGTGTACGCGTGCGCATTCCTTCCTTTGATTGTATGTGATATTTAGAGGGCGGTCATGTGGGAAGCCAACGGCGCGCGGTTTATTTGACAAGTATGACATCGACAAACGCACTAACAATGTATAGCCACAGTATAATAATAGCGATCATCGATCATTTACTGCTGTCGGTAGAGATAGCTCAAACCCTTCAAATATTTAACATTGAAATCTTTTGCGATCCCAGAATTTTGCTACGCGACTCCAAATCGGGTCGCGACCCATAGTTTAAGAAGCCCTAGTTTAGACGAAACCGCTAGTGAAATATCTTTTTAAGGATTATATTTTATACATTTACTTACATTCATTCGTAATAATGTATGTGATTACTATAAGACCAAGAACAACTTACCAAAAATGTACGCAGAGCTGTATGCTCCAGAGCCTAGAGTGGTCTGCACTATTTGTAAAACCAAATACATGGTGTAGTTGACGGAGAATGCTCTGATGATCCCGACCACGGCCCAGTTGATGAGGCTCAAGATCAAGGCTGTCCGTCGGCCGTAGCGGTCCGAGATGTAGCCGATGATAGGCAACACAAGCAAAGTACCAATGCCATGGAAAGTACCTGCCAGTGTTCGCAACCACTCTTTGCATCCAAGATCAAACTGCGAAATATGCTGAATTTAATTTCATCAAAATATTTGAGGTTACACAAAATAAAGGCGGTATATGTTGGTTAAAAATTATTTATTTTAAAATTTATACGACCTAAAGTTTTGAGCTGCATGATACAGAATTTTAATAATTCCTAAAGCTTCTATCAGGTAAAGATGTAATATTTATGTCTTTGTAAATATTTTAGTTCGCATACTAATTTGCATTTTACAGTAACAGACATCAACATCATTTAATTTTCATTCTTCAAAAATATTAAGTTGGCATTTTATGCATTTAAAATTACTTCAAAAAATATTTTCTTATCACCGTATAACTAGTATTTGTTCAATTCATAAAATTAAATTCTTTAATTTAGGGCTCTTGCCACCATAAACATTCTTGCGAGCCATAAGGAATAAGTCAGGATGATGGTAAAAGACCTGATGGATTGACGCTGGTTCCCTGGAAAGTGGGATGGGCCCTAATGTGAGACGCTGCTTGCGTTGACACATTATCGAGGTGACATATCAGGGAGGCAGAATCATGACCGGGAGTCGCAACAGAAAAGGCTGAAATTCGTAAGTGGCACAAGTATGCCTCTCTGACTGAGAGTTACATATTTGTTCCTTTTGCCTGGTGACCCGTGAGCCATTGAGTTGCAGTGCCAAAAAGTTCTACCGTAATATTTCACCGTACTTAATTCCACGTGAACATGATTTTTACAATTACTGGGGTAAGTTAGCTTAAGTTATTGTATTCTTTCACAAGAAAAACAATACTCTTAAATGGCTAATTAGTTTACGGTATACGTACTAACAGGTAGGTAGGTAGAGAGTTAGGCAACTGAAGCAATGTAAACACAATAACGGATACTAACTTCAAACACAACTGTATTGTCTGCGGCGTACACAAATCCATCGCAAGGGACAGTTGCAGACTTGTTAAAGAGAGTAGCAGGGCAGGACTCCAGGCTGCCGTTAACGCCAGAGACCACAGGCGCATACCGCTCACAGCTAGTTAATCCCGAGTCCGTGCCAGGAACCGCGTTTAAGATCCATTTTGGATCATATTTGTGCAGTTTTTCCTTTTCACCACATTCTGGAATCCGACATCTAGAAATACAGCCTATATATAAAACGATGAGAAACGAATAAAGTTTATAGATAGTGTAATAAGGTTTCGCTCTGTCAAATTTTTATAACTATAGATGATTATGCTTTTCACCAAAGGTTTAACACACTATCTATGGAGTTTAACTCCCCGTGGGCTTAACACCACTAACTCATCACCTCCGGCTGCTAGGTACTGACTTGAACCCAAAATCGCATGATTGAAAACCATGACCAAACAAAGCATTTGAAACTAATATAATGTTACACGTAACATCTTTCTGCAACATCACACTATTGCAGAGAGAAAGAAAGAAGAGAGGAGAGAGAGATCATAAACCACGACTAATGATGACGACGATAATAAAATAATATGACGATGATTTCTTCTTTCAAATAGAATAGCATACAAATAGTATTACACTTTACCTGTGTGGTATGGCGCCTGCCGAAAATATATATTCAGGGCCAAATCCACAGAGTATAATAAGTAAAGCTGCCAAAACGATGTTCCTTATCTGAAACCATCCGAACTGGCCCAGCTCGTTGGTAAGGACGTCGTCCAAAGCCAGAGGCTTCTGACACACCTTCTCTTCACTCCCCTGACCTTCTTCAGATTTACTTCCTAGGTCATTTTTCCCATCACTATTTATTTGATCACCATCACAATTATTTTTACCGCAACATATTTTACTAATTTTTAAATTCATTTTCAATGCAAAACTGTTTCATCTAGCAACCATCCAGCGCATGCTCATGAAGCCGAATAATATTATAATGATCACATTTTAACTGCAGTTATAGTTGACTGTACTTATCGCTTGCTCGAAACATACTTAACTTACTTAGCTGTACCTACTTGTAATGTATTTTTTTCTCTGTGAGGTTTTGTTACATTATTCAACTGTTCAATTTGCGTTGACTTAATTTGATATGGTGTGTTTAGGAAAATAATAGTTGCTTAGAGATGCGTGACAATGTCGTTAGTTTCAATGTTACCGAGCGTTCGTATTGGGCTTGGCCTCTTTTCATATTTTTTTATCTTTGTTTTTGTTAGATCTTTTTTATTTTAAGTTTCTATAATTACAGTTAACTAAATTCGTAAACTACACAGGAGTACAAATAAGTTTCCGCCGTTTTTTAACACAAATTAAATATTTATTATAAAAGAACGGTAATATAAATTTATTTAATATATTGCCTATCACTTGCAACCACTTTTTTCCATCTCTCAGGCAGCATTCGAATCCCGCGTCTGAAGAACTTGTCTTTTGAGGCTATCCACGGATCAACCCAATTTTTGGTATCCTCATAAGATGTGAACCGCTGCGCCGTCAGAGCATGTGCCATGGACCGGAACAGGTGATAATCGGACGGTGCAATGTCTGGTGAATACGGCGGGTGGGGTAACACTTTCCAATCAAGTGTTTCCAAGTACTTTTTCACGGAAGCCGCAACATGTGGACGAGCATTGTCATGCAGAAGAATATTTTTTTCGTGTCTAGAATAGTATTGAGGGCAGCATTTCACTTAAGCATAATCGGCGTTCAATATCTCTCAGCTTTAATTCGTACGGAACCCAATTTCCTTGTTTATGAATAATTCCTAATGATTTTAAACGATGTGAGACTGCTTGCTGAGTGACTTCTAATGTTAGAGCAAGTTCTTTTTGTGTTTGAGATGAATCTTCCTTCAATAATTCCTCCAATTCTGCATCCTCGTAAATTTTTGGCCTTCCACTGCGATCTTTGTCTTCTACGTCGAAATCACCGTTTATAAACTTTTGAAACCACTCTCGACACGTTCTCTCACTCAAAGCACCCTCACCATATGCTTCTACGGGCAATTGATGCGCCTCAGCAGCAGATTTCTTTAAATTAAAGAAGTAAACTAATATTTCCCGCAAATGACGCTTACTTGGCTCAAATTTTGATATTTTCAACTTATAAAAATTATATTTTACCAATATAAAATCAATAATATTATTAGGTTATGTTGTTATTGTATGTCCAAACTATTTTTTAAGCCGGTTATCATCTGCGAAAGCTAACCGAAACTCCGTGCCGCACCATCTACAATAAAACGGCGGAAACTTATTTGTACTCCTAATAATATTTTGATGGTTCCAGTTTTGGTATAAGTATGTATAACATTCTCAATAGTGAATATTTTATTGAAATTTTTCACAAAAAGCCTAGTTATCTAAGCGACAAAGTCACTTCTGAAAAAATCTTTAACACACTTTTTACTTTCAGCTTTCAGCAGATTTGACTCTGTCAAGTTATATATTTTCAAGTGAAATAGATTTAGAGTTTTCAAACCTCTTACCTCGAATTGTTATTCTGGAACAATACAGTGACTTACAGAAAGACACGAAAAGTTTCATCAATATCGGTCTAGTCAGTAATTTTTAAGCGCATTGGCTATTACTGCAAAAGGATTTTATTTTATACATTAATTTAATTAAAAAAAATTTAATTATTGTTAAAATTTTAGTTTAAAATCATATTAGCCTGTAAATGTTGAAAACAATGAAGCAATAAATTCTATTACAATTATATTTCGTTTGATCCAAATAAAATTAATTAAACGTTGTATTATAACATTTTACTATAAGTATGATCTAAGTTTGGAATTGGTATATTTCTACCATATAATTTAATTTAGTTCAATTTTAGTTTAATATTGGTTTTACAACGTTGATTAAAGTTATGTGCAACCGTAATACTCGAATGAGGTGAACAAACTAATAACATCAAGCTGAGGGAGAATGAATTGAAGGCTGTTGTCGTTATCGATGTGTTTCGATGTTTTCACAGCTGGTAGAGCTTACTTAACTGAACAATTTGAAATAGTTTATATTATGCTAATTAAAATAGTCAGATCTATACTTAACAAAACAAAATCGGATAATGACACGAAAACTCTAGAAAAAACTCTAGAAAGGATCTAGAGGAAAGGCACAAAAACAGCTTAGGGTGTGGAATATAACACAGGCGACTTCACATCCTGACTTAAACACTTTTATCTAATATATATATTATTCCTATATCACATCTACTATACGAATCCCTCGCGGCTTATAAGATAATACACTTTGTATCAAAATAATTGACTTTTTAGAGAAGATGTTCAAAAATCGAATCATGTGAAACTCGACAATGCGAGTTTCGACTTTGTCGTTATATATCTCTTTAGTATCGTGTTAGACAGAGAGAGATAGAGACATCGTTGACACTCGTAATGTCTCGACGTCTGAATTTCGTTACAGAACTGACATGCGGGTTTTTGTACTGATAGAAAAAAGAAAGTTTATTAGGGAATCACATCACAATGAAACCAAAAACAAAAAAAAACTCGGTGTAAAGTAAATGTAATAATGTAATCCTAAAAGAGTCCTCACTCAGCCATCCGTGAGGACGCCACACTGGTCTTCCGTGAATCCCATCAGGTGATAGTAAAATAAGTAAGGATATTAAAGAGTAAAAAAATAAAATGTTAATGGTATTCTGTGACTGTGGTCTCTTTTATTTTAGATTCTGGTCTTCCGATCGCCTCAGCCTCGGCCAGAGTGTCGGGCATCTTGGTGCCGAGGGTCTCGGGCTGCGTGAGCGCCAGCAGGCCGGAGACGACGCCCATGCAGCCGAACATCATCGATGGGATGCCGTGCCAGTATGTCATCTGAAAGATAAAAACCATGAAATGGTTTAGCCACGATTTACACTGATTATACTAACTTTTAATCATCACTTTGCAGCTACGAATACTCATTTTAAATGGATATTAAATTCGTCATTACGTAGGAAATATCGTAATTTTATTCAGCAGTGTGTTATTTACCTATATGAATAAAAAACCATACTAGGAATGTCTACAAATTGAATTAAAGCGTAAGCCACTTCTGAACAACACATATATTTTTATAAAAGCAGTAATATAGATAGCTTTAATTAAATGTTCGAGGGCTAATTTTAATTATATAGACCTTTTAGATTTTCGTCTTAGCAAAATAGTTCACGTAAAAAAATAACTAACAACAAAGGACATGGCCGGAATTAGTATGGAGCTGTGCCCCGAAATAAAAAAATCGTTTGCAGTGACATATAGTACCTTACTTTATAGCTTACGAGTATTAGAATACCGCTATTTAAGTTTTGTGGCCAAAGAACTTTCGAGACTTTTCAATAACATGTAACAAAAAGGTGCCTAATTATTTTAAATAGCAATGATTTTACTATTGTTTACCAAAGTGTTATATAGTTAGTAGCAAATAATACCTCACTGGTCCAATAGACTATATGGGTTAAGTTCATTGGTATATAAGGAGATTGAGTAGGTACTAAACATTTATTCTAGTTTGGGCGAAAAGCGAATTAATTCATCCCGGTGACACATTTCAAATCTGTCAAAATACGATCGGATACTTGTACACTCTTTTGCATGTCGCGTGGTTGTGCGCAGCCGCATCAACAATCGTAACATATTTATACAATAAAAAAAGTGTAAATCTTTATTTTATTATTATATGTTTATAATATTTACTTGAGTTTACAGTGTTTTGTTAGTCGTATTTTTTATATTTAATTACAAACTGAAGTCCTAAATACAGATAGAATATGTATTATATGTGTATCCAAACTCATAAGCTAATGCGAGTCAAAGAAATATCCAAAATAAAAAAAAAATAGGTAGTTCTCGAATGTTATAGAGAAATATAATTTTTGCCTTAAATATTGCTTTATTTTTTATTTTTTTTTAACATATTAATAAATATTGCAAATTTTATTCAATTTGGGGGCAGAATCCGGCCATGTCCTTTGTAGTAAATTAGGTACTTACAAGAGCAGGCGTCAGCGGTGCAGTAATGGAACCAATGCGCCCAATCATAGATGAAAAGGCCAAGAATGTGTGTCTGTACTCGGTGGGGTACAGCTCCGACGTGTACAGGTATATCGACGTCACCACCATCGAGATGCCGAACTTGCCCAGTAGGTATATTACTAATCGCAGGACTGTCATATCTGAAAACATAATCAAGAATTCGAATATCCCAATGTTTTACGATTAAACATTGGCTTCGCTCCACTCAACACTTATCATTAACCCAGGGGCGTAGCTACCGCCGTATCTGCAGTACCAATTATACGAGGCCCCTTGCCACGGGGCGTAAGGAAAAAAATTAAAAACTTTCTAATTTATTTTATTTTACAAATGACAAAATATTGTCCATATAGGCAGAAACTTTAGAAAAACTAAAATCGTCATCAGCCATATATGATTTAATAAATTTGATTTTTTTTTATTTATAAAATGGTTAAATTATGTTATGATAAATAAATATTTCTTTTCACAATATTTTTTTCTTTTCTGAAAAATCTTTACCCCCATATAAGGGCCTCCAAACAAATTTTTTATACGGGGCCCCGACAAGGCTAGCTGCACCACAGCATTAACCTAAAGAAAACCCATTTGCTTTTTTTGTCTTTTTCATTAACATGACCAAGGTTCGCTTAGTGATTCTATTGTAGAGTCGTTTTTTGTGCTTCGTATGATCGTGTTTATAATTATATTCTTTGCGAGGTACCTCTAATAGTTTTGAGATAGCCATTTTGGTATTACTAAAATTATTAATACAATTACGTTTAATGTAAGAAAAATCATAACAAGGATTAAAATAGTCATCTATCAACGTTTGAAAATTTAATGCACGACGAATACACGTTTTAAAAGAACAAAGCAAAGTTAGGTACCTATGTATTTAAATTATAGTGTTTGTAACTTGAATTTTTCCAACAAATCTAAATTTTATTATTTCTACTTTTGAGCTATTTATGCAAGGACAAATTAATATAACAGTTGTTAATTTTATGGTACATAATACAATATAAAATATAAAAATCTTTATACGTGTTGATAGGACAAAGCGCATAAAAGAATTCCTCGTAATTACCATCTGTACGATTAGATAAACATTAGTGTGGTACATTTTAATATAATACACACACCGGCATATTTAGCGGAACATAAATAAAAGGTCCATCCCAGGACCAAAAATTAAAAAAATACGTATAATAAATTTTAAAATCAACTTACTACACTTCTTTTATTATTTTTTACCAAAGTTTCATTTGTTTTACTTAAAATGAGATCACATTAAGTACAGATTTTGCGAGTAAAGGCTATTTGTGAAAAATGGTACATTTTTGAACTTTTCATGTAACCGGGAAAAGTGAAAATTAATATTAAAATAACAATTAATGAAATAATAAAAATGGTGATTAATATCGCATATCTCCTCCATGCTTTATTAAAGTTTCAACCCCGTCTAAGAATACTGAAAATGATAGAATAGATCAAAGATATTTATGATGTATTCCATAATTTATGTTTAATCTACAGAAAATAATTTTATAACTTCTTAAACTTACCCATAGGAATGAAGACAAAAGCGATGTTACACGCAGCACTAAAGAAGAATCCGGAGCATAAGGTGATCTTTCTACCGATCCTATCCAACAGGAGCACAGCAGTGTAGAAGCCTGGGATCTCGATTGCGCACGTCAGAATGTAGTTCAAATAAATGGTATCAGAGAGACTCGTGGAGTTGATGGACAGCCCGTAATATACGAATGTCATTGTGATCCACCAAATAGGGGTTGTGCAAACCCGTCTGAGCAAGACTGGGGAGCGTATCACAGTACGGAATAATCCAGGTTTGTCAGCCTGAAAAATTAATGACAAATCATTTTTGATTCCATTTATATATAATCCGAATAGTTTGTAGATCTCGTACCTACGTTAGCTATGTAAAATATTTATTTTCGAATATGTGTAAAGGTCTTAAATTAGCAGTTCGAAAGTTTCAGTAGTCTGATACAGATATAAAAGACCAATATTATTAGAGCAATAAATAATATACTAAAAAGATGTTTACATTAGACACAGTAGCAGCAGGTTGCTGGGGATTCATCAGGCCTTCCATAGACTTCTCACTGATGTGCGTTTTGTTTACTCTCGCCACAGTTTCCAATATCTTCTTTGCCTCTTGATACTTCTTCTTTGATAGCAGCCATCGGACGCTCTCTGACAGTATCCAATAGTACACGATGATCACGAAACACGGGACGTGGAGCGCAATGATCATTTGGCGCCACGCTGGTAGCAGCCAGGCGACGCAGCCAAGGATCACCTGCCCCACAGCGAAGATAGAAGATGAAGTGGCACTGGTGAAGACTCGGTACTTGGGCCCAACGAGCTCAGCAGCTGAAACAGATTACAACTTTTACTAACAATGTCTAGGATCTATTTAACGTAGTCTTCAATTTGTACATTTAAGAATTGGATCACAAGAAGCTTAAATGTTTTATAGTGCCGGTTCGTAGCTGACTCCAAACGATAGCTGCAGGCGATACGTTGCATTGATAGTACTGATATATATGTATATGTATGAAATAAGATTCATGGAGAGCGACACGTCGCTACCACATAAATACGTTGAAATCGAAGTGTTGCTGCGACACGTGGCAATGAGCTCATGCCACGGCACTGAAGCCATCCTCTGCTGTTTGTACCAACTGGCACCCTGGGCTTAAACTAAGGACAACGTTTAAGTTTAGTGCAATGACTGCGCTCTACTGTAAAGTTAGTTGAACGTCTTTTAAGTGGATACAAAAGATGGGGTATCTTCACAACTTTCTTTCTTTCAACACACTTTAGATAGCGGTCTCAGCTCTACATCTTCCACTTTCATGACAACTAATTAGACTGTTAATAAGTTGAAAGGTACTACTGTAATTATTTTATTTACCAACTCCCTTTTCATGTCAATAAGGAAGACAGATGTTGAATTAATAAGTATATTTACCAAAAATATACGCGGAGCTATAAGCACCAGCACCAAAGGTGGTCTGCAAGATTTGTAGCGTGACGTACATAGGGTAGTTGACGGAGAAGGCTCTAATGAAACCAAACAGGCCTAAGTTGAAGATGCTGATGATGAGAGCGATCCTGCGCCCGTAGCGGTCCGACACGAAGCCCGTGATGGGCAGCACCAACAACGTGCCCACGCTGTACAACGTGCCGGCCAGCACGCGGAGCCATTCCTTACATCCGAGGTCGAACTGTCAAATTAAATTGAAAATAGTAAACATAATTATTAGATACTTAGTATAACACCCTATGAATTCTATTATTAACGCCGAAAAAAAATCGTAAATAACTATACTATACACTATGCTAAATATACTGAATTCATTACAATCATTTACTATGAATTATTAACAGACGAAAATATCTACATGTTGCATAGTGCAAATTGTTTGCACAACTTAGTCTCAGTAAGTAATTTGGTCTAAGTTATCATTAATATCATAAATCTAAGTTATCTTAACTTAAAAGTTGCTAATTGCTACAACTGATGACCGAAGGGCTGGCTTTTTTTAACCGATGAAAAAAAATCTGAGGAGGTTCTCAATTCGACACGTATATATTTTTTTTAACGTATGACTACGCATAACTTTTTACAGTGTTGTCCGATTTGATAATTTTTTTTATTAGGAAGGGCATACTTCCAAGGTGGTCCCATTGTCATCATGTTAGGATCTGATGATGATATCCTGGGGAAATTGAAGGAACTAGAAGTCAGTGCCAGCCATGGTTTCTACTTTAAGGACGTTACCTAGAACCCACATACTGCTTTACTACGTAAAAAAAAGGTTCCTTAAACTTGGCTGGCACCGACTTCATAGATATACTTAAGTAAATTAAAGCAACTAAATGACACAGTTATTTTTTACTTTTTAATGCGTTCTGAGTCGGATCTATTTTTATTTAAAAAAATTTTTTAAGCGCTGAGAATCAGCTTGGTTATCCCACACGGTAATGCAGCCAGTCGTATGATTATAAATATATTTTCTTCCACAGAAAAAAAAATTCCTCATAATAAGATGTAGTACGTAGTACTAAACGTAATAATCTCACACACTTATCGGGTAGATCATTTTATATCGATCGATTCAAAATCACAAGCTACGTGTCTTTCATTTTAAGTTTTCAAAAATGAGATAAGATTGGTAGAAAAGTTAATGCCTTACCTCATACACAACTGTGTTATCTCTTATGTACACAAAACCATCACACTCAACAGTCTTGGACTGATCAAATAGATTATCGGGGCAGTAATCCAAGGTCCCGTTACTTCCTATATCTCGAGGAGCGTATCTCACACAACTGGCAAACCCTGACCCAGCCTCTGGAATGGCATTTGTGATCCACGCTGGACTAAATTCGTGGGATTTTCCATCTTCACCGCATTCTGGAATTCGACATCTAAAATAAATAGAAAAATATCTCGAGGAAATAATATCTCAATAAATGTAATCTTTTTTATTCGTGTGGACAGTCAGTACCAAGAATATAAGTCACAGCTTATCACTGGGTTGACTTAAACTTAAGACTTAGCAATTTAGCGTACACTACAAAAAAAGTATTTATTTATTATGACTAGAACTGCATGCTTAGTTTAACGTTCAAATTTAAATTTCGTTCTTCGATTAAGTATTATTTATTTCTTCCTTGCTTGTATACAATTTTACTTACTTGTTGTAAGTAAAAGTGTTCTATTATTTCAATCATTAATTTTACTTACTTGTACTCATACCTTGAGACTACGGTTTTGCTGTTCTCTCTAGCCGACTCTTTGAGAACCAGAAAAGAGAGAATTATTTCAAAAGCTTGCTGTAAAGATGTGCCTGGTAAGTTATAGTTAAGGTGATTAATTAAACCTTTCCTTTTAACAATATTAGTAGGTATTTTATAGGAAGCTCCTATTGATGTGTTTAATTCTTATCACTCGTGTAACTCAAGCGGGGAAAAATCCATCTTGTACTCATACCTTGAGACTACGGTTTTACTGTTTTCTCTAGCCGACTCCTTGAGAACCGCAATAAGTTACTATTGGGAACCTGCAATCGACAACTCAAACGTGCCAAAGAATCCTTAATTAACAGCTATGGCCAGGCGTAGCGCTTAGAGCCTGGAAGGACGCAGAAAGATACCAGACCGGGACAAAGTATACTTTATTATTTATAGAGTCAAGTACAATTAGTAATACTAAGTAACCGACACGTCTCTCCTTAAGAATGCTGGACCGGGCTGGTAGCGTAGCACACGCTGATACTCTAACAGCGGCAGATTTTTAAGGGCGCAGCACCGAGTGCATGTAACTTATTATGGAAAGGAATCAAAGTAAGTAAAGTACAGACCTGTGCGGTGTGGCTGCTGCTGAGAATATGTACTCCGTCATCAAACCGCAGAGGGCGATAGGGTACGCTACTAGCAGAATATTCCTTATCTGAAACCAGCCGAACTGTCCTAATTCGTTGGTCAGTACATCGTCGAGGTCCAGCGGTTTCTGATACACTTTTCCTTTTATTTCTTGATCTGGTGTACCTTCTGACGAAATCCCAGCATTGTGTTTTTGGTCATCTGCCATTTTTAGAAATATTTTCAAGTAAAATCTTGGGTTAAAAAGATGAGTTAACGCATTTCGTCGCGCTCACCGGTGGCAAATTTACGAGTACGTTAGTATAAGATTCAGCATCTGTTAGTAACCACACTCGCAAAAATAAGTGTAACTTATCACGATTTATATCATCGATAACAAACTACACTAGATTTTGCCGCAACTTTTTCAAAGAATTTATTAAATTAAATTGATTTCAGGAGAGTAATGTGAATAGATCCAATGACCAACTGACTCTGTTTATTTACATTGTCAAATCCGATTGTATCTTATAAAAATAACTTAATGTTATCAATTTGTTTTATTTTTTTCGGTTTATCATTTTATACCTGCGTTGTTATCAAAAATTATTCCAAAAGCTTGCTGTAAAGATGTGCCTGGTAAGTTATAGTTAGGGTGATTAAATAAACCTTTCCTTTTAACAATATAAGTAAGTATTTTATAAGAAGCTCCTATCGATGTGTTTAATTCTTATCACTAGTGTAACCCAAGCGGGGAAAAATCCATCTTCGTATTACTTTTTTTAATTTTATTCTCACCACACAGATGATAAGTTTCAAGTAGGTATATGATACGCATTTTTTTTATTACATAGTCAGTAATATAAATTACTGTATTGCATCAATTTGAAATTTCAATAAAATGAAGATAAAACAAAGACTTATCAAAGATACGCACAGTCTGAACCTATGGCACGGGCAGGATTTGTTTGAAAACCTAAGTAATATATTATTTAACATCTTTACAGTTTTGCGTTTGCACTTACCGTTTTGACCGAGCTCCGTGTTTTAGTATAAACTAAGGTGTTTTGTTTTATTTACCATACTAAAACCTTAAAAAATCTTAAAAATGTCGTTGCAAGACACGGTGATATAAAAAATATTTTTTTTTAATTTTTTATCGCAGTTTTTGAAAAAGTAGATATTATTTTCTTTTCCCATGATTCCCGTTGCACTTTGCTTCCGATGGTCACAATTCAAGCCTTAAATATTACATTCCTACAATTTTAACATATCACTAGTACAGAAAGAAAACTTTGCTATAAAATATTTGCCAGGCGACAAGTTATTTTGTTTTTCTGCTAAATTATTAAAAAAAAAATAGAAGATAGCGAAATCATGTCTTAGTAAATGAAACACTCCCTTGTGCCTCACACTTTTAATTTAAAAAGTAAGTATTTAGGTTTCCTTAGGACTAATAATTTAATCTGCTTAATCTCGTCGTTGTCTAAAAATACCATGTCAAAAATATTATTAACTGTATGCTGAATTTATATGCTTCTGTTGTTGAAGCCAGGTTGAATAGGTGTCCCTTGCTTCAACATTCTGTCTGTTTAGTGGATGTCCACTAAAAGTGTCTGTTTAGTATAGTTAAGGTGTAGAGTGAAACCGCCTATCTACACATGCATTTCAGTATTTCTCTCTGAAATACTTTCTTATTTTATTCTTTTTACCCGACTGCGTCAGAAGGAGGGTTATGTTTTTCGAGCGTATGTATGTATGTATGTATGTCCATTTCTTCGGCACGCGCCACAGCCTAAACGGCTGAAGGGATTTTCACATGTGAGGTATCGTTGAATTTGTCAAAATTGTAGCAGTGACATAGGCTATATAAGTTTTCAAAATAGCGGCTGTAAATGGGGGGAAAAGGGGGGACGTGTGTATTTCTTTCTTTTATCTTAGCAATATGGGTGTCAAATGAAAGGTCGTAAAAAGACCATTTCAAAAATATAAATATCATATCATGTTTATACTACCGTTTTAACAAAAAATGGCAAAAAGTGTACCAAGTGTACAGTCTCATTTCTATATCATAAGCTAAAACTAAAAAGTCTCAAATAAAATTATTATTAAAAAAACCTGACTGCTTGGAAGTTATGAACTGAATATTTCTTTCCCAGCAGAAATAAAGTATGTAGTCCCCGCTTGCATCTCCATAAAGTATTTAGAATTTTATATAGATATAGTGATCCTTGTTTTTCTCTTTTCAGTTCATAACTTCTAAGCAGTCAGGTTTTTTGTTTTTATAATAATAATTTTATTAGACCCCTCTTTATCTGATCGAGTAACAGTTTTTATACATTTCACCTACTTGCATATTACTAGGAATGAAAAATAAAAAAATGTACAAGTAGGCAAAGAAAAGAAAGACAAAACCATTATTATAAATCTTATATTAAACTTAAAGATAACAGGGAGATCAGTCACTATCCAAATCATCTACCAAAGTTAACTTTAGACTCGGGTGTTCCCAGCGCTTCCGCTTCAGCCAGGGTGTCAGGTAGCTTGGTGCCCAGGGTCTCCGGCTGCGTCAGCACCAGCAGACCGGAGAGGATGCCCATCGCGCCAAACATTATCGATGGTATACCGTGCCAATATTCCATCTGAAAAACGAAATCGAATTATCTAAGTTGATAATGATTAAAAGTGAAAAGTAATATCTAAGATTAAGTCGGATTCATTAAATTAAACTGGCTGCTATTTTACTGGTACTGACAATAACTAGGCTGAACTAAAGAAGCAATGAACACACAAAGAGATTACAGTATAAAATAGCATATTATACAACTATTATATATAACTGCAGTAAACTGTTCTATCCTACCCATAATTATTCCCACCTTGAAAAATAATACACTCTAGAACATAAAAAGAAACTTTATTTATATATTCATTACCTGTGTGCCTAGTGTGAGATTTCACCAAAACAAATCGAAAACTTCACATTCGCGTTAGGGGCATATTTATATGGAACTGAAGTAGCGCCCCTGGCGGAAGTGAGAGAAAACTCAACACTGACACTCGTCCATTTGAGTTTTCTCTCACTTCCGCCAGGGGCGCTGCTTCAGTTCCATATAAATATGCCCTCTGAATAATTATTAAAGTAAATCATCTGTATGCTATAACGTAACACCACTTACGAGCACAGGCGTCAGAGGAGCTGTGATGGAGCCCACGCGACCGATCATGGACGAGAAGGCCAGCAGCGTGTGCCGGAACTCCGTGGGGTACAGCTCCGACGTGAACAGATACATGCTTGTCATCACCGCGGAGATGCTGAACTTGCCCAGGAGGAAGATCACCAGCCGGACGGCCGTCATCTCTGAACAATTCATAGGTCCACATCCATATACATATCAACACAAACAGGAAAAGTTTAAGAAAAATCATTATAAATAAGTAATTAGTTAATAACTTATTTATTTCCCAATAAATACAAGTGAAGAAATTTCCACCAACTATTAACAGGAAACTGTAATTTTGACAAGATTATAATTATGCAATTAGTCACGTTTTTACTGTTTATCAATTAACTTTAATATAATTTATGATTATATTGCAGATAATCTTTTAAAGTTTATCAATAATATTTATGGTACAATATTTAAGATAGCAAAATAAAATAACTGGAGAGCTATGTCAATGATTTTGTCGTCTATACACTAAAAATTTATATAGTTACTAGCAGTCGCCCGCGACTTCGTCCGCGTGAAAACCTCTTAGGTACCCTTCTAATTTTAAAGACAGACTTTCATACAAAATGTGTAAAGGCACATATAGTGTGCTCATTCCCCGCTCCCCCTCTCAATTTAATTTTTTTATAGTTTCCCGTGAAGCAATATTCTCCGTACTGTATCATCTCCCATGTACTAAAGGTCTACATTTTTGTTAAACATTGTATGACATTTCAGTACATTAACATTAAAAATATATATTTATGGCAAGCTGATGGGTATAAATTGATATTAAATAGTATATTTCACTCTTGAGTCTAGCCTTCAGAATAAACAAAAATAATTTTACAATCCGACACGCAGATAGAGATTAGCCCGTTTAAACAAACGAACAAACTCTTCCGTGTACTAAATAGATATTTGAACAAAGATCGATTCTTAATTCATCATCGTATACATATCGTATATAATATAACATAGATCTAAACTCCCCTTCCGCACGCGCGCCCCCGCCTTGGTGACGCTCACTTCGCAAGGCAGAAATAGTAATATTTTAATTTCGCCATAACTTCAAAACCAAAAGTCCAATTTTAATCTTTTAAATACCAAATATTATCTACATAAACTGTACTTAGTGATGAAATAATTTATTTTGATAAGGATTAATAGCATGAGTAAAATAAATGCGTTTAAATGTAGTCCAAAAAAAATTTAAGATTTTTAAATAAAAAAATGGTTGTTGTGCCTCACTCGACATAGATAGGTATAGTGTGTCGCGGACTTTTTTGTAGATATTTATAAGATCTCCAATTAATTAGAACATTTTTTGGTTCTATCTTTTATAGTTTAGGCAGCGTACGCAAAATAAGTAACTTTTCTGGTTGATTTTTACACCTTGTGTCCGAAAAACCCAAATATTTTACGGAACCCTATTTTTTTCCAAAATAAAATTTAGCCTATGTTACTTGTGGATAATGTAGCTTTCGAATGGTGAAAGAATTTTTAAAAACGGTCCAGTAGTTTTTGAGCCTATTCATTACAAACAAACAAAGTTTTCCTCTTTATAATATTAGTATAGATGATACAGCTCTAAGCATGGTTGATGGTCTGTAATCAATTTTATTTTCTTACCATTGGGTATAAAAACGAAAACAATATTACAGACTGCGCACAGGAAGTAACCAGTAGATAGCGTGGCCTTCCTCCCAATCCTGTCCAATACAAGGACCGCAGTGAAATTGCCTGGAATCTCGATGGCGCAAGTCAGAATGAAATTTAAATGCATAGTATCCGACAAGCTCGTGGAGTTAATGGAAAGCCCGTAGTAGACAAAAGTTGATGTGATCCACCAGATTGGAGTCGTACATACTCTTCTCAGCAAAACCCGGGAGTTTATGATAGTCCGAACCAACCCAGGTTTACTAGCCTAAAACATAAAAAATAATTCTCATTTTACATTACACAAAGTGCTTGTAACAAACAATCATACTATTGAAGATACATAGAAAATAGTTTTGAATCCTTTGGCCATAATGGTTATCATCATCTCATTAGCCGATGAACGTGTACTGCATACAGCACTTAAGCTTTTGTAGGAATTTCTATAAGGATAATTACGGTTTACGTGTATCTTGTAGTGCAATATCGTGTGCAGTGCAAGGTTATCATTTCAGTGCCAATACCAACTTTTATCGGGCCTAACAAAATAAGCTAAAATATTACAATTAAATAAACTAACATCAGAAACATCAGCTGCTACAGGTTGTGGTGGATTCATAAGAGCATCCAGAGACTTCTCACTGATGTATGTTTTGTTAACCCTCGCAACGGTTTCCAAGATTTTCTGCGCTTCTGAGTATCGTTTCTTCGACAGGAGCCACCTCACGCTTTCAGAGAATATCCAGTAATACGTGATGATGAGGAAGCACGGGATATGCAGTGCCATGATCATGTAGCGCCACTCTTGGATGAGCCAGGCAACTCCACCGAGCACCACTAGTCCAGCCGCAAACATCGAAGCACAAATAGCGCCTGTCAGAACGCGATATTTTGGACCGACTAGCTCAGCAGCTGAAATACAAAATATGACATGAAGAGCCTTTTTACAACACAATACTATGCTTGAGTAATTTATGAGTACACGAAATACCTGATGGTCACAGTGAACTTATGATTATTTTATAAAATTATTTTTATGACATTTCTTTTACCAGACTAAGAACACGAAAACAAACAAACGTACCAAAGACATATGAAGAGCTGAAAGTGCCGGCACCAAATGTGGTCTGCAATAGCTGCAAGATCATGTACATGGTGTAGTTGACGGAGAAAGCTCGGATGAGACCGAATAGAGCCAAGTTGAAGACGCTGATGATGAGGGCGAGCCTTCGACCGAACCGGTCGGACACGTAGCCCGTGATAGGTAAAACCAGCAGCGTGCCGATACTACTCAAGGTGCCTGCGAACGCTCGCAACCATTCATTACATCCCAGATCGAACTGAAATGTTATAAAAAAATTTTAACAAAAAATGAAAAACGCCTTCAAAACGCACTAAAAAGTAAAAAATAACTACGTCATTTACTTACTTTAATTTACTTAACCACATCTATGAAGTCGGTGCCATCCAAGTTTAGGTAAAGACTTTAAAGTAGAAAGCTCGGGTGGCACCGACTTCATAGACATGATTAAGTAAATTAAAGTAAGTAAATGACGTAGTTATTTTTTACTTTTTAGTGCGTTTTGAAGGCGTTTTTCATTTTTTGTTAAAATTTTTTTATTTCATACTTTTTAGTGCTTTATCAACGACGAACATACTAATAAACCTACTCGAACTAAACCATAAGTACCAATATTCACTACCTACTTATAACATTCCGACGCCCCTGCAAAAGTGAATATAAAGTTTAAAGAGTTTCCTCGAGTTTTCGTAGATCATTGGATCATGACTTAGTAAACATTAAACTAACTGGAAACTATAACCTTTCAAACTTCTTATTGAGACATAAATTAATCGAGCCCAATCACAAAGTAGCTACTGTAAACCGTTAAATAGCTCCCTCAACTGTCCTTCTTCTTCATCGCCAGACCCTCAATGACAGTCACAGCCCATCTAAATGTAAAGTTCTCATTGAAACAAATTAATCGAGCCCAAACACAAGGTAGCTACTGTAAAACGTTACGGAGCTCCCTTAACTGTACGTCGTCTTCATCACCAGACCCTCAATAACAGTCACAGCCCATCTAAATGTAAAGTTTTCATTGAGACAAATTAATCGAGCCCAAACACAAGGTAGCTACTGTAAACCGTTAAAGAGCTCCCTCAGCTGTCCCTTGTCTTCATCGCCAGACTCTTAATGACAGTCACAGCCCATCTTAATATAAAGTTCTCATTGACACAAATTAATCGACCCCAAACACAAGGTTGCTACTGTAAACCGTTAAAGAGCTCCCTCAGCTGTCCCTCGTCTTCATCGCCAGACCCTTAATGACAGTCACAGCCCATCTAAATGTAAAGTTCTCATTGAAACAAATTAATCGAGCCCAAACACAAGGTAGCTACTGTAAAACGTTACGGAGCTCCCTTAACTGTACGTCTTCTTCATCACCAGACCCTCAATGACAGTCACAGCCCATCTAAATGTAAAGTTCTCATTGAGACAAATTAATCGAGCCCAAACACAAGGTAGCTACTGTAAACCGTTAAAGAGCTCCCTCAGCTGTCCCTCGTCTTCATCGCCAGACCCTTAATGACAGTCACAGCCCATCTAAATGTAAAGTTCTCATTGAAACAAATTAATCGAGCCCAAACACAAGGTAGCTACTGTAAAACGTTACGGAGCTCCCTTAACTGTACGTCGTCTTCATCACCAGACCCTCAATGACAGTCACAGCCCATCTAAATGTAAAGTTCTCATTGAGACAAATTAATCGAGCCCAAACACAAGGTAGCTACTGTAAAACGTTACGGAGTTCTCTTATATATAGATCGGCTCCATCATCAGATCGACTCCAGACCTTCATCAAATTGTAGTGCTTTTAAATACTTACCGGAAAAATTAACAAACGTACTTGTTGTCCCTACAATTTTTGAAAGTTCCCCTCGTTTTCTCCAGGATCCCATCATCAGATCCTGGTTTTCTTATCATGGTACCACCACCGGATTATCTTCTTTTCAACAAAAAAAGAATTATCAAAATCGGTTCATAAACGACGAAGTTATGCGCGAACACACATAAAAAAAAAAAAAAAAAAAAAAAAATATATACGGTCGAATTGAGAAACGCCTTTTTTTTTTGAAGTCGTTTAAAAATTGAAAATACTGTTCTTGAAATTAACAATTAATGATTTGAAACATTTTTCAGTGATATGTCTAATTCTAATTCTAAAGGAAGTAGTTACATAGAGCCATAAGTTTTTAGATTACTTACGTCATATACAACAGTATTGTCTCTGGCGTACACGAAACCATCACAACCACTTGTAGAGGACTGATCAAACAGAGTGACAGGGCAGTAATTCAGGGTACCGTTGTTGCCAAGATTTCGTGGAGTGAACCTCTCACAGCTCGCGAATCCTGATGAGGTCTCCGGCACGGCGTTCAAGATCCAATCCGGATCATACTTGTGAGATTTACCCTCTTCTCCACATTCTGGGATGCGACACCTAATCATAGTTTTTATAAATTAATATTAAATGAAAATTTATTAACTGTGATCCGCTAAAACGCCGTATACCTGTGGAGGCTCAGCAGGTATTCAAGTAAATATTGTTTCAGTATGCACTAAAAGATTTAAGATAATTGCATAATTTTCCGGACACTATAATTGTACATAGCACTCTTGCACAAAATATTGCTGCGGAATTTCTGGCTCTACATAGTAGAGTGCTAATATTATATTCAATTACTTGATCTAATACGCCATCAACCTACATTATATTGAAATGGTGGTGGAGATGAGCATTATATCACTCGCAGTTTAAATATTATTATGAACCAGACTTATGAAGTTAAATATGGTAATTACCTGTGCGGTATGGCGGCAGCGGAGAAGATGTACTCGCTCATAAACGCAGACATTATGATCGGTATCGCCACGAGGACGATGCTCCGCAGCTGGAACCGCCCCAACTGCCCCAGCTCGTTGGTCAACACATAGTCAAGATCTATTGGCTTCTTGATCACACTTCCTTTTTGCTTCTCAGCCATTTTACTGTCAGTTTCAGAAACAACAAATAACGCGTCCACAGGCTTTTAATGAATGAATTTACCCACTAATTATTTCATAGGCAAGTTTAGCAAAATTATCAACTTTATCAAGATGTCTCGTGGCGATTACCGATCGGATAATCCTAATAGATATGCTAATAAATAATCAAGATCAGCAGGAAATATGCAACAGATTACCTTTAATTTGTATACCTTTGCTATCGTCTGCCGAACATGATTGAACCAATTTCGGCTGTATAATGTGGTCACTAAATTCTCAGCCCGAAGTCGCCATCTTAACGGTGCTACAAACTCGTGCCTCGTAGAGCACGTTAAGCTTTCGGTTACGATCACTATTACCAGCATCTGACAGTAATTGATAATTAATAAACATTATCACCCTAAGCTCGCGAACGCGTATTGGAGTAGCGTGGTAGATTTTTGCTCCAACTCTCCTCTGCCACAAGAAGGAAAGTCATGTATTGGGCATTTTGATTAGAATGATTTTACTCTACACTTTGAGGTGTTTCTTCTGTTCTGTTGGCTTTGTAGTAAAGCTACAAAATGTTATAGATACTGACAATGTTCACTGCTTTGGGTTCATGTTTTATTTAATGTATGATGATAAAGTTTGATTATCAATTAATTGAGCATATTATTAGGCGAAAACTAACGAGATTAATTAAATTAAATTAAATTTAAAAAATTTAAAGGGTTGTGAATCTACTCCTCCCCTCCTCCCGTACCTTGCTCGTATATTTAATTTTAAAAGCAACAATTGCAAGCCATACCAAATGTGGTAAAGCGCCACTATAAATATCTATCTATATATAAAAAATATGAATTGCTGTTCGTTAGTCTCGCTAAAACTCGAGAACGTCTAAACGGATTTACCTTATCTTGGTCTTGAAATGTTCGCGGAGGTCTAGGGAAGGTTTAAAAGGTGAGGAAAATTCGAACAATAGCCGGGAACAACCGTACTGAACCGTACCGGTACTGAATAGGGGTCGGCATTTTGGTATTGGTATTCTTTTATATTATCAAGCTATACCCATCAGTATCCATAAATTTACGAGTATATTGTTAATGTTATTGTACTGTAATGTCGGACAATGTTTAATAAAAATGTAGATCTTTACTACACGGGACGGGACGGAGGATATTGACAAAGACGTACCGCCAAGCGATTTAGCGTTCCGGTATGATGTTGTGTAGAAACCGACAGGGGTGTGGATTTCATCCTACTCCTAACAAGTTAACTCGTTTCCATCATAGATTGCATCATCACTTAACATCAGGTGTGATTACGGTCAAGGGCCAACTCGTAGACGATAAAAAAAAATATTGCTTGACCGGAAAGTATAAAAATAATTATATTGTGTGGAATGGCGACACTTTATATAAGTATGTCCTTACAATTAGAAGGATACCTAAAACCTTACGCAAACGAAGTCGCGGGCGACTGCTAGTATAATATATGTAAGTACTAGCTGTTGCCCGCGACTTCATCCGCGTGGACTTCGATTCAGTAACCAGTATATACAGTTAGTATTGACATAAATAAATAAAATTAGTATTGCTATAAACTATTTACAAAGCTTCTATATATACTTCTGCCTTTTCTTGACCAGTCAGAATCTTTTTAATCCTTTCCAATCCGGTTTCCGTTCGGGTCATTGTACGATTACTGCATTAGTAAAAATTACTGAGGATATTCATGGATAACCAGTGTGTTACTGTATTGGCCTTGCTAGATTTCAGTAATGCTTTTAATAACGTTGATTTTGACTTATTATTAGCTACACTAGGTTCTCTCAACATATCTCCTGAAGTGATTGACTGGTTTCACAGTTATTTGTATGGTCGCTGGCAGCGTGTGCGGGTTGATGGCAACGTGTCTAATTGGTGCGCGTTAACCGCCGGTGTACCACAAGGTGGCGTGTTGTCTCCTCTTCTTTTTTCTATTTTGATTAGTTCTATCACACATAAGTTAATTTCCCTCTATCACCTGTATGCAGATGATCTCCAAATATATGTTCTTCCATTATCTACCAAAATTGTGTTTGCACAATCTCTGCTTTTACCAATTCTCGATTACGCTGATACTTGTTATCCTAATTTGAGTGAAGAACTGCTAGATAAGCTTGAGCGCATCCAGAACATTTGTATAAGGTTCATATTTGGTCTTCGCAAATATGACCATATTTCCGAGTTTCGCGCTAAACTCAACTGCCTTCGCAGGAATACTCACATCTTTTCCCTATTGTATAATGTCTTCTTCAGCCCTACTGCTCCCATTTATCTAAAAGAGCGATTCCACTTACTCCATGTAACTCATTGTCGCTCTCTTAGACCAGAGGACAACCTAATCCTAAAAATTCCTTCTCATCATTCTTATTTCTACTCTAAATCCTTCTCTGTCAAAGCTGTTCGGCTCTGGAACTCCTTACCTCTAGATATTCGGCGTGCGCAATCACTAGCTACTTTTAAACGGCTGGTGAATGCTCACTTCTATCCTCCATAGCCTAGTACTCTCTTTGTTTTCTCTCTCTCCTGAATTTCTTCCCTGGATTTCGTCTAGTCTATTTTTATTTATTTATTTATTTTTGTATAGACACGTATTTATATTTATGTTTGTGCATATGTAAGTATATATGTATGTATCTATGTATGTATGTATGTATATGTGTTTTTATGTATTTTATGTAAGTGTATTTTTATTTTAGACAATAAGAATCATTCTTTATTTTTGTGTACGTCCACCCAAACCTACTCCAATGTTTACGCTTTTCCACTTAAACATAATTGGTTGTCTGGAAGAGATCGCTCATTAGAGATAAGACCGGCAATTTTACATTAGTTTTTAAGATATTATTCTCTTTGTACCTATGTTTTGTCATTATTTGGTGTACAATAAAGAATATTTCAATCATTCATTCATTCATATACTTAACACCGTTCGATGTAGTGCTTTCGGAGGCCAGAATGTAGAGTGAATATGGACTGGTGACGCGAGAGTACGCAACGTAAAGCTGTCCATGTGAGAAGCTGCTTGTCCTAAGGTTGACTCCAGCCAGTGGCGGATCTGGCTTTTAATTTAGAGGAGTTTCAGTCCTGGTATAGTCATTTCATGCTCCAAATATTTCACGGGTTTTTTGGCTTTATTAAAAGTGACAGTTACAAAGACCATACGTAATTTTAGTAGTATAACTGTAACCACAACGGATTCCACACCAAAAATAAGGCAGGCACGTGGGCACGTCGCATAACGCTGTCGCAGGACTGGGTTTGGAAGAACGAAGACCAAACCCCCGACTGCTGGGTGGAGCTTTTCACGTAAGTCCGCGCCAAAACCGAGGAATTAGCCAACCGGCCAAAATCCCGCGGCTGAAGGCAGGAGCCTTTGGTACGACCGAAACTCACGCCCGCGAAAATTCGGGTATATAATATATAATTTATATTTCGGGCGAGAGCAAACTAGTGGCCCGAGACAGGAAGCTGGCGCGACCGAAGGTCGCGCGCAAAAACTTGGGGATTTGCTTATTCTACATTAAAATTGAAAGAGACATGTGGGCATCAGAGTTGTCTAGCATGACGTTATCCAGAACAACTCCCTGATGGCAGAGCGGCTTTAACGCGACCATAGGTCTTGTGCGAAAATCGGTGGATTACGAACGGATTTCACATAAAAAATGAGTTAGGCACGAGACATCGTAGAGCTCTGGTGCAAGGCAGGGTCCGAAAGAAAGCTCTGACTGGGTGATGCGGCCAATAGTAGCGCGCGATCTTTGTTAGTATAACTGTAAGCACAACGGATACCACACAAAAAATAAGACAGGTTTTAGTTTTAGTTTTTATAATATTTTTGTGTCACGCTCTCAATATAAGTTATATTGAGAGCGTGACACAAAAATATTATTAAGTAATATGTGGTTAACGGTCCTGGCTTAAGAATAAGTAATGCGTATATCGATATTTGTAAGTAATATTGTTCGTGTGCTGTTTGTTGACCCCAATTAAAAAAAAACACTGGCTGGAAAGAAAAGAGAGCAAAGCAAAAGCAGGGTGGAGACTTTCAGGCGACTCGCGCGCGCATATCGGAGGATTAACGAAGTTCATATAAAATATAAGACTGGGTACATTGCCTCAGTATGGGTTTTGAGGGCAGCCCGCGGTCATACGCCGTTGATTTTGGCACAACCTAAGGTCGATCGCGAAACTCAGAAGATTTACGGATTCCACAACAAAATGAGAGGAGCAAGTATTAAATATGTTAATATAGTATTAAATATGTTAATATATGTATTGTATAAGTTTTACATATGTATATATATTATAATATGTATATCGTATTAGATGTATGTACATTGTAATTTTACTTTCTTTTCTTTTGTATGTGCAATTTCCCGTCTCACAGAACATTTAGAATCAATACAGTAGGTTGCCTGGAAGAGATCACTCTTAGTGATAAGGCCGCCTTTTGTCAATTGATGATCCTCTGTTTTTTATGCTATGTTACTTTTATTAAATGCAATAAAGTTATTAAAATAAAAATAAATATGTTTTAGTAAACATGAAATATAAAGTTTCTGTTGTCTTTTAGCGAAACAAAAACTTTTATTAATAAAAGAATAAATGAATTAAAAAAAACTATAAAAGTGGCATTAGAACAATGACGATTATAATAATTCATTGAAAAATAAATAGTAATTTATTAATCATACAGACATAGGACGAGCCCAGAGGGTTGTTATGACCCCCATAATCCTCCTCTAGATCCGCGTTCGACTCCAGCAATCTTTAGTGTCTGGCCTTGTGACTTATTATTAGTTATGGCAAAGCATAAGCTCAAAGGAAATTAAAGGCACTTGAACTGGAAGGAGTAGTTGTGGGGAGTATGCGAGGTGTGAACACCGTTTCGCTGGCACCGCAACCCGATAAAAATTCTGCTTCTTTATTTGCAATTATTTATTTGGGAAGAGACAACTTTGAGTCTAGTTCCGTTACAAAGTTTCGGCGGTGTTAAATTCCAAAGAAGCATAATCGGAACGCTGACTTTGAGTTTTATAAAATGCGCTGGAACTCCACTTGCGGAATGAGAATTTAAAATTCCAAGGGGTATTCTAGATGCATACAACTTTTCGTCCCCTTCAAACTCCGAGAAAATGATTTCGTTAATAGCTGCGATTTGATAATTTTTAGGTGTTAAAACACCCTCTCGCAAATCTAATGATTCGGTTGGTGTGGTATCTGATTAGCATCTCCATACACCAGACGAATCAAATCTTCTACCCTATCAAGTTCTCGTGTCACGTCTGATAACCCATTTTCGTTGGGCAAGTACCTTCTCCCACTTTCAAAAGAATATTAACATTTTTGGGCTTGTGAATTTACACCAATTTGTGCCCTCATATTCACTGTTAGGCGTAGTTTGTGAATTTGCGATCAGAGGGCAGAATGTTTCAACGAAGGGTTCCGTTATTTGTTCTTGTACGCGTCGTGGGGGCCTGGAGGTTAAGACCCACCTTTCGTGCATGCTCGAAAATTGGCAAGTACCAATTTTAGTTATTCCGAAATAAATGTACTTTCTTATAGTATTTAGACACCACTGACAGGCGGTGAAGGAAAGCTTCGTAAGGGAACCTAAACTTCAAATCATAAACATTTAAGAATAAACATAATATCAAAAATTCAGTTCATACCCGTAGAAATAAAATAAAAGAATAAAATAGACAGAAAAGAATTGAAGAGCTTCGTTCGTAATATGAGCCTTCAATAGTATTGTAACATGTTCAGTTCATACTGTAGATGGCATTACAGGCAATATACCTGGATATCAAAAACATAATGTCAAAAGCACAATTTCGGCACTCACGTCATCGGGACCGTGGCCTAGCGGTAAGGCGCTCTAAGTATTCGGATTGCCAGAGAAATTCAGGTCAGAATCCCGTCAGTTCCGCAATTTTTGATATTATGCTTATCTATACGAATATTATAAAGAGGTAAAGTTTGTAAATAAAAATCTGTCAGGGCTAATCTTCGAAACTACTGATCCGATTTAAAAAACTCTTTCACCAGTAGAATGCTACGTTATCGTTGATTGTCATAGGCTATATTTAATATTTGTATTGTATATATTACCCGAGTTATCACAGTTTTTGTCAGGCAAGTCGGACCGTGAAATTTATTAAATAGGCTTTATGCGCGTGCGCTGTTTGAGCTATTACAAAAAAGTCCGCGATAATATCTATCTTTTATATTTTGGCAGATATATAACTTTTTGATGGATTTAGAATTCGATCTTTGTTCATATATCTATATAGTACACGGAAGAGTTTGTTCGTTTGTTTAAACGGGCTAATCTCTATTTGCGAGTCGGATTGTAAAAATATTTTTGTTTATTCTGAAAGCTAGACTCAAGAGTGAAATATACTATTTAATATCAATTTATACCCATCAGCTTGCCATAAATATATATTGTTAATGTTAATGTACTGAAATGTTGTATAATGTTTAACAAAAATGTAGATCTTTTGTACACGGGACGGGACGGAGGATATTGCTTGGCGGGAATCTATAAAAAAAAATTGAGAGGGGGAGCGGGGAATGAGCACACTTTATATGAAAATATGTCTTTAAAATTAGAAGGGTATCTTAAAGGTTTTCACGCGAACGAGGTTCTTAAATATAAATAATCCCGTAAGTGTGGGTAACATTTTTCAATAAAAACTAAGTAAGAATTCAAATCATAACTTTAAAATCGACAAGCGTGGTTATTAAAGCTAATCTACACGTGAGAAGAGGCCTTTACTCAGTAGTGGGTACTAATAGACTGAGGATGTTGTTATAGCGGCAACAGACAACTATCTGACTATCATGGTTCTTGAGATACAGCCTGGTGACAAAAACAATCCAAAAATCCTCTCTTAGTGCTTAATTGTTTCACTGATGGAACCTACCTACAAAGTTTCAAGTGAATCCATTAAGAAATAAAAAGTTTCAATTTCCCCCCCTTTTCTCCCCAGAGAGGGGGGGGGGGAGATTCTCGAAATTCTGCTCTCAGTGCTCACTTGCTTCACTGGTGGAATCTATATACAAAGTTTCAAGTAAATCCATTAAGAAATAAAAATTTTCAATTTATCCCCTTTTTTTCCCCAAGGGGGAAAATTTCCAAAAATCCTCTCTCAATGCTGATTTGCTTCAGTGGTGAAACCTACATACAAAGTTTCAAGTAAATCCATTCAGAAATTAAAATTTTCTCCCCTTAGGAGGGAAAAATTTTCAAAAATCCTCTCTCAGTAGTCATTTGCGTCACTGGTGGAACCTACATACAAAGTTTCAAGTGAATCCATTAAGAAATTAAAATTTTCAATTTGTGTGCTTGCCTACTCCCCTTATCAAACATACGTGCCAAACTTCAGCTCTCTACGGCCAGTCGTTTCGGCTGTGCGTTGTCTGTCAGTCAGTACATCACTCAGTAACGGAAGACTTTTATATATTAAGATTATATAATAGTATTTTGTGCAAGACAAACCGCTGCAATTTATAACTTTATGTCGTGAGAGCCTGAGAGCCCATAACGTTCAATGGAGACTTACTCAAGCGTCGCGTGGACATTCGATATAGTTGATAGGAAGATAGGAAGAGTTAACGGTTATACAATATTTCAAACTAAATATAGGGTAAAAAATAATCCATCAATATGTAGAAAAGCTTATATTTAACTTAAAGTTAACAAAGAGATTACTCATTATCTTAATCATCTAGCAAAGTTAATTTTAGACTCGGGTGTTCCCAGCGCTTCAGCTTCGGCCAGGGTATCGGGCATCCTGGTGCCCAGGGTCTCCGGCTGCGTCAGCACCAATAGACCTGAGATGATGCCCATGCCACCGAACAGCATCGATGGGATGCCGTGCCAGTAGTCCATCTGAAAAATTATGAGATGAGATTGTTTATCATCGCCTACTAACATTCTGGCTATGTGTGTAATTGTTGCAGTGTTAAAATAGGCAGATATCTGAACCAGTCTAATAAAAAATACAAGATAAAAAGAATTAAAAGAACGAAAATTCATTTGAGATAGGTACATAATGTGTCCTGTCCATTCTTAAGAGTATATGAATTTCTTTTAACGTTTAAAATAGAGGGGTTTGATATCTAAAGGGTTCACTCAGCGCAGGTCTTCCGCGAAATTATTAAAATAATAATAACCTAAGCACAATAATATAACAGCACTTACAAGCACAGGCGTCAGAGGAGCAGTGATGGAGCCCACGCGGCCGATCATGGACGAGAAGGCCAGCAGCGTGTGCCGGAACTCCGTGGGGTACAGCTCCGATGTGAACAGGTATACCGACGTCATCACCACCGAGATGCCGAACTTGCCCAGAAGGAAGATCACCAATCGGAGCACCGTCATTTCTAAACAAATTAACATTATCCAACGTCATCATTAGCATCAGCCTGTCTTTAAGCCTCTCTCTCTCTCTCTTTAAAGAAGCTCCTCTTTGAATTAAGACAACCATAAAGATAGATTATAATGCTTAATTTTGTAGCAATTAATATTGGGTGTAAATGATAATGACCAGGACCAAGTCACTAACTACTAAGAATTTCTTGTTAGAAATAAAACCTTAATTCGCAACCTAATCTAGCATTCTAACCCAGGAACTTATATGATTCGATTCTATAAACAATGAAAAAACCCAAAAACCAACGAGGCAGCTGTGATAGAACGATAGATCATGCAAGGTTTACTTTTCAACCAACAATTCTCCATCTTTGTAAACACCCTTTTCATTGTATCATTTGTCACGTGTTTGCAATACTTAATAATCTTAGATAATATAATTTATAATATTGAAGATAATCTTCTAAAACTTATCAAGTATATTGATGAAAATACCACTATATTAAATAAGATAAACAAAGATAAAATAACTGAAGAGTTATCTATCTAGCTCTATGTCATTGTTTTTAGATCATACGAAGTTTCACTTGACACAATTTTATTCATTGAAACTGGTAATCTTACTTTTAGCTACATTTCTGGATTAGGTTGTTTGCCAAATCAGAATTTCTAATGTCTTACCGGTGGGAATAAAAACGAAAACGATGTTACAGGCTGCGCTGAGGAAGTAACCGGTAGATAATGTGGCTTTCCTGCCAATCCTGTCCAGCACGAGGACCGCAGTGAAGTATCCTGGGATCTCGATGGCGCACGTCAGAATAAAATTCAAATGCATGGTGTCCGACAGACTCGTGGAGTTAATGGAAAGACCGTAGTATACGAAAGTTGTGGTGATCCACCAGATTGGAGTCGTGCACACTCTTCTTAGCAAAACACGGGAACTTATTATAGTTCGCACCAATCCAGGTTTAGTAGCCTAAAAAGATTTAATGTAATTTACTTCTTATTATTCTATACAAGATACATGAAACGTATAAAATGAACTACTCTTGTATATAAAAAGCGAAAACAAACTTAGGCAAAAGTAGATAAAATAACCATAAAATAATCTCACATCAGGGACAGCAGCAGCTGCAAATTGGGGTGGATTCATAAGAGCATCAAGGGATTTCTCACTGATATATGTTTTGTTAACTCTCGCAACGGTCTCCAAGATTTTTTGAGCTTCTGGATATCTTTTTTTGGACAGAAGCCACCTCACGCTTTCAGAGAATATCCAGTAGTATGTGATGATGAGGAAGCAAGGGATGTGAAGCGCCATGATCATGTAGCGCCACTCTGGGATGAGCCAGGCAACTCCGCCGAGCACCACCTGGCCCACCGCGAACATTGAAGAACAAATAGCGCTAGTTAGGACCCGATATTTTGGACCCACGAGCTCGGCAGCTGAAATACAAAGTATGAAACAAGCTGTTTAAACAATAATCCATGAGTAATTATTGTGAATATAATGTATGTCGGTATGGATGCAATAAAGTTACTTATTTTCCCTTTTTTAAAAGTTCACAAACTAAATACACTTACCAAAAACATAAGACGAGCTGAAGGTACCGGCTCCGAAAGTGGTCTGTAACAGCTGCAGGATCATGTACATAATGTAATTGACTGAGAACGCTCGAATGAGACCGAAGAGAGCCAAATTGAAGACGCTGATGATGAGGGCGAATCTTCTACCGAACCGATCGGACACGTAGCCAGTGATGGGTAACACCAACAAGGTTCCGATGCTACTCAGGGTACCCGCAAAAGCCCTCAGCCATTCGTTACATCCCAGATCAAACTAAAATGTTCAAGTATGTAGTATTTTTAAAATCATAAAGCTTATAATAGAATTATAAGTTACATCAAAAAAATGTTAGTTTTGTTGAAAAGCATAACACTTTTTGGTTACTGATGGCACTTCAAATTCAACTGCAAGATCTAGGAGCTATGTATTTAATAACTAACTTTTAATTTTTGGTCCAGTATAATAATATTCTCGCAGATATTTTTAAGAGAAAGCCCTTAAACAGTATATCAAAACAACAAATAGATCTATGCGTTCTGCATATATAAAGGTTAATTTTAAAAATAAAAAATGTTAGATTTTCAGACTACTCACATCATATACCACAGTATTGCTCCTGGCGTAGACAAATCCGTCACAACCAGTGGTAGAGGATTGATCGAACAGAGCGACAGGGCAGTAGTCAAGGGTGCCGTTGGTGCCAAGAGCTCGAGGCGTAAACCTCTCGCAGCTCGCAAATCCTGATGAGGTCTCCGGTACGGCGTTCAAGATCCAATCAGGATCATATGGGTGTGATTTGCCTTCCTCGCCACATTCGGGGATTCGACACCTGACCATATTTTGAAATTAATATCCATTCCAAAAAAGCAGAGATTTTAAAGGGATTCATTAATAACCATAAATGTGTACATTTAAATAAAGAAGAATTCATTCCTAACCAGCTTTCTTTCTTGACCTTGGCTGGCTACGCTGTCGCGTGACCTAATTTGTCGAGCGTGTGTTCGTGGTACATTTTAATGAGGTGTCCCCTGCATTGATGAGTATAATGTTTTTGCATATTTTTGTGGGTCTTTGTATGGTTTATAATACAAATATTAATTAAATAATAGGATTAAGTATGAAGTTTGACACTTGCTTTCTGGTTTAGTTAGTAGTTAATTTAATTTTTTTTGTTAAATTTCGTTTGTTTCTTCGTCAAATAAGTCTGCACAAAGAATGTATGTATGATTGAACACATATTCTGTCGTTTACTAGTAGTCTACGCATAGTTGAGCTTTGAAAAGCTGATAATGATGTTGAAGAACCTTTTTATTTACCTGTGCGGTATTGCGGCAGCGGAGAAGATGTACTCGCTCATGAAGGCAGACATTATGATCGGTATCGCCACGAGGACGACGCTCCGCAGCTGGAACCGCCCAAACTGCCCCAGCTCGTTGGTCAACACATAGTCAAGATCAATTGGCTTTGGGATCACACTTGCTTTCCTGTCAAAACCTTGGCTAGGTGCTGCGACAGCACTATCTTTTCGTCCGTCGGCCATTTTATTGATAATTTTTAAAAACAAAAAAGGACGCGGCGATTTACGCCGCGGGCCTCAAACGAATGAAATTGTCCACTAATTACTTACTACGGCAAGCTTTGATAACTTTATCAAGATGTGTCCACGTAGATAGCTTATTTAAAATTCGGATAATCCTAATAGATATGCTAATAAATAATTGAGATCAGCGAGTAATGTGCGATAAATTACTTATTCATTTATGCTTTTAGCATCGCCTGCGCAGCGCACCTGTTCGACATTCGTATACAGTAGCGTTGTAAAATTTATTTTCACTTTGGACTGTATTTCACAGTTCTGTAGATCTTTCAACATATTTAAAATAACAGTTATAGATACTTATATTCCTGCTATGCAACTGTGTGCGATAAACAAACTTTATGAACGCTCTATGAGAAAGCAAGCAGTACAAATGGCATGTATTTACATCAAACTGTTTTTGATTTCTAATAATGAAGTAATAAAATTTGGTTATCGCACACTGCTTTAAGTTACGCAAACATTATTTTACTACTTAGTCTGGCACAGTCTTTTTTGAATATCATCTTAAGATGCTTTTTAATTAATTCGTTAGTACTCTATTGCTCTAACTCTTCTAAATCTTCGGCATTAAATAGTTATTTGGAATTAAAATTGCATGAATATTCGTTGGAATATTTTTATTCATTATAAACATTGCAGTTTGTAGTCATTATCAGGGGCAATTCTTCATTATAGTTTAAAACTTGTTATACTATCTATAATGTTAATACAATATCATTGGTAGTTAAAATTAGATTTATTTATATTATGCCATTTATTAAGGTGAAGTATAAGACATATGGGTTTGACTATAAACTGGTTTTATATAGATAGTCTATTTTAACTGTACACGTGTGCTGATGTCTTGTTATAAATAAGAATTAGCATCCACTTAAAAACACACTTTATCATTATGTGCTTCTATTTTTAGGCTTTATATGCTAAATTTTTTCTACTACTATTTAAAAATTTGAAACTGTAACGCAGTTTAGATAAAATGTCGAGTTTTACAAAATTTTACTTTTTTATAACTGGCTAGGTACTAATAAGGTATTTTGCTTTAGGGTCTCCGTTTAGACTAGACTATAAATCCAGAGTCTAATCTTAATCATAGGTGATTTGAACAATCAATAAAACAATTGTATTATATCTATTACGTACTAATATTTTACCTTATCTACGGCTTAAAATTATTTGACAAGATCAAAGAAATAATATTAGCTAGTTAATTTAGATTCAGGCCTTCCGAGCGCTTCTGCCTCAGCGAGTGTGTCTGGCAGCTTGGTGCCTAAGGTCTCAGGCTGAGTGAGCACTAATAGTCCAGACAGTACGGCCATGAAGGCGAACATCAATGAAGGAATCCCATGCCAGTACTCCATCTAAAAAAATTGTATCGTTAAATAATATTCCAATAGCTGCAAGTGGCTCAAGTCCTGTGCTAGTATATCCGACAGTGAAATCCATTGGCTAATTTTATTACAGATCAATATAATTAACTATTTATCCTTCGTAACAGTCTCATTAGACAAATGATCATCAATCATAAACCATTATATTATGATAGCGATGTTCTTCTTTATGACTTAGTGAAATTTTAGTACAACTATAAAGTCACTTGTAAGTGAGTAAATTAAAAGTAAAGGTGAAAGATTAAAAGTAAAGGGGAGTAAATTAAAGGTAAAAGTAAAGGTGATATTAAGTATATAAAAAGATCATAGGGTTGAAGTTGTACCAAATAATGCTCTACTTACTAGTACTGGCGTCAAGGGTGCGGTGATGGAGCCAATTCGACCAATCATTGACGAGAACGCAAGCAAGCTGTGTCTGAACTCCGTGGGGTACAGCTCCGACGTGAACAGATACACCGACGTCATCACCACAGATATACCAAACTTTCCCACCAGGAAGAGCACTAGACGTGGGACTGCCATGTCTGAAAGCAAATCAGTTATAAAATTAGTGCTTAACTCCATTACTTGTAGTCCCTTAAGCCTTGCTAAGTAAAAACTAGAATTTTTAAATCTAGAAGCATTACTTGCTGCTTCATGTCAAGCATAATTACAGAAATCGTTCACTTACGATTGGGAACAAAGATGTAAGCGATGTTGCAAGCAGCGCTAAGAAAATATCCTGAAGAGAGTGTAGCTTTCCTGCCGATTCTATCCAAGACGAGAACTGCTGTGATGTAGCCGGGGATTTCTATGGCGCAGGTCAATATATAGTTCAAGTGCATGGTGTCTGAGAGACCGGTAGAGTTGATGGAGAGCCCGTAGTACACGAAAGTCATCGTGATCCACCATATCGGCGTGGTGCATACTCTCCTGAGTAAGACTCGAGAGCTTATAACTGTTTTCACTAATCCAGGACTATCGGTCTAAAAATAAAAAAATATATATTGTTGGTTAAAATAAAAGCGAAACGTTATTAGCTAGAAAGTCAAGGTCACCTGTAAATTTTGCAAGGAAATCAATGTAATCTTTATTTGTGTTATAAATATTTATTTGCAATTATGTGATCGTATCTCTGATCTAATCTCGATAATAGTTTATAATTTTTAATGATAATATTTCTAGATTATATTTTTTAGTTTGTGTTAAATAAAACCTTGGAAGGGTTATTGGCATCATGATATATTTTATTCTAGCGTAAACCGCAGGATTTTTGCAGAGAGAGAGAAAGGCAGAATGTTAAATTAACAACTTTACAGTCTCAATCTGACTAAATTGAGTTGCCTATTATAATAGCTTTCTCAGGAAATGTTATATTATTATTTTAGAACTACAAAGACATAAAAACCATTAAATGACCAACAAGTTGCACTTACATCAGTCTCAGCGATAGGAGATTCTACAGGAGTCATAAGCGCATGTTTCGATTTTTCACTGATGAACGTTTTATTTGCCTTCGCAACAGTTTCCAATATTTGCTCAGCTTCCGTGTACCGCTTTTTGGACAACAACCAGCGGACACTTTCGGATAGGAGCCAATAGTACACAATTATGAGGAAGCAGGGGACGTGCAGGGCGATGATCATGTTACGCCAAGACGGTAGCAACCAGGCCACGCCGCCAAGGACAACCTGACCCAATGCAAACATCGAAGATGATGTCGCACTTGCTATAACACGGTATTTTGGTCCAACAAGTTCAGCAGCTGAAATACAAATAAGTCTTTGAAATAAATTAAAAATGTACTTGTATATAACGAATTATTTATTAAAAAAGATAATTTCAAAAACCACAAAAGATATTTTTAAAATGATTCAATTACTCTAAAGTCTTTTAACCTCAGCTTATCGAACTAGAAGGAGACGAACAATTCCTTCGTTAGTCTCCATCTCCATACACTGAAAAAATATTCAAATAACAATAGTTACCGAAAATATACGATGAACTGTAAGCGCCAGAACCAAATGTCGTTTGCAGAAGATGGAGCGCCAGATACATGGGGTAGTTGACGGAGAACGCTCGGATGAGGCCGAAGAGACCTAAGTTGAAGACGCTGATGATGAGGGCGAACCGGCGCCCATAGCGGTCGGAGATGTAGCCTGTGATGGGCAGCACCAGCAGCGTCCCGATACTGCTCATGGTGCCAGCAAACGCTCGCAACCACTCTTGACAACCCAGATCGAACTGAAATTGTTTACTTAATATCAATTTTGCAAAAACACCAACACATTGTTATGAAAGTGTATAATGAAATGAAATAGTAGATTTGTGTATTAATCAAGCACAAATTTCTATATTTACTCTCAGTTTGTGTATGCTATAATTATTGTTAGTTGCATTCGATGCTATTGTTAGTAGTATTGTTTTGGAAGAATATTAATATCTAAGTAATCTTAGCAATACGGTCAATACACTATTACATAGAGCTAACTCCGTTAACATTTATAAGAATAGTAATATCAACGAGTAGCAATCAAATGATTGCGAGACAAACCTGTTAATTAAGACAGATTTACGAAAAGAATATAAGAAATATGCGAATGGCTTACATCATACACTACTGTATTGTCCCTGGCGTACACGAACCCATCACAACCAGTGGTAGAGGACTGATAAAACAGATTGGCAGGGCAGTAGTCCAGGGTGCCGTTGACTCCGGAATTCAGGGAAACGTATCTCTCACAACTTGCGATACCTGAAGAAGATCCCGGCACTGCATTCGAGATCCATTCAGGACTGTACGGGTGTAATTTGCCTTCTTCGCCGCATTCGGAGATGCGACATCTAAATCAAAACGTCGAATATGTTAGTTTTTTTTAATCTTATGGAACCGAGGCTTTAGCGAGGCCTTCTAACACGGATATTTTCATACTTACAAGAAGGTCTCAGCTCCCAATTGTAATCATTGTTTTATTGTAGAAATAAATGACATAATAATGATATGATAATGAACCAAAGTAAAATGGTTACCCCTCACAACCTATACCTTTCTCTCAAAAAGTCTACATTTTTCATCACTCTTATAGAAGAAAATGAATTTGCAAGTAGGACGATAAAATAATTCCTTCCTATCGAAAAGAAACATGCGTTACTTTGCAGGAGTTCATTATCAATATTTAATAATTTGTTCATTATGCTATTTTCTACGAAAACTCTTCAATGTTCACAGACACTTTGCAATTGTACATTGTAGAATCAACATCTGCTGAGGATGCAGGTTTGTAGTAAAAGATACGAATATGTACGTAGAGAGCTTTTGCCGGTTTTTCGTGGTGAAGTCGCGAAGTAAGTAAATTATTAACCATTAATAATTAATAATAATTTACTCATTAGAAGTGATGAAACTATGCGATAGAGAGGCAGCTGAGACAATTAAATTATTGTCGAAGTGGTGAACATCGTCGGTATCGCAACTAGGGGAAAGTTCCGCTGCTGGTTGCAGCCGAACTAGCTATTTTATATTCTTATCTAATTTCTATTTTCTCTTTATTATTCAACTGTATTTAAAATTATTATTAGTCTTACTACTGATATTTATTTAGAATCATGAAACTTTACAAGAAGCCGCGTTTTACAGTTGGTGAACCTGTTGCAACCAGACCTTCTTCATTTTGTCAAGTCAGATTTTTTTCTTTTTTTTTAATTCAGCTGACGCTTACGATTTGAAACCAGAACCTCCATTATCGAGATATTAAGATTATAACGAATATTTATTGAAAACACACTTACAAGTCTTGTAACCTTTTAACCGACGAAAAAAACGGAGGAGGTTCTCAATTCGACACGTATATATTTTTTTTATGACCACGCATAACTTTACAGAGCTGTCCGATGTTGATAATTATTTTTTATTATAAAGGGTGCACTTCCAGGATAGTCCCATTGACATCATGTTAGGATCTGATGATGATATCCTGGGAAAATTGTAGGAACTCTTCAAATTTTATAGGCACACTTGCAGCGATTTCGGTTTTTGTGTAAGTATCGGTAGCATTTTGGCTACAAGTGCCGTATAATATACTATAACAATATAGTACGAGTACGTTACGTGGCGATAAATCACTAAAAAGTAAGAAATATAAATTTTTACTCAAAACGCACTAAAAAGTAAAAATAACTGTGTCATTTAGTTGCTACTTTAAAGACCTTACCTAGAACCCACAAACTGCTTTACTACGTTCCTTAAACTAGCTGGTAGATGTAAGCAGGTCTTAATTTAAATACCAGCATTAGCTGATTGTCGTTCACTTATAGAGAGGCTTTCAAACACCACGGAAACACCAGCAGCTCCTTGTTAATCGCTTGATGTCATCGGTCCACCTAGTGAGTTTTTATGATTATTATAAAAACTTTACCTGTGTGGTATTGTAGCAGCGGAGAAAATGAACTCGTTGATGAAGGTCGAGAACATAATGGGCAACGCAACGAGGAGAATGTTCCGCTGCTGGAACCAGCCGAACTGGCCCAGCTCGCTGGTCAGCACGTCGTCCAGATCCAACGGTTTCTTGTACACACTGCCCTTCCTACCGTCGGCCGAGCTGCCCTTGACGTCTTCGTGTTTCTCATCTTTAGACATTTGTGTCAAAGCTCTTAACAAGATTCAAAACGTTGCGTTGCCGTCAACAATTGCTGTTCGAATGAGTTGGGACACTTATGTTAATTATTGAAATCATCATTTGCCTCGTAAATGGGAGAATAAAAATTTTATACGGTTATCAAAGTTTTATTTACCTATTTATGAGACCGATATCTTTCGTGCTTAAAATTACTATTATTCATACTATTATTACTTTCTTTATTTATAAATCTAATGAACACGTTTTCAAATTTAGTAGTACTTTGATGCTTTATTCATTTGGCGTCCGAGGGCTCCAATAGCAAGTAGTGACTCTACGTAATGCAACCAAGATCATGGATTCGTTACTTTTACAGTTCACTTAGTACCTAAGTATATAGCAACAGACTACTACTACTACTACTTTGGAACTAAATTACATTGGAAATTATGTCTATTGTCCTAACATATTTACATACTCTTTTTTGTTTAGAGTAAACCAACCCAAGAAACCGTAAGACATACAAACATACAAAATAATTTTACATGTTTCTTAAAATACATGTAATAATGTGGTACGACCGTAAAGGTAATTTCCGTGTATTGTCCTTTGACGAATTCAATAGAGCCTAAATTACATCTTGTTATAATATCATTACGACAACCCATTACTGGTGCTCTTATACACTTATGTAGTTACATAGAATTAGAGTTGCATGTTTTGATACTTGACAATTGTTAGCATATCACATCAGCGTCACATCCAGAGCTTAATGGTAAACTAAAGAAATTAACGATTTTATGTCTTTAAACACTGAGTTAAAGAAACCGGCAATGGAAATGAAGAAGGATAATAACATAGTGAAGGTGGCCATCGAAGAAGACGTAGTAGAGTTAGTGAGTGGGTTCGGAAGGTATCAGAGGTGGCAGTGCTTCCTTGCGATCGTGCCCGTTGTTTGCACTGCGTTAAGTAACACCAATTTCGTATTTGCAGCTGCTGCTATCGATTACAGGTAAAAATAATAGTTTACTATAAGAGAGTAACAGACGTGAAATTCATGACAGAAATATTTTCCATCGAAGAAGAAAAGGTGGATTCTAATGAGATCCTCTTTACACTAACACAATTGTATTATAAAGGCTAAGGTATGTGTATAAACTTGATTTAGATGTAGAATGGTTATAGATTATATCATGGATTAAAACATAGACTTCTTATCCCGAAAAGAGAAACACACCAGTAAAACCTCTTCTAGTCATATATAGCGTTGTACTAGTGTTCTCAGACATAGGTCACGCCATATTTCAAACAGGAAAATTCTGCGTCTTAGTCCATTTGCTTAGAAGACCAAGTCAGTCTAACAAAGTTTAACTAAGACTGTCGTCGAAGCGCACCGTGTGCCAAAAATAAAATAAATTAAACATCGGCGCACAGCGACGTCTTTTTGTGTTTTCCTTATTTTAATAGAACAATTTTTTACTTTAAGTATTTGCAAATAGAGAAGAATATTGTAATTATTTTGTAGTTGACGGATTGGACGTTCACTTCCAGTTTAAGTTAAACCCAACGCTTCCTATTTTGAAGCTCAAAACTTTTGATTAAACTAAGATTAAATAAATTAAGAATACAAGCTGACTTAACCAGATCTTTATTGGAATTCCATAACCCAAAAACACAGAGATATTCCATAATTGACAATCTTTGTGAATTTGACAGACAGACATAATAGCTTAACCAAAAAAATATTATAATATGTACCTAGTACGACAAAGCCATCGCTAGGTAATAATTATAACATAAATTGTTTTGTGACATTCGTAAAATAATTTTATAGAATCAGCAATAAAACTGTATATTTTTTTATATAACTTTAAATCTCGTGACAGGTACTGTTTTACCTATAAGATGGAGAAGCAACGCGCTAGTTAGCGCTACAACTAGATACTGAGACGAATATCTTAGCATTTTATGTGCCGGGTCTATCGTATAGCAAAGGGGAAAAATGCCGTAAAGAGCCCGAGACTTGTGTCACGGATGTAAGCTTAGGGGTATTCAGGCCTTAGGGCCAAAGCCCCAAGGGGTAGGGTATAACTAGCAGCTTTGGACATACGTTTTAGAATAGAATGGTCTTTGGGCATGTTGTAGAGAGATTTTACTGATTAATTTACTTTTAGAGATAGTTGTTTCCCACAAGCTCGAACAAAAGGAAAATGTCTGGTCTAGAAGTCGAAATAACTATATCTTCTGTGATTTTATAGTGATTTTTTACGTGTCCATTAATATAGTCCAATCAGGTGCAGTGCTTAAGATTGAGTACGGCTTGCTTGTGGATTTTGTGCTTAAGCCTGCTTTTACGAAGTTAATTTGTCTTTTATTCGTGGTCAATCCTTTTTGAGCTCTAGCTACTGAGAGGCTCATAACTTCATGTATGATTTGAAGTACTCTATCAGGGCGGCGTGAATAAAAACCAGGGTTCTTTATTCATGCTGCCATTATTATCAGGAGCACCTTGCCTTTTACCAATAAGTACCCACTGCCTGTGACTGTGTAAGTACCACAAGTATAGCAAGATTTTTACGTTGCTTTCCCCCATCTTACTAAGTTACTCTGATCAGGGAGAGTGAGTTGAAAAGCATTAAGATGCTTATAAAATGTTCTGAAATAATATTTATCAATTGAAAAAATTGGTCTAGTACCTAGCTATGGGGTCAATTCACATCAAATGAACAAAAAATATTTCCTCTTTTTTTTCATTAGAATGTAGATTATTGTTTTTTCCAAGTATTTTTCCACCAATTGTTAAGGCATACAGAAACGTGGCTGCTATTACAACACGTGAGTTCACTTTATGTAATAAATGTATTATTGTAATAAAATCGCATCTGATTGCAACAGTTGTAATCATAATCTTATCATGTAAATAAATGCTTTTCAAATTCCAATATATTTCAACCAAATGATACTTATCAATCATAATGATTTATAAAAAAATATTACATTTGCGAAAAAAAACAGAACATTACCAGGTGGTTTATACTATGAACTAACTAACAGTGTATGTAGATTAGATGCATGTAGTAAGCTATGTACGAGTAGATGATAAGCATATGTATTGCGTTCTCAAATGATACATACAATCTGAGCAGTAGTAAGAAGTAAAAAAACTGAATGGATATATCTACCAGATCTTTACACTATCAGCAAAACAAAACCGAATTTCTTACTCTGTTAATTTAGGGATAACTACCGTATAACTGTGCAATGCTGTGATGCCTGGACATAGGGGTTCCATGCTACCACTTTGTGGAAAAATATCTTAACTTACTTTCAGTTATAGAGTACTAAATGGCAGATATTTTTTATCGACTACAAGCTGGCCCTTGAGTGCTATCACACCTGATGTTAAGTGACGATGCAATCTAAGATGGAAACTGACTAACTTGTTAGGAGTTGGATGGAATCCACACCCCTTTCAGTTTCTACATGACATTGTACCGGAACTCTAAATCGCTTGAAGGTACGTCTTTGTCGGTCGTTTGAAGAAGAATATAAAAAACAAACTCTCAATTTAAAGTAGGCTAAGGAGAGAGTAGATAATACTTGGATTATCTCTGCGCGATATAATCGGAAATAGGGAGATGCGCAGTAAAAATAAATTAACCGACCAACTAGTCGTAAAGCTGAAGTTTTAATGGTTGGGACACATAGTTTGAAGAGCCAATCGACGTTGGGGTCCCAAGGTGCTGTAGTAGCGTTGGTCGATGCAGTATAAGATGCACCGATGACATCAAGCGGATGTAGACGGCTGCAGTATTTAGAAGTCCTTAGACGAGGCCTGCGTCCAGCATTGGACGTCCATCGGCTGGTAACGATGATTTTTTTTATCGACTTCAAGTTGGCCTTTGACTGCTATCGCACCTGATGTTAAGTGAAGATGTAATCTAAGATGGAAGCGGGCTAACTTGTTAGGAGTAGGATGAAAATCCACACCCCTTTCGGTGTCTACACGACATCGTACCGGAACGCTAAATCGCTTGGCGGCAAAAGCCTCCCACCAGCCAGACCGAGACAAATTAAGAAAAATCTCAATCTGCCCCGCCGGGAATCGAACCGAGGACCTCTGTCATATAAATCCACCGCCCATACCACTGCGCCACTGATAATGAATCTAAAGTAATAAAAACTTGGCTACTTCTCCAGATGTGCAGTGCCACAATGTGAAGAAAGCAATGCAACGGCAGCGACACCGCAGTGGTGGCCGTCGAATGTCAGCGACACCCACTGCAGCCGACCCTCCTACACAAACAACTCTACCTGCAGCACTGACGATTACGATCACGTGGACACCTGCGAGCGATGGATCTATGAAACGAATAATACTATTGTTAAAGAGGTTGATCAGCTTTTTTTAGTTTTCAAATTATGGTTCTAGCCTTTCTAAAGATCTATGGTGCAAGACCTGAGAGAAGCTATAATGGAGCATAGCCTGTCCTCAGCCCTTTAAACAAAAATGTGACTTCCAGGTGTTTATTTGCAAAGAATATATTTGAACTAACAAACAACAACAAATAACAAGAACAAATATTTTTGAGCTCGTAATAGAAATTTGATATTTGTAAATATTTTACATCAGCAGAAGCATGAGCTGCACATTAAAATTTGGAAGCTGCAGAAAGAAAATTAATTGTTGATCAAATTAATAAATTAATAACAGAAACAGAAACACTTCTTTCCATTCTTAATAATTATTAATAAAGATACAATTTTTTCGTTTTAATTTTAACACAAAGTACGAGTTGTTTATTGTTTTTTCCAGTTTGATTTGGCATGTCACGAATGGAAACGAACTTTAGTCGGCACCGTTCACAACATGGGAGTTTTGATATCCATGCCTTTAATGGGATATATTTCCGACAGGTATCAATTTATTTCATTTAATTTTTATTGCAGGTAATTATTTTATGTTCGCCTATTCTCTTGCAAAATCTTTTTATCAGTGTTTTAAAATTCTCCACAACAAAGTTAACATCTCCATATGTCATTTCAGTCATCTCTGTAGTCATTAAATCAAATAACGAAAGGATTAGGTAGCTGTAGTGGTCAACATGATTTCTTCTTCTCTTCATTTAAAAAGAAATGTTTCAGGTGGGGTCGTCGTAAAGCCATAATATTGAGCGGGTTGTGCCTCGCAACAGGAGCGTTGAAGACATTAGCAGGCACTGGGCAGAGTGCCTACTTGACTTATGTTATCATCGAGTTCTTCGAGGCGATGTTGGTGACTGGCTCTTACACTACATGCTTCGTATTGAGTAAGCTTTTAAAAATATTCCTATAACGAGCGAACTATTACATGTTGAGAATGGTAGAGCCATAGTAACTGTAACTTTAGTTCGATATACCGATCCTTTGTTGATTTTTATTCTTTTAATAGGCCAGTGCCGATAGCCTTAAAAATAATAAAAAGTAAAAGAAAATCGCAGTAGGATGAAACCCATTGTAAAAGGAACAGAATATCATAAAAATTAAAGGAAAAATAAATTACGGGCGATCTGAGTTCGGGAAGGGGTAGAGAGTGAGGGTTTAGGGGTAAAAAACGGATTTTCTCGATTTCCGGCAAAACTGAAAGTCCTACGGAAAAGAGTTATATGGCAAAGTTGTAGGTAATAAAAAGATCTAAAACTTTTGTCCTTACACATTTTTCACATAACCTTAAAATTTATGTAAAATAAAACTTACTTTTTGGTTTTTATTTTTATCTTTTACAAATAAAATTTTATTTTCTAGAAGTTTGGTGAAAACTTACCTCTTTAAGTCCCAAATTCGCTATAATTTATTTGATTTGAAATATTTTTTTTTTCACCTTATTTTGAATGAATATCGAAAAAATAACCTAATCTTCAACCGAAAACGCGGCCGTCAAAATATCAGCTTTTTTCAAAAAATTAGTGTGCTTTCTATTCGTTAAAATCTCTACTTTCCGATGGTGAAACAAAATATATATATTACCATAGTAAACTTTCTCAGAAAAGGCAGAATCTAGGCTAAGGAATAGGCACGATGAAGTTTTTTTTATTTATTTATTTATCAAATAAAATTAACACAAAAGCAAGTACAATAGAAATAACCACAGAGGTTTGAGAGAACATGTCCGTCAGCGTCTTTTACATTTACGGGTATATACATTTCTTTTACAGGGTAGGTATATTGACTAAAAATTCAACATGCTTATATACTCATGATGTGGTATAGGTACATTTTCTGTAAGGGTATCTATATACATTTAAATCATATACATGTAGAAATTCAATAATAACGCCGCACAAGATTATCATGTTATGTTACTTACAAAATATTGTTTTAATTTACGCTTAATATTATAATGCATTATCGCTCCTAACACAGCAGAAGGCATTGAGTTAAATAAGCTTGGATCGGTGAACGGTTTCCAGCAGTTCACTCTCCTGCATTTCTGTTACGCTCGATATTGAACCAAATGTTATACTTACTTAAATATAAAACTCATAGTGGCGATGCGGATGGGGAGGTTCAGCCCCCACCGACTTCGATGTTATGAAGTCAGGAACTGCCTACTATCTTTTGCGGCGCTACTTTGTGCATAAATTTTTATGCCCCCCGTCCGTACCATGGCCCCCGGTGCCTAACACCACCAGTGCCACAGGCGCCCATCCATCCGTCCTTTTATAATATGTAACTGTAAACAGTTAACACCCTTACCTGTCCTTCGTCTTCGTCACAATCTATTTAGATGAAAAGTTCTTACCAGTACAAATTAATAAGGAGAATTAATAAGTTAAGGAGCTCCCTTAACTGTCCTCCGTCTTTATCACCAGACCCCTAATGACAGTTACAGCTACTGATCCAAAGAACTCGGGCCTTTAAGCTTGAATATTAAAGCTCGCTAGATTTTAAGTCGTTTTTGTAATGTAGGTATTTCAACAAATAAACGGGTCGACGCGCGTACGCGTCACCGGCGGCCATTCAGTAATAAAACGATATCACGTAACTACTGCTTGTATTATTTCCTTGTGTTTAAATATTAAAGTGGCGACGAGTTTTTCGAATCATACGCGTTAATATTTGACTGAAAACATGTCGATTGGCAAAATATCTGAATTTAAAGTGCAAAGTGACAATTGGAGCTTATATATTGAACGACTGGAACAATATTTTTTAGTCAACAAGATCAGTTCGGATTTGCATGTGCCTACGCTAATTACCGTAATGGGAGCGGAATGTTATGAGTTATTAGTGAGTTTATGTACGCCAGACAAGCCGAACACTAAATCTTTCAAAGAGTTAACGATGGTTATGGCGAATCATCTGCAACCCAAGCCGAGTGAGCTGGCAGAAAGATATAAGTTCCGCCATAGGAAACAAGGCGCGGCCGAGTGTATTTCAGATTATGTTGCGGTGCTAAAAAAGATGTCGAAAACATGTGAATTCGGAAACGGATTACAGGAAAGTTTACGTGATCAGTTAGTTTGCGGAATCAAAAGTGAGACGATACGTCAGCGTCTATTCGCCGAGAGTAAGTTGGACTTCACGAAAGCGTATAACTTATCAGTTAGCTTGGAGGCTGCTGAGAAAGATGCGGCGATGGTAGTGGAAAGCGTGAAGGCTAGTAGCGAAGCGAACCTAGGAGACTGCCAAGCTGTGTACGACGGGCGCGCGCGGCGGCCCGCGGCTGCTGCTAGGGGCCAGCGCGGGTGGCGCGCGGGGTCGCACGGCGCAGGAGCTGCGTCGGCGGGTCGGCCGCGGTCACAGCAAGGCTGCCGAGCTTGTGGCGGCGCTCACGAGGAATCGGGGTGCAGGTTTAAAGCGTACGTGTGCAGGGTGTGCATGACGCGGGGACACGTTCGTCGGGTATGCCCTAATATAACAGCGCATAATACGGTGGAGGCTACACAGTGCGATAATCAATTGGAACAGGACAGCGTTTCTAGTGACGAGGTAATTTTTATTGACATTAATCAATTAGAGAATTCGGAGTGTAAGCCTATATATATTCCAATTGTAGTTCACAGTAAAGCAATAAAAATGGAGTGTGATACGGGAAGCGCTATATCCTGCGTCAGTGAGGACGTGTACTATAGATATTTTAAAGATATACCTATAAAACAGTGTAGATTAGCATTAAGATATTACACGGGTGAAACTGTTAAGCCAGTCGGGGTTATTACTCCGCAGGTAAATTATAATGGAGCTGAGAAACCGCTCGATTTATACGTTGTAAAAAATGGCAAGTCTATGCTGCTAGGAAGACAATGGATCGCAGCTTTAGATATTAATATACCCAGTATAAATGTACATAATGTTAATTCCAGTGATTTTAATTTAGATATTTTCAGTTCCAGATATTGTAATGTGTTCGCGGACGGTTTGGGTCGATTCACTGGCGAGCCAGTGCGCATCTACGTGCCGGCCGACGCGCGGCCCGTGTTCATGCGTGCGCGCCCCCTGGCATACGCGCTGAGGGAACCAGTGGAGCGCGCGCTGGCTCAAATGGTACAGGATGGCATTCTCACACCCGTCGACCGCTCGGAGTGGGCAACACCAATTGTGCCCGTCGTAAAGAAAGATGGTAACATTAGAATATGTGCAGACTATAAACTTACTTTAAATAAGGTGATAGAAGTGGACCGTTATCCGTTACCGAGGGTGGAAGATTTGCTTACGAAACTACATGGGGGAGAAAATTTTAGCAAAATTGATCTCTCACAGGCTTATGCACAATTTGTATTAGACGATTCCAGTAAATACACTGTCATTAATACGCACAAAGGCTTATTTCGGTACAATCGGCTCGTATATGGTCTATCAGCTAGTCCGGCTATTTTTTAAAAACGTTTAGAACAGTTATTAGAAGGCATAGAGCATGTAGGGGTATTTATTGATGACATTATTGTAACCGGTAAAACAAACCAAGACCACATTGATAATTTGCATAAGGTTTTTAAGCGTTTGGATAAATATGGCTTGAAAGTAAGAAAGGATAAATGCGAATTTTTTAAACCTTCTGTCAAATACTTGGGTTATGTAATAAGCAGAGACGGTGTTCATACGTGCCCTGATAAGGTCAAGGCTATAGTCAATACTCCCGCACCAACGAATGTATCTGATTTAAAAGCATTTATAGGTATGGTTATGTATTATTCTAAATTTATTAAAAATGTAAGCACTTTGTTGGCACCGCTTTACAATTTATTAAGAGCGGGAGTTAAATTCATATGGAATGCTAGTTGTCAAAATGCCTTTCAGCGAGTAAAGGACCTATTGATATCTAGTGACGTCCTGATGCACTACTCGATGGATTTACCGTTAATCCTCACAGCGGACGCGAGCAGCGTGGGGGTCGGAGCGGTGGTCTCACAGGTGACATCGGCCGGCGAGAGGCCCGTGGCCTTTGCGTCGCGTTCCTTGACAGCAACCGAGCGCGCGTACTCACAGTTAGATAGGGAGGCACTCGCTATCATTTTCGGTTTAAGGAAATATCATCAATATTTATATGGGAGAAAATTTCTGTTGCGAACAGACCATAAACCCTTGACGCATATATTCGGAAAAAAAGCAGGAATTCCGGTGATGGCGGCTTCACGACTGCAACGGTGGGCAGTATTGTTGGCAGGGTACAATTATGACATTGAATATGTCGCCTCAAATAGAAATTGCGCTGATAGTTTGTCGCGGTTACCTTCAATTTCTAGTAGAAACGTAGTCACTAATGAGGTTACTTATTTAAATTTTGTACAGGAATTCCTGCCGATAACCAATGAAAATATAAGAAAAGAAACTGTAAAAGACCAAATTTTAAATAGGGTTATTTCTTACCTGAAAGGGGGTTGGCCTTTAGTATGCCCAGGGGATGATCTGAAACCCTATTTTGCACGTCGTAACGAGCTATATTTAGACTATTGATGTTTAATGTGGGGTTATAGGATGATCGCTCCTACTGCTCTGCGTGCAACAGTCTTGCAAGAAATACACAGCGGTCATTTGGGCGTCGTTAAGTCAAAAGGGATTGCTAGAAGTTTTGTTTGGTGGCCTAATATCGATGCTCAAGTTGAGGAGACTTGTCGACGTTGTGAAACCTGTGCAATGGAGGCATCCGCGCCACCGCGAGCACCTCCGCAGCCATGGCCGTATCACACACAACCATGGTCGCGTATTCACGTTGACTTCCTAGGACCTTACCAGGGCAAAACGTATCTCGTCTTAATAGACTCGACCTCAAAGTGGATAGATTTATTTCACATGCCGCGTACCAATGCGTCTAGTGTTATTCAAACGCTTAGGAGGACTTTTGCAAATTTTGGGTTGCCCATGGAGGTCATTTCAGACCAGGGGCCACCTTTCACTAGTAACGAATTTAAAGAATTCCTTAACATGAACGGTATTAGACAGTCCTTTTCACCAGCGTATCATCCACAGTCTAATGGTGCGGCTGAAAACACAGTTAAGTTGTGCAAAAGAGCTATAAAAAAAGGCTATACGAGACAACGTGGATCTAGAAGCATCTTTACAGACATTTTTACTAGCTTACCGGAATTCTGTACACTTGACAACCGGTGAGACACCAGCGATGCTTCTACAGCAACGTTCACTTCGGTCGCGATTAGATTTGTTAAGGGGTGCGCGTGGCCTGGAGGAAACGGTACATACGGCGCAGCAGAGACAGATACAAAATGCGAGAGGTATAGTACGCAACATAGACCAGGGCGATCCTGTGTGGGTGCGTGAATATGGTGAAAAGGACAAGTGGACTAAGGGGGTTGTAACGGATAGGTTAGGAGCTCGTAGGTTCACAGTAGGTGACGATAATGGTCGACTTATTACTCAGCACGTGGATCAAATAAGACGACGGGCACGGTTGTCTAGTGTTATTTGTCCAACTGAAAATGAGAGTGAGGAAAAGGTGGGGTGTGAGAGTGCAAATTTGGAACCAAACACAGAGACGGCGGAGTCGGAGATGACGTCTTCTAACGTAGTGCTAGAACACGATAGAACAGTCGATGAGGACACGGAACTGTCGGTTGTAAGAGGAAATTTACCTATTGTATCTAACTCGTCATCTCCGCCTCAAGCGTCAGTCGTCACGGTTGATCGTCCCAAACGTGAACGAAAAAAAGTGGAACGTTTTGGTTATACATAAGGCGTTATGTTATTAGTTATAAGTTTTAGTGTATTTGTTAGTTATAAGTTTTAGTATGTTTGTTAGTTTATAACTAGTAGTATATAATTAGGTAATTAAGTAGGGTATCGCTAATTAATGCTAGAGGTGTAATGTAGGTATTTCAACAAATAAACGGGTCGACGCGCGTACGCGTCACCGGCGGCCATTCAGTAATAAAACGATATCACGTAACTACTGCTTGTATTATTTCCTTGTGTTTAAATATTAAAGTTTTGAAGGCTGAAAGACTTACCGGTGAATGAGTAAAGGCTCAGATATTTCGTACAAGTCATGGAGTCAGGTTCTTCTAGTGGACCATTAAAACAGTCATAAAAACGATTATCACCCTAAGCCCGCCAACCCATGCTGGAGCAGCATAGTGTGTCTAAGCTCCAGATATTTCCCACCAGTCAGGGAGTCAGGTTCTTCTAGTGGGCCATCCCTTTCCAACAAAAAAAGTATCATTAAAATCGGTTCATAAACGTCGAAATTATCCGCACACATAAAAAACTATTTCCCTCTTTCTGACCCAGTCAAGTAAAAAAAAATAAGTACCTATGTAAAAGACTTTTTCCTATAAGAATATGTCATTATATCGGAGATCGGCCAAGCCGTTTGGAAGTTGTAGGGGAACAAATATATATTTCGGACAGACAGACGCCCAGACAGACAGACAACAAGTATTTATAGCATTCCGCAGAAATGCAATAAACGAGGACTGTGTTGTCCTTTCGCCGTACGCGTTGTTAGCCGGTACAATTTGCAGGCGTTGTGCAGTTATCGCTCGCGTACATATTAGGTAACTGAGCTCGTCCGTAAAAATATTACCTAGGTACTTTTGTACGCTGTTTCAGACCAAGTATGTATCTATGCTGCCCAGCGTCGTAGCGTCGAATTTGTCACATTGACGATCAGGGTAGCGTATTAAAGATATTGTGTTAATTGCAACCCTACCAAGTATTGTTTCTATTAGAAGCTATAGATGTCTACTTGATAACAGACTTCTAGATTACTTCTTCTCATTGCAGTTGTGGAGCTTATTGGTAGTGATAAAAGAACTCTCGGATCAGCTGCGGTGGGAATCTCCGTGGCGGTTGGCGAGCTCATCCTCAACCTGATCGTGTGGAATGTTCCCTACTGGCGACATTTCCTGCTCATCGTGTCATGTCCAGCTCCCCTGTTCCTCGGGTACACTTACCTTCTAGAGGAAAGCATGCGATGGCTCCTAACTAATGGGAAACATGAAGAAGCTCTAGCTCTACTACATAAGATTGCGAGCTGGAATCAATTCGCTGTTTCAGAAAAAGCGATTGATGAAATAACGAAAACGTCAAAAGACGCGCAAAATATTGTCACAGAAAAGTTTAATATTAAACTTCTCTTTACCTCGACTGCGTTACTTAAAAGGTAATGTAAAAAGAAACTTATATTGATGTTACATTAAAAGTTAAATAAACTTTATCTCTTTCTAATTGTTCAGACTAATTGGTAATTGTTGTGTTGTCTTGTCAGGGAAGGATAATTACTGAGTGTGTGGATATTTCAGATCGTTTTCATAGGTTGGAAGCTTTCGGTTTTTTGTAAGTCTTACCATATTCATCTAATATATTAAAGTTATAAAATACGGTAAGCCTTGCAAAAATATTTTGACTGATTCTGTGATAATTTTCGTAAATATTTTTAAGTTTGATAGAACTCTTTTGTAACATTTAACAAAATAATGACACAGTAGTAACTTGATGAAAAAAAAATTTAAAATAATTAATTTTGTTGCATTTGAAAGAGTGGTCGTCTGCTCGTGGTGGTGGTTCACCGCAGCCTTCGTCTACTACGGGCTGATGATCAACTCCATCAGCCTGCCAGGGAACAAGTACACCAACTTCGCCCTCTCGTCCCTGGCCACCATCCCTGGTGACATCATAGCGGTGATCACCCTGGACAGGCTCGGGAGGAAGAAGACGCTGCTGGGAGGCTTCGTGTTCTGCGGCATCTGTTGTGTAGCCAGTGGATTTATTTTGCAAGGTGAAAGATTTTTGTGCTAATGCAAGCTGCTAAGAAATATAAACCACGATCCAAGCATTCGTTATAAAACTCCTCATCATGGTAAGATCTACATAATGTTTAATATCATTATTTAATTACTTTGATTACTTATAATTACTTTTCATACTCAATCCTTTACTGTGATTTATTTTTGTTTACTCAAATGTTTTAAATCGAAATTGTTTTCGACATCAATTGATAATTAACAATGAATTGCAAAAGATTAATCTAATAGGTATAACGCCAAAACTTTTGATCAGATATTGTTTCACGTGTCATTAATCCTGCCAAACTTGTATCTCTACATTATATTACAATTTAATTACCGTTTGTATGTTTATTAAAGTGTAGACACATACCCATAACTATAATATACGATCTTATTATTGATTTTCGTTTATTTGTAGCTGTAGAAATGCAACACGCAGAAAATAATAATTAACAAATGGTTGATTCAAAATATTAGTCATATAACTTCAAGGTGTTTAATTTTTTCATAGTTCATGGAATTGACCCAAATTTCGTGTATGTGACTCAAAAAACAATGTCTACGTCGAATGTACTGCTATTGCGCTTTAATTAGTTATCAGATGATATGTATCTACGAGTATGTACCTAATTAAGATCACTATCAAATGACCGTCGGCCATTGATTTAATCTAAACAATAACATCACCATCATCACTGTCAGCAAAAATTTTAAAGTCTCGACGTAGGTACTGAATATATTCAGCGTCTGGTACTGACACAGAACCCGATTACGACTAATAAAGGTGCCAGTTCGTATCCGACCGCAAACAACTGCAGATGACACGTCGTAACATACTCTCACTCTCCTAACAGAAACAAGAATACTGCTTTAAGTCAGAAATTGAGCTTTACCGTAAAATCTTCATTTTTGCTTAAAATTGGTAAAAAAAACCTATAGATACCCTCTATAAAATTCGTCTAAGAAATATTTTTAATAATGACTTTTTTACTTTTCTAGATTACAAATCAGCCTCGATCGCAGTATTCCTGATCGGGAAAACGTCGATATCGGCGTGTTTCAACGCCGTGTACGTGTACACGTCAGAGTTAGTGCCTACCTCTGCGCGCGGCTCGCTAGTGGGCACGTGCTCCATGCTTGCGCGGGTGGGCACGGTGCTGGCGCCGCTTACACCACTCTTGGTAAGTTATATAAATAAGTTAGTGGAGGAACCTAGTTCCCTTTTAGTTTTTTATCTTATAGAACGAGAGCCTGCAATGGGTGTAATGGGAAGTACTAGTCAGCATCTCCCGTTGCCAACCTCGCCTGCTCGTGTCGTGCTCGTATGTCACGCAGATCGACTGACGAGGCTCTGGAGATCGATAAATGGAGGTTTATTATTTCCATAAGGTTTAACTACTCGTACCTATCAAATGGCAAAACTGGCCGTTATTGAACATTACTATTTGGGCAATATGTACTGACGTAGAAAACTCAGTATTTTGTCCCCGTACGGCTCCAGCTCTGATAGCGGTTATGGCAACGGCGTGGCAAGGGTTGTCAAGAATCTCCGAAAGAGATTCAGAACCCCGACGACCTAACCTTGGATTATTCTACATAAACCTAGGAACCTAGAAATATATATTTTGAAGAATCGAACTAAGCAAATTACGCTGAAATATTATAAGTGTGCCTCAAGTCTTTTTGTCGTGGGTGTACTTAGGAATCTGTATTTACTTAACGTAATGGTAGCGAATCGATCCTTAATTTTCAGAGCGAGCTGTGGCACCCGTTGCCGACGGTCGTGTTCGGTCTCGCCTCGCTATCAGCGGCGGCGCTGACACTGGCCACGCCGGAAACGCTCAACAGGCGGCTGCCAGACTCGGTGGCGGAAGCCACGGCCATTTCTTGAAACGCTTACCTGCATTCTGCCAGAAAAGTTATTAAGCAGCGGCTGCAGAAATCACCTACAAACTCCAATCAGTTGCAGATCTAGACCATAGCGTAGATACTTAGGTAATTTATTGCCTTTATAAAATCAAGTAGGTTTTAGTAATAGTAAAAGATTATTTATGTTTGTGTTTGTTGAAATTTTATTTCGCTTAATCATTTCTTCCTTTAAAGAATAATCCTTACAATTAAAAAGTTTAATAAGAAATTATAAAAACAAAGTTAAATACATTTACATAACTAACACCGTGTTAACTCACAAATAATTCAGTACCTATAATATTAGTGTTTTGTCAGTGTATGGCCAACTAGTTTCGTATGAACAAAAAAAATTTAATAAAAAATAGAACCGACTCAAAACGCACTAAAAAGTAAAAAATAACTTTAATTTACTAACGCATATCTATGAAGTCAGTGCTAGCCAAGTTTAAGGAACATTTATATAACATAGTAAAGCAGTTTGTGGGTTCTAGGTAACGTCCTTTAAGTAAAAACCTTGGCTGGCACCGACTTCATAGATATGCTTAAGTAAATTTTTACTTTTTAATGCGTTTTGAGTCGGTTCTATCCTTTATTATAAATTTTTATTTCTTACTTTTTAATGATTCATCGACACGTAAAGTACTCGTACTATACTATTATAGTATATTATACGGCACTAGTAGCCAAAAAGCTACCGATATTGACACGAAAAGCGTAATCGCTGCAAGTGTGCCTATAAAATTTAAAGGGTTCTTAAATTTTCCCAGGATATCATCATCAGATCCTAACATGACTATGGGGCCATTTTGGAAGTGTGCCCTTTCTAATAAAAAAATAATTATCGAAATCGGACAACTCTGTAAAAAGTAATGCGTGGTCATACATAAAAAATATATATACGTGTCGAATCGAGAGCCTCCTCCGTTTTATCCGTCGGTTAAAAATACCCATAATATGTAGTTACATGCAGACTGAAATATTACTAGAAATGTATATATATTTTTTATTATACTTAGACATTACGATAGAATAAACGAAATTAATAATCTTTATGTTGTTATTTAACAAATAAATTGTATCGCCTGTAGTATAAATCATTAGCACCGCTCGGGTCGAACCGTTGTCCCTATACTCTAAATCTGTTTCTCCAAAAATATTCATTTAAATTGCATGCTGTAAAGGGCTACGAGTATATGTTAAATGCACAATGTATATTATTAGTGAGGTACTTCATTGCAGAAGGCTTAATGCTGTATTGCTTAAAATCGCCTCGTTAGTAAGAAATATTTATATTCGGGTTATCCATAAGAGATAGTTATACATAATCACAGACATCTTAAAGTGTACAATACTATTCTATTTATTTATTTTTTTAGCAATCATGTCTTATAATAATATTCTTAATTCTTAATAATTCTACTAGCATGCAACTTAACATTTTGTGACATCGTTATACATATAAACTTAAGTATCTATTTTTGTGTCACTAAATTAAAGTATATTACCTATAGTCAAAACACAAAATAATGATGTATCAATAAAATAATAATTAATATTGAACAATTGCTTTAATTAGTTGTGAGGTTTATGTCAAATGAAATTAAATTAATTAAAATTAAATTAAAATAAATTCATTTAAATATTGTGTATGTCAAATTTTATGAGAAAGTATGTCAAGCAATTATTGAGTGTTGTTTTATTGAAATTAGTGTATTATTGAAAATTCAGTCTATATTTTTGGTAGGAATGTCGTTATATTGAGGTCTATGATTCATTTAGGTATTCATTTTTTTGGGTTACTTTTAAATGTTGTGAACTTTTCTGCATTTAGAATTTCTTTTGGGAGTTTATTGTAAATTATCACAGATCTATACTGAGGGCTATTTTTACCTATTGTTTTTAGGCTGAAGAAACTTTCTACATTATTTTGATCTATATATTATGTACAGTAGTGATGCCATCATCGTTCGCAAAAGGCAAATCTGATAAGATTCAAAACTAGTTGGACATACACCGACCGTCGTTGATAAAACTTCAATTGCATTATATAGTAACTTTATAAATGTTTTATAATATTTTACAAATTAACTAAACACTTATAATCAAATTAATATTTACGACTAGGTAGGCAGAAAGACATAAAATTACAGTATTTTATATCAATCTATAATGATAAATAATCTGTCGGTAAAAATGGATGATGAATGAGTAGTAACTAAACTTTACAACAAGTCAAACTAATAAGAAATGTACTCAAAGAAAGCGCCATTTCTAAACTTGACAAAACATTAGCGCACAGGTTGTTATCGACTCATCGATTCTTCAAAACATTAGCGAACAGGGTGTTATCGACTCATCGATTCTTCAAAACATTAGCGCACAGGTTGTTATCGACTCATCTATTCTTCAAAACATTAGCGCACAGGTTGTTATCGACTCATCGATTCTTCAAAACATTAGCGCACAGGTTGTTATCGACTCATCTATTCTTCAAAATTGAAAAAAGATTTACATACACGAGTACGTAATTCTTTTTCTAGAACACAAAGGATGAGTTTTAAAAAGCAGTCAAGTGCACGTAAAAGAGAAGAAAACTTGATGCTGTCACTTAGCTTAACGGGTAAATAGTCTACGATGACGTAAGTGGTGCGGGGGTTCAACGGGGCTAGTCTACGATGACGTCAGTGGTGCGTTGCGTGCGCGGCGCGGTGGAGATGCCCTCAGCTTGTTGCACGGTGTCGGGCAAACGCATGTGCAGTGTCTCCGGCGTCAGCAGCATCAGCAACCCCGCCACGCCTGCCATCACGCCGAACAGCAGGTACGGTAAGGACTCCATGTACGCCATCTAAGGAAATACATTTTTGCAAATTAGACAGGACTAGCTAGTGATTAGTAAGACAATACTGTTTACAACAAACTACGTGTCTAAAATAGAAAGGGATAGTAATGCTTAGGATGGAAGGCGTGCATAGTTTTTGCTCTTGTCCTAGTGAACAGTCGGTGTCAGAATGTAAGAGTTTGCCACTCTCCATTAGCTGCAGGCAGTAGGGGAAGGTTATTAAAACAACAACTACTTTGCACCAATAGGCCGAGTGCAGCGTGGAAGGGATCGACCGCGCGGCCGGCCAGTTGTCAATCCTACGCTGAATACTATGTTCCTGCGCCCGGTTGATGCGCGAGAATTAAACCAAATTTTAAGGAATTTAAAAAATAAAAATAGCTACGGTATAGATGCCCCCCGCGCTCATTAAAAAATGCGCTGATGAACTCACTATGCCTCTAACTATATTAACAAACCAATCGTTTACAGAAGGTATCTTCACGGACTCACTGAAGATATCTTTAGTTAAACCAGTCCATAAGAAGAATAGCCAATCTGACCCCTCAAATTACCGACCGATCGCATTACTGCCAACAATATCTAAGATGTTCGAAAAAGCAATGTACAATCGCGTGTACGAGCTTTGCGAAAAGTTCTCTATATTCGACGAATGCCAAAATGGCTTTAGAATAAAACGATCAACTATTCTAGAGACATATAAATATATTGACCAAATTCTTAATACATTAAACCATAAAAATATGCTATAGGTATCCTGCTAGATATGACAAAAGCTTATGACAAAGTGCAATATGACATCTTACTCAATAAACTGTGTAATATTGACATTCGCGGCGTGGCACATAAATTGTTTAAATCGTATTTAAACAATCGGACACAATATGTAGAAATGACGTACGACCATAAGTCTAGTGAAATTAAGAACATAAGATCCGACATAGAATACTTGACGAGTTCAATATCGCAGGGAAGTGTACTTGGTTGTCTTTTACTCTTGATTTATATTAACGATCTTCTAAAAACTGTGTGACCTCCAACAAAGTAAACAATCAATTAAAAGACTTATTACAAAATGTAAATAGTTGGTTATGCGATCTCAATTTAGAAATTAATTTTCAAAAAACAAAAATCATACAATTCCGGCCGTACAAAAAAAACCTTTAGACATAAAATATTCTTTTAACGACATAAATTTAGAATGTGTAGATACTTTCAACCTATTAGGGATAAACAGAGACACCAATATAAATTGGAAAGCCCACATCCAATAAATTAAAACAAAATTGTCAAAATTCACTTACGCATTAAAAGATTAAAAAAGATCCACCGTTACAGAAGCGGCAATCTTAGCGTATCATTCATATGCTAATGCCTGGCTTAGCTATGGAATTGTATTATGGGGGGGCTGCACAGACACACAACAGTTATTCGTATTACAAAAAAATGTATACGCATTATAAAAAACTTAAAAAGAAGGGAAACTTGTATACCACATTTTAAATCGCTAAAAATATTAACTATGCAGTGCATCATACATTCTAGAATCAATCAAATTTGTGCGTAAGCAGCCAAATAACTTTCAAAAATTAGAAGATGTTCCGCGGCGTTTTAACTTACGACAAGCGCGCAAATTTAATTTACAACATCAAAATACATAGTACCGGCCCTAATTCAATGTGTGCAAAAATATATAATAAAATCCCAAAAAGAATAAAAAAAATTGAAAATGATAAAGCATGTATTAAAACCGCCAAAACTTACTTGCTAAATAAAGCATACTACTCGATCGACAAATTTCTAAATGATACTATGGCGCCGTCTCCCTCCTAAACCATTTGCTGTGCCCCTAACGGGGTTCCAATTTGACATACTACTTATAGTATTATAATTTGACATATGTATAAATTAGAATAAATGAATAAAATAAAAATAAAATAAATAAAACATTCTATTTGAATAAAACGATACACATTTTATGGATCTTTCTCAAAATTTGGACTCCACATCTATATCAAGTAAACTTAAATTATTTTATCTTCATTACAAAATTTAACCGAACGGTAACTAAACAAACAAACAGAAAGCGCTTCAACTTCCACACTAGGTACATTCACACTCATGCTACTTATATTTGCCAAAGAAAATAAACGAACAACCTTCTACTTTTAACAATTTTTTATTCTACCATTAGCAAAAGTAGCTAACAAACATTTTGGCTATACTTCAAAACGTACTGAAAAGTAGAAAAATAATTATCAGAGATATAAGAACATATCTCATTATGTCAAGAATTATTCATTTATTTTAACTTTCGTTTTGATGCTCAACTATACAAAATACATTATCAACGCTATACTACTTCAAGCTCCACATGGTAAAGCTACCTAAGAAATTGAGACATGATGTACCGTATATGTGAATTCTAAAACATCAAAGCCAAACTACTCTAAACAACGCTCCAGAATCCAGACAGACCAGCAAAGGAGTCATGGGCGCCACAGTGGACCCGATCCGTCCGACCATGGAGCAGAAGCCCATCAGCGAGTGGCGCGCCTCCGTGGGGAACAGCTCGATGGTGTAGATGTAGATGGACCCGAACACCATGCTGATGAACAGCTTGCCCGTCATCGTCAGCACTATTGCCAACTGTCGCGTAGCTGTTGGACAACGACACGTGAGGATCTAACAGCGGTCTTAACTGAGTAATAAAATACTGAGTTCGAAACTTTTTAAGTTATGCTACACATTGCAGGTCTAGATGCTTGTGTCGGGAGCATTGTTGAATGCTCGGTTAATATTGATCTAGAGTAAATTCAAATTCAAATTCAAATTCAAATTCAAAATCGTTTATTTCAAGTAGGCTTATTACAAGCACTTTTGAAACGTCAAATTGGACTATTTGTAGTGACTCTACCACCGGCTCGGAAGGCAGGCCCTGTTGTGAAGAGCCGGCAAGAAACTCAACAGTTGCTCTTTTTATAATTTTATCAATTTTACAATATTAAGTGTGTTGTTACATAAAGTTATTTATTTTACTTCCTGTGTGAAGTTGAAAGCCTATCCAATTGCCTTTGAACATCTTTGTCATTTAAAAATTCATCGATAGTATAATAACCCTGACTCAGTAAGTGAGTTTTAATACATTGTTTAAACTTATGCAATGGCAGATCCAAAACTGAATTGGGCATCTTGTTGTAGAAGAGTACACCCAATCCTACGAAAGATTTTTGTACTTTTCGGAGGCGATAAGCTGATATGACTAACTTATGTCCATTTCTAGGAAGACGGTCGTTTAAATCCTTTTTCTGTTTATACATATTTATATTTTGTTTAACATAAATTAGGTTATTGAATATGTATTGACAGGCTACTGTAAGAATTCCTATTTCTTTAAATTTGACTCGAAGGGACTCGCGTGGTTTAAGTTTATAAATCGACCGAATTGCTCGTTTCTGAAGTATAAAGACAGAATTTATGTCAGCAGCCTTTCCCCACAACAAGATGCCATAAGACATCACACTGTGGAAGTAAGCAAAATAAACCAGTCTAGCTGTTTCTACATCGGTAAACTGTCTTATTTTTCTCACTGCAAATGCTGCTGAGCTAAGTTTAGCTGTCAGTGACTCTATATGAGCGCTGTTTTTACAACATGTCAGCTTGACAGCTGTAACTATATGTGAAGTAGTAGGAGTAATACTCCTTATTTGCAACATTTGAGTGTGGAACAACCAATAAATAAACATGCTTTCTGTCTTCTATAATTTTTTCAATGCAGCCCTTTGTCATTTACCTGTACATGTCATTTATCTGTAGATACCTACTAAATATTTTATAATTTAATACCACGGACAATGTTCGAAGCAGCGTAGCACTATGTGACCCGGCCGGCGCGCCACATCCTTCTGAATTTAACAGCACACATCGGATGATTCAGGTACTTGTAGCGCTATACCTAAACCGCAGAGTGCACCAGGCCTGATATAACCTAAATTGTAACCGTTATCTTATGGGATACAAAGGAATATTAAGTCCGTCATCCAGACCGGAGCTATACTAACCAAAAGTGGTGTTTGCGGTGCAATGACTTGCCCAATCCTGCCAGCCATGGAGCAGACGGCGACCAGGCTGTGCCGCAGAGTGGTGGGGTACAGCTCCGACGTGTAGATGTAGATGCTGCTGAACGCCATGCTGATGCACAGCTTGCCCAACAAGTTCATACACGTCTGCAGCCAGAGCAGATCTGCAAAGTGAAGTCTAGGCTACTCTCTACTCTACATGGTCTTCTAGTTACTAATCAAGTGAATAGCTAAAATACAAATTTTTCACAAAGATTTTCCAAACAAATTATTTGTGGCATAACATTTTACATAGGCATATCGTAAGATGATTAAATGAGTCAAATTAAAAATTTGTACACTTATAAAACTTACATTCGGGAATAAAGGGTAGACAGACTAAAGAAACGCCACAAATGAAGAAGGCGGTCATGATAGAGCTCTTCCTTCCAAATCTGTCCAGAGTCAACACGCTGATGCAGTATCCGGGGATCTCTATGAGTGCCGTGAGGATGTAGTTGACGTAGCTATTCCCCGCGAGCGACACGGAGTTTATCGAGAGTCCATAGTAGATGAAAGTCACCGTGATCCACCAAAATGAGCAGATAAACAATCTCGTAATAAGGACTTTAGATTTCAAAACTTGCATAACGAGCGATGGTCCCTTTTCCTCAGGATCTGCCTCTGTTTTGGCAATATCCGTCGTCGCCGGTGTATCGTCTGTCAATAGTTTGATGGTTTCTGGAGAAAGTTTCCTGTTGTTGACGGTAGCGGCTTTGAAGATGATGGCGGCGGCTTCCCTTTTCCGGCCTTTGCTCAGTAACCATCGCACGCTCTCTTCTATGAGGAAGAAGTATAACACAAAGAGAAAGGAAGGCACGTAGAGCACTCTAGTGAGCGTCCTCCACTCCGGTGTGGCCCACGCTACCAGTGCGACCAGCGCTTGTCCGGCCGCGAAGGTGCAAGAGATCACGTTGCCTCCTAGCACACGCTTGTTGAGCCCCATCATTTCGAGCGCTGAAAAAGAATTTTAAGAATATTATTTCATACATTTTCATAATTAATAGATAGCTGTGTACCAGTCAAGAGCGGCACGCGTCTACAATTTTAATTCCTCGAAAATAAATGCTATCTCTTATTTAATTGTATTTAATGAGTTAAGTAAAGACTATTTCTTAGTATGTTCATTAGCTGTATGCAGTTTAATATTATGTTCTATGTTTTATTATGTATTGTTTTTTCCTTATATTTTTTAAGTTGAAATTTTTTTAAATAGTTATAATAAATCATTAGTTCCTGTAGGCTTAAGCTAATTTTAATATATAAGACGGATAGCACGCCTTGCAAACCCTAGTGGTTTTTAGCGTGTTATAATGTTTACTAATAAGTTGATTTGTATGATGATAGTAAATAAAAATAAAAAAAGTATTGTTTTATTTTTTTAATGCTGTATAATCCATTATAATTATGTCACCCGGGTCATATGCTTATCTGTACACCCTTTCCTTTTATTATTATTATTATGCAAGGCTGAATGTATTTTGTGGTAAAGTCGAATAAATGCTTTACTTCTTTCTTTCTTCTTTAGTTGGAAAAGACGTTACCTAGTATGAAGCCGGAGCTGTAAACTCCGGCGCCGACGACGGCGTCAAAGAACTCCAGCACCACGTAAGTGATGTAGTCCTGCGAGAAGGAGCGACCGAGGCCCACCGCCGCTGGGGCGATGGCGGTCAGCACAAACGCTACCCGACGACCGAAACTGTAACAAATCATTATTTTTTAAAATATTACTTATTTTTTAAAATATGACCATAATTCCTCTCGCTTTTGAGTAAATTAAGCAGACTGGAGTGTATACGACAAACAATGATTAAACCAACCTTGACCTTTTGGTGCTGAGTCTAGCCCTTAACTTTTTATTTAATCTTTCAAATAATTATTTCATCAGCTTCTAAATTACTTCAAAATTACTTCAGAAGCTGATGAAATAAGGAAAGTGAGGTAAAGTTGGAGTCAATAAATAATAAAATTATTTATTACTCTGAAAGTATCCTATTGTTTAACATTTTATGCTTGAAACAATGGGACACTGGTGCATCGAATTGTAAATATATCGGGACAATAACATTCAAGACGTTTTAAAATGAAGCTACATATTTTAAATTACATACTGAATTTAAGAACATAAATTAAAATATTTTTTCTATATAATTTTTTCACATTTTAACTATGACACAAGTAATCAAGCGTAAAATTGAAAGATTAAAGATTTTTCAAAATACTAAATATTTTTAAAGTAACCGATGTGAGAAATGCATTGTGATCTATGAAGTTGTGGTACATTGAGTCTGCCTTACCTCGATATGCCAATAGAAGAATAAACATAAAGATAAAGAAGTGAATCTCAAAGAGCGGCAGAATCTATGAAAGAGATATAAGACACAGAGAAGAAGAATATCACTGACCAGAGTAGCAGATCTAGAAAGTGAAAGATTAGACGTTAAGAAAATGAGTCACTTCACTGAGATGAAGGCGGTAAACAGCAGCGCCAGAAAGAGAGAGATACTATATAAAGTTGGAGTCTTACTTGTCCTAGATATAGGCGGCGCGCAGCGGTGCCAGGAGGAGAGAGGAGACATTAAGAAGAAGATTCTCAAGTGTCAAAAATTGTATGTAGTGAACGACAGAAGCAAGAAGAGAGATATAAGATATTAAAACTTATCTTACTTATCAGAGATGTAGGCGGTGAGCGGGAGCGCCAGGAAGATGCCGGCGCTGTGCAGCGTGCCCACCAGCGTGCGCTTCCACTCCTCACAGGCCAGGTCGAACTGGAACACGATAACATACACGTTACTATAAGCAACAACTCAGTAAACAGTAAAAGTTACGACCATGAAAAATATTAACTGAAGATAGACTGGTAGATAAATTGGGGCATGTAGACGCCCCCTGCCGTCCGTACCGCCTAGGATTTCTAGCCGTTCGCAACTCACCGTGGAGACGATAGTGTCGTGATTCTCGTAGACCCAGCTGGAGCAGTGCTTGATGTCGGTTGGGTGGAAGGAGTCAGCGGCGCACGTGGGGCTCAGGGGCACGAACCGCTCGCAGCGCCCCCTGCCGTCCGGGAGCGCCCACGTGCCCCAGCCGTTCGTCTCGAACTTGGGCGGATCCGACTCGCACTCTGGGACCTTGCATCTGAAATTTATTTTTGCACAATGAACGGGGTACCTAGTAACTGTTCGATGTAAACTTAAAAAAAAAGTATAGGTCGCCATTTTTTCTGAGCAAGTGAAATGAAAACTTATAAATCTATTTTTGTGAATATTACATCAATATGCTTTGGTAGGTATAATAATGTCCGGTTAGTTACACCAATTATAATTGTAGAATGGAAGGACGGATCTAGACAAAATTAGGCTTAAAACTATTTTGTATCTATGATGTGGGATATCTATTAGGCTTCCTATTATCCTCATAATATGAACGTGGATGAAAGCGGAATCAAAACATAATAGAAACTTAAATAACCTCGAGTACCTACAACGTAGGTAATCAAAGCCTTGGTTAGCCCTGGATGAGCCTTTGTGATCTTAGAATATCTATGTTGCCTGTAAAAGCGGAAAGTATCAAATGAATATGCTAAACTTTACGCAAAGTGCTATACTAATAAGTATATTGAGGACAAGAATACAACATCTATACTAAAGCCAAACTCGATTGAGAATGCTTGTCAACAAACAAATTAAAAATGAAGATAGAAATCACTAGTCAGTTTACACCTAATTTTTTTAATTAACTTGTTAATGACAAATTCATGACAATAAATTAGATTAGTATGCTTAAAACTAATTAACATATTCAATATCTTGAAGTAAGATTTTATAAAAAAACAAAACATCATTTTAAATTTATTAGGCATAAAATGTGTTGCATTTTCTACCTACATTTTAAATTTGTTTGTTGACAAGCATTCTCAATCGAGTTTGGCTTCAGTATAGTACATAATATCATAACGTGCTACGTATACACGTATGTACAAGGATACGAAAATAGTAAATGAATCTGACCCCTTAATCTGATTGCAGCCATTCATCTCATTGTACCTTCAATGAACGTCATTTGTGGAGTAGGTAATAAACACAACAACTCTTTTTACTATGGCTAAACTGACTAACAGCTGTAGAAACCTATACATGTAACTAGTAGGTTCTTTTTGCTTTGTTACAGTAAATAAATACTTACTTATTCTTACAGGTAACTATCTATACCTGTGAGTATATGTACTCCGCGATTATATCAGCGTGAAATACGTTTAATTCCAAATCCGTACTTCTAAGCGTTCCCTAAATAAAAGATCTTGTTAGACAGATAGACGAAAGTTTTTCTTTTTAAGGTACGGAACTCTAAAAAGGACACCGCCTTGGTCCAGTTAAGATCCATGTCTACCGTGAGACGCCTCATTGAAGCTTCCTTTGCTATTTTTTCCTCATTGTAACCTTGAATTGTTATATCTACCGTTTCTTACTAAACACTTTTACTCGCAAAGATAATGTTTTGCCACTAATTTGAAACTCGTTAATTTACAGCAGTCACTATCATTATTATTTATCACTATGAACAGCCTAAATAATTGTATTATCTGTCAATAATAGTAATCTCGTCCTCGTTGGTGCAGTGGTAAAGCTGTGTGGCTTGAGATCATGAGATCCTAGACTCGAGTCCTGAGACCATGAAATATTTGTCTTATTGCCGGTAATTACCAGTGGACAGTTTACAAACTTTTGCCGACTATAAACTAATATAGTAACGAACTAAACCAACTTCGTTCAGGAGATGAATTTGTTATCCTATTGTCTTTCTTAATTATTTTCGTTACTTAAAATATGTAAAGGCAAAAACTAATGCAAAACTAAACCTCCTCCTGAGGCGTTAAATCAATTATAAGGTCTATTATGCTTTTATAAAAATCCCACAATATTATCCAACAGTAGGTACTCTAAGATCAATAAACTCTCGATAAACTCAATAATCATTATCTTCAATGTAAAATTGCAATAAAGTGGCATTCGATAAGCGTAATGATTGATAAGTGTCGTCAGCTTCAAGTATTTTGTTATCCCTAAAAAGTAATTAATTGCTATCTTATGTAACTAATCCCATTGTTAGTGTCAGTGATGCCAAAAACTAATTTAGTCGATGATGAACGATGGGCTCACATCGATTCACTTAGGGCTGACAATCGCCATGCCATTCTGAATAATAAACTTATTTAAAAAATTCAATAGACTCAGAAACTTAAGAACTTCACTTAAACAGAACCTCGAAATCTTTTGATAAAAAAACAGATTGTAAAATTCCTTAATAGCTAAGCTACTGCCTAGCGACTCTTTTTGTACTCGACGACGGCAAAGGCAATGGAATATCCGAGAATCCAATCAATATAAATCCTGTGCAAAAACTGAAACCAATGTAATCGCATTACATCATGTACCAGAAAATGAAAGTTACATTTCTACAAAAAATAATAATAGTTATAAGTAAAAAAATCATTATCAAAGACTGAAAAATGGCCACTACTTTTTATAAGGATCTTTACCACAGTTCATCGTCATTGGAAATAAAAATGGGTGAACACAATGGCCAGGTATGCCAGTAACTGGCAACCCTAAACAAGATGAAACTCAATGTTGCCCGTTTTAAGTGCGCACTTCAAGTTCAAGTGCACCACACAGTTATGAAGTTCGGCATCATTAAACGCCCACCACCTGAATTATTATTAGGCGATTATGATAAGGCTTTTCGGCTTATTGGGATAGCTAGTCATCACATATCTTAGTGTTCATCGATTTAATATCCCGCATACAAACAGCTATGGCGTTCAATTTCATGAGAGTAACCAGCTATAATGAGATAATTGTTATAATTGAGAGAATATAGTTCACAAAATTGACTTATCGTGTTGTCGTCGTGTCGTCGACGTGTTGAGTTTAAATCCTCTGTAAATTAAAGAACCATTACGTTTTTATAAATCTTTAGAAGTTGCTTGTCAACAAAAAAGTGCTAGTGCTTGTTGTTAGTTACGCAACAAGCACTAACTTAAAAATAACTTTATTTTGCATCTCCATATTAATATTTTCGTCAAGGGGTACGGAAGACTCGATCGAAACCGATCGAGATGAATAACAAAACCTAAAAAAATAATGATTTCGAGTCGACAACATATATCCGTAAAATTCGGACTAAGGAGAATTTTGTTAAATTCTAATGCCACTGACAAATAAACCGTAGTTGCTATAGAAAGAAACCGCAGCCGCCATCTTAGATACACCTCGCCAATCAACACAACGCGTGCGTCGCGCTAAAAAAGTATTCATCACAAAGAACTGTGACACATGTGACTGTGTCAAACAAAACGTCTTGCCGGAAAAATTGAGTGAATCCAGTGTTGTCAGAAGTAGACAGAGAGAACAATAGGTGAGGAAAATTTGTATGAAAGTATGTCATAGAAACATAGAAGGGCAAGTGGTTTTCAAATGAACGAAGTCGCGGGCAACTGCTAGTATTAATATAATTTACTTAAGAAAGGTGTAGGTAATAAATTCTACATTTGCGTATATCACATACTACTTGTAAATCCGTGGCGTATATATTATAATAACCATAAGGAAAAATTATGATAGTGTTTCATTATACCCACGTGTAGCATCCGCCAATATCCGTCACCGAACCAGATCAAGCCAATTTAAAAAATAAAGTCTTGGGACGCCCTACACAAGTGATAACTTAAATACACCTAATGCTGTGGGTTAGAGTCAGAGAGGAGAAGCCTGCCTATCGCTGACGTATAAAAGGAAGCCCGGAAAGAAAGGGAAACCAGACAGAATAGCAAAAGTTGTAACTTCAAAAATGTCCTCCTCGAGGATTCCTAACTACGCCAGACAGGACGTCAATATTTCACTGCAACATAGTTGCAACTTGAAGGTGATATATTCAGATAAAAAAAACGCATAGATAGTAGTAGAGTATCTTGATTTGAATCCACACACGTGGGATTCGTCGGATCATTTTAAGTGCACGACAATGTTGCTGAACAGTAGATAACTGTTAATTCTTGTCTTTGATACGGTGACAATGGTGATAATAACCGGCTGTAATCGGTCCACTGTGGTTTAAGGCCTGTGTGTCGCGAACTATTTCAACAGATTTCCGGAGAACTTTAAGGAATCATACTTAACAGGGCTATAACATATTTGGCTTTATCGATATCAGATAATGTGACTGAAAGAACAGAGAGTGCACTTGTGTACCTGTACACACTTGTGCTCCACTTGTCTTGGGTACAACCTCGTAGCCATCCGCAGATGACAACAAACTTATTGAGTTGTATGATTATCAATAAACATACTATTCGTGACCGTGCGACATCTCGCTCCCATATAATATTCACACAAATCAGTGTCGCGCGTCGTCTGCAGTTATGGTTTGCGGTTGCTTGCAAACTCGCACCTTTCGGGAACACAGAAAAAATCAATGACCGATCTCATATTTATAAAAACAATTTTAAGGTCGATATTCGCGAAAATGGGTTTTTTCATTTTGGCAAAATTTTTAGCGAGTTGTATGAAAAAATACTTAATACAAATAGTATATTACCTAGGTAGTACGTAACACAATTACCTACAAAAAATAATTCTTGACTGTGACTGTTTGTGGTATCGTATTTCAGGGGGTTTATAGGTCAGGCGAGGTTAATGGGGCTCAAACTTGAGCGAGCTTGTACCACAAAGCCTCCCTGGCTACAGCCATGCATCAAGTTGTATAAACTAAGCCAAAACTTTGATAAAGTTCTACAAACTTCATCGTTGCTCACCTATACGGCACACTAGCAGCTGTGAAGATGTACTGGCTGTTGTATATAGCTGTCAACATGATGGGTATGAGTATAAGGCAGTAGTTCTTCATCTGATAGCGTCCGAACTGCCCCACCTCTTGCAGGATCGCATCCAGGTCTATCTCCTGCTCCTTACTCATTTTATTTCAAAAAGTCCCAACTTTTGTTCATAAACACGTGTTTATAAGATCTGGTTCATTTTCACGCATTCATTTTAATTTACCATTATAATGTTTAGACGCACTTCAAATCAATGTTTTCCAATTAAATTTTGTTTTTTGAGATAATCCGTTTCTTTCTAACTGAATTTTAATGATGTTATTTGGTTATCAGCACTTATTCGTCAGAGCACGTGACGCGTCTGCCGGCCTGCGGGTCGCCGTCTAAGGGACTGGCAAGTGGTCGCGAAGATTGTCGCCGATAAGTGTTGAGATAAACAATGCCAGAATAACTCGGAGTATTGCAACCATTTGATAGCCACGAGGTCAGCGTACCGATAATACAATTTCAACGGCCTCTGTGGCGCAGTGATATGCGTTCGATTCCCGGCCAATAGAGTTTTTTTTAGTGGTCCATGTCAGGCTGGTGGGAGTTACCGCCGTGACTAGTTTACACCGGTAGGGCAAAAACGCCAAACGATTCAAGGTATTTACGACATTACGTTGTCGTGTAGAAACGGAAAGAGGTGTGGATCTCATCCTACTTCTAACGAGTTAGAAGTTTAATCTTAAATTGCATCATTACTTACCATCAGGTGTGCTTGCAGTCGAGGACTCGCTTTTAGATAATAAAAAAATATGTATAAATAATAGAATGGTGGCAATTATATGGCGAACTCAGCGCCCTAAAATGGAAGGACGTCGACGTGCCAATGATCTGCTTTTTGACCATCTTATGCTAGGGTAATCCGTTGTCTGTTTGACTTCCCTTTCTCCTACGTATACAACAGCGGTAGGGAGGATCCTCTTCACTCACTCCAGCGCTAACCGTATTTAAGTTTTCTTTCTGTCAGGCGTCCCGAGACTCACACATTTTTAAAATTAAGTGACTACAACAGTCAATTATAACTATTCAATTTCCTATTTGTGATATCTAACAAATTGCTGCTAAACTATACGTTGGGCCCAAGGTGGTAGATTGGCGACCCCGCACCGGAAAGCGCAGCGTTGGTCGACCCCCAACCAGGTGGACTGACGACATCAAACGTGTCGCAGGGAGCCGCTGGCAACAGATATAACAAAACAATGTATGGTAGGACTTTTTTATTAGGATTGCAAAAAGTCAACGATATACATTCTCATGTAGATAGTTAAAATACAATTAAAATAAATTGCAGGAAAATATTTAAAACAATAAGTTAATTATCCGGGTGGCCCAAGCTGTGCTGTTTTCTTTTGCAGTTAAAAATGCTGTAGGGCAGATAACTAGGTACTCGTATCTATCTATACGTATCTGTCTATACGACTACCTAAAACTATTAAATACTATTTGATGTTACAATACATCTAATAGTCATCATCATCATCATCATTAACAGCCAGTGGACGTCCACTGCTGGACATAGGCCTTTTTTATGGACGACCAAATACAAGGATCCTGAGCCGTTTGATGTCGTCAGTCCACCTGGAGGGGGGTCGAGCAAACTGCTCTTTCCGGTGCTGGGTCGCCATTCTAGCGACTTAGGGGATTCTAGGACCTTGGGTCCCCAACGTCCATCAGCTGTTTGAAATACGCGTCCCGCCCGTTGTCACTTCAGTTCTGCGACTCGCTGAGCTATGCCGGTTACTTTGGTTCTCCTGCGGAACTCCTCATTTCTGATTCGATCACGCAGATATGCTTCGAGCATTGCTCTTTCCATCGCCCGCTGAGTGACTCTGAGCCTTCTTATGAAGCCCGCAGTTAGCGATCAAGTCTCAGATCCATATGTCATCACTAGCAACATGCACAAATATTCAAAGACTGGTCTTCAGGCACTGAGGAATTCTGGATAAAAAGATGACACGGAGTTTCCCAAAAAAATAGGATGGGATAAGATTCTTTTTATGGGAGACGTCTAATAGTATTTAATAATATTAAGTCCATAGACACGAGTAGGTACTCGTGCAATCAGATAACTAGGTAGTTATCTGCCCTATAGTATTTTTAACTGCAAAAACAGAGCTCGGTCCACCTGGTTAATTAACTTATAGTTTTAAATATTTTCTTGCAATTATTTTTAATTGAATTTTACCGAGCTACATGATAATGTATACCTACCATAAAAGTTTTCAGTCTTCAATCGCATCAATTTACAATTAACAATAAAAATATTAAGTTCAAATGATCGATGCTCACCTGTACGGCACATTGGCGGCTGCGAAGATGTACTGGCTGTTGTATATCGCGCTGAACAAGATGGGGATGAGGATGAGGCAGTAGTTCTTTATCTGGTAGCGGCCGAACTGCCCCACCTCCTGCAGGATCGCGTCCAGGTCTATACCCTGCTGTTCTTTATTCATTTTGTTCAAAAAGTCACAAGTTTTGGTCAAAAACACGTCCTTATTTACAAACACATTTTAATTTTCGCATCAGCAATCATCTCTAATTTATTTATCAATAATTAGTCTTCAGAGCACTGATTTAGAATTCAACATATGAAATATTTACTAATAAGTAATTATATTATTATGTCGAACAACCCCGAAATTGGTTTAAAATCATTAATTTCTAATTATTTTTTCAGTTAAACCATATCTTTTTGCCATTTATTTATCCTTCTACCTTCTACAACCAACTTGTTTCATAAAAACGAATCGAATTTAATTTTTCCTATAACAGTGATTATACAACAGATATAACAGTCAATACTTAATTCAGTTTAAGATTTATTTAGTTAGGTATCATTTGTTTAAGAATTGTTAACACGTATTCCACAGAGCACGTCGCGCGGGCTGCCGGCCTGCAGGTGGGTGCGGAAGGACTGACGGCCATCGAGCAAGTAATACGCTGACCGCCGCTGGTCGCGCAGATTGTCTGATAAGTGTAAAGATAAGCGCACATAGTGCAGAACAACGCAGAATATTACGACTAGCTGATAATTGAGTCCTGTGAGATACCTATGCCAGTCAGACTAAAAACCCAGACAAATGCGCCCATTATTCACACGCGCATAACACAGTTACAGAATTCAAATTTAAACTTGGCTTTTGCTAGTTACTATCCTACCGACAAAGACGTACCGCCAAGCGATTTAGCCTTCCGGTAAGATGTCGTGTAGGAACTGAAAAGGGGTGTGGATTTCAACTTACTCCTAACAAGTTAGCTCGCTTCAAATTTAGGTAGAATTAATCATCACTTGCCATCAAGTTCGACTGCAGTCAAGGGCTTACGTGTAATGAATAAAAAAATCATTTATTTCAAATGATTTACAAGCACTTTTGACACATCAACTCTGTTATCAAGTCAGAAGAGTACAACACCTAATCCTATCTTATAATTTTTAATTCCCTTGCTGTTTCTAAATGTTTTGACTTATTGGTCAAATATTTTTAGTAGGCACTTCAAATGAACGTAACACCAAACTGTTGCATCATCCGCAGTGTGCTAGCACCCTAATAACGCCTTGCTTTACTTGTTGTGTCATCGGGTAGCATTTTTCTCATTGATATCTTATGGCACTATATGAACGCCTTGACACATGATACTCTGTGTACAACAAAAATACCGGTACGGTCAATTATAATATTCCTTTTTGTCACCGACTACTAGATGAACGGAGCAGTTTTAACGTACAAGTTTATACGCATACGTCATAGATTTATACCTATACAGGTAAAAGTATCTATGATATACATATTGTGCGCGAGGCAGGTGAACGGTGTCATATCAGTAAACACCTTCACTAATCCTTTGAGCCAAGAGTGAACGCTGTTAATAACGTCGATTGCTCTATTCCGCTGATGAAAGTATCTTCTATCTGTAGGTATATACTTTCGGTTCTACAAGGCAACGCTCATCGGTTTAGCGTAGCGATGGTGCTGTGTGAAAGTCGCGTCCAGTAACGTAAACTTTGAACATGATTCGACGCCTATATGTTAACAGAGTACATTTTTTGTCGTATCCGGTAAAAATTGTACCGTGTGTACACGAGCACTTAGGTTAAATATAATAATCTCCTGTCAGGTTGAGCATTTGCAGATAAACGTCGATACAATGATAGATCTCAGATTAATATTGTAGATAGCAACGTTCAGAGTATTATAATGGAATTAATTACAATTGACTCGTATTTACTTTAATACAATATAGCAAGGAAGTAATTAGGTACCTATATTTCATCATCACCATTATAAGAATATTAAAAAATGCAATTAAAACAAATTATTCTAGAGGGGATTGACGTTCTAAGAGTGATAACAGGTAGATACCTCTTTGATTATAGGTATATCGATCACTATCAATTACAGGGCCAAGCCTCCCCCTATGTAAGATAGGGAACTCCTCACAGGATAATGGGACATTACCTTTGATAATTAGTAGTGGTAGTAGTAGTTATAGGAAAAACTTGATAAATAGGTTAAATTGCCTACCGACCTGCTAAAAATAATTATAGGTACCTACATGTACTTAATTAAAAACCATCGCCTCAAAAATTTCCTCCTTTTTGCTGCAGACACTTGAAACTTGCGAGTACGATCGGCTGACGATTCACTTACACTTTCCTTATTTGGGTCGAGATTATCGTTCGTAAATCGTAGACACACAACAAGGTATGTAACTGAGTAGGTATCGTACCCAGGCGTTGTTTCATGATGTTTGAATTGTTGAAGTTAATGGTGTTCCGCCCTTATAGGTATTTATGGATTGGCATTTAAACAACGTCGACGGCCTCCGTGGCGCTACGGAACAATTGATAAGCCGGCGGTTCCCTGTGCAATTGCTGAATAGATTGAGTTTCTCAATTGTTCTAGGTTTGGCTGATGGAGGCTAGTTACCACACTGCCGAAAAAGACGTACCTACCATGGGATTTTACCATACTCTTAACAAGTTAGCCCGCTTCCATTTTGCATCATCACTCACCACCAGGTGTGAAAGCAGTCAAGCGCTAATGCTGTACCGAATAAAAGTAACAAAAAGTAGGCAGAGAATTTAGTAAGTAAGCAGTGGGTTATTAAAAATTGAAAATAGATGACGATGTTCATGATGATGAAAAAGTATATGATTATTCTCACCTCGCTTCGATGTGAGCAGCGGCGAAAATGTACTGGCTGTTGTAAATGGCAGAGGTGACGATCACGATCAGGATCAGCACATACGTCTGCATCTGGAAGCGGCCGTACCCGAGCTCCACCAGGATCTCGTCCAGGTTCACATCCTGTCTGCGCCTCATGGCTCACTCCGCCCATGGATAAAAAGATACAGGAGTGTAAGCAGCTCAACGTGCTGACATCACCAGAGCACTGCTTCTAGGAGCATCACATCGAGTTCAATCAAAGGTAGATATGACGTGAGTAAATTATTCACATTGGAAACAAGGTTCTGGTATTATAGTACACTTACGAACACGCACTTTAACTTTTTAGAATACACTTACACATTATCTTTATATGTATAAACTGCCGAAAATGAGGAAGGAAAATATAGATGCTTTACTGGCTAATAATAATTCGCTTTTGATCCGTTGATCAAAAAAGTCTCCATCTGTTTTTTATTCCTAGCAATAAATGCAAATTGAAATAACTTATGCCACTTCAATCATTAATGTTTTGTTATTCATGTCCTTGTATGAACGTGTCATTTGACAGGCAAGTTGTCATTGTGTTATTCTTTCCCGAATATTTTCATTATGGCTAGTTCTTAATCAAGAGATTGTATAGCTTTTTTGTGTTTGTACATTAGTAAAATAATCAGTAATGCATGTCCGCCATATTATATTTGTCGTGACGTCATAACTACTATTACGAAGCGCTTCATCGTTTTGTAGTAGTTACACAGGTATTTACGTACAGTTCAAAAATTAAAATATTACAAAATAGATTAAGGTTTCAATTTTATTAAACAATTTTAAATTAAAGCGGAAAAGCTGAAAATATTACTCTTTTCAAGCTTCACTTATTTTTAAACTCGGAAAATTGACTCGTTTCCATTTTTCTGACACATTTTGTTGGTACCTACTAATTTATAAAATTGGCCATACAATAATAATTGTACTTAGTCCATAATTGAGCTATTATCATGAAGTATAGAAAACGGTTGTTTACCCAGGTACCTACATACGAGTATATGAAATCAATTTCACTGTCACACTTCAAAACTAGTTCAAGGACCAAGTTCTTACTGATATAAAATATTAATTTCCTATTTTTTACCTTAATGTACAGCACAAATCGTTCACTATACCATTTTGATTTAAAATGAGAATTGCCGATTTTCATGAGACTTTATTCAGTTCTTCAACACAAGTACACTTGCGATCGTAGTCCAAACGATAGTCGAGGTCGTTGGTGTGATCGGTTATCACTTGTATCGCTTCGTGTCTTCACTTGCTTCCCAAGTACAACTGCTGACAGCCGACAAAAGTCGGATATTGATACCCGTTGTTTCTATCACGTCGCAAGCTGAACCTTATGCATTAAGCAATAAGGACTTTTGAAAAATTAATATGGGGATATTCCACTATGTAACTGGGCTTGAAATAAACGTCAGCTTATGGTGGTTAAATGATACAAAATTTATGTAACATAATAATTTTATTACACTTTCCATAATATGTTCAAACTTTATATATTATTTACAGTACAGTCAACATCGAATGCGAAAACATCTACGTACAGTGTACAACAACAAGTTTAAAAATTTATATAATTATACATTCATATAGTTCAGAGTTATATACAACAGGTAGCAGGCGCCGCGTACAGGCCACCTGCACATAGATAGTTCTATACAAGGTATACAAAGGTACTAAATAGGATACAGGGCACCAAACCACTGATAACTATATATTTATTTATTTACGTGCATACGGTCAGTATCTATCTATCTTATACCTTTAAACGAGCAATTCTTGTATATATTATCTGATTTTTAAAGCGGCTTCAACTATTTTCATGTCATGATTAATCCATTTAAATAAGTTTCATTTTTAGAAAACATATATTCCAAAAATTCCGAGCAAAGCTCAGTCAACCAGGTACTAGATAGTTCAGCGAGACAAGGGTAGGCGAAATCTGTACAACAAGAATGAACATATCTCTAGCATTAAAATTATACAACATTGCATTTGGTAACACATAATATGTAGCTTATTATAATGCAAGGAAATAATAACAATTTATTTAATTGACACTTGTCTATGTATATCGACATACGTGCTCCTACCTATCCTGCGCTGTCTGTGTATAAAGCCCCGTCTACACTTGTGTAACGTAATGTATAGTAATACATCGTGTAACGAGACGTACCCGTAAATACATTGACGCGCAAGCTCAAAGCGAATGTTCCACTTGATACTTGGGTAGATAACTGATATGAAAATACTGGTGTTTTAAATAGTTTTTTAAACTTGATAAATAAAATTAAACAAATAAAATTATAAAAATATATTTAAATCGATTAAATAATAAAAAAGTTATAAGACTTTAAATATTAAGACTTAGACGACAAGGCTATAGACAAAGAGATGTTTAAAAAGCTGACCGCCGACCTTCAGTAATGGAACATTTAAAGAAGAAGAAGAAGAAGACAACTTTGGTAACCCTTGTCGGATTTTACTTTTATTGTAGCCATTCTTCATTATTTTTATTTCAGCTTATAATTAACGAATAATAATGTTTGAGTCATCCACCCTATTAATTACTATTAATTAGAATAATAGCTTCTTTTACGTTTGTGCTTAAAGTAATTAAGAAATCTATAGACAGAAACAGCGCAAGCACCGACACGAAAGTTAAGTACCATGACATTCGTAGTGATGTTCACACCAATTAGCGTTCCATTACACATGTGTTGTGTAATACATTACATTACACACGTGTAGACGAGGCTTATTTACATAACCGTACACGTATGCACATACTTAATTTTATAATATTTTTATAGAAACGTTGACAGATCTAGTTGCATGATCTATAACTGTGTATTGTATCTATCTACATAAACCTGTAACATGGCTATTTCTGTACACATACAATATTTGTGAATGAACATGGATCGGCTATATAGAGGCATCTGAACACAAAACAGTGATCACTTACTAGTTTTATCGCTATCTTTTATTAAATATGATTTTGATAACTTGATGTTTAAACTAAAGTAACCAACTATTTTAATTTAGTTTCATTCAGTTGATATACAGTGTTAGCTCATAACATAAACGTTATAACAAAAATAAATCACTATAGAAGCAAGCATACTTTTGAAAAGCTCATAAATAAAAAAAATATTTTTTCCGCGAAAATCTATATTAAGACGACTATCAGACTCGACAAGACAATTTTAACTTCCACATTCAATGATTTAACTGTCGTGCTTTTATCCGAGGAACCGATTTGCAATATAACATAACAGACAATTTCGACGACGGTAGTCGAAAATAAATCAACGGTGTCTCAATAGTGAACATAATTCTGTCCCTAATTGTTTTAGTCGAACGAACAAAAATATATCTAATAGTAATCAATAAATATAGTAAACCTTTGATCGTTAATACACCGGGATTAATATCAAATTAATATTATCGCTAGTATTTCCATCAGCCGATTGTTTCTTATAGATATGTATTTATCTAACCTTGGCGGAGAACTTACGAGTAACACATACACACTAAGTAAAACTAAATACAATGACAAATTACACTGTACTTCGTTTGATAGGCAACTATCACGAGGAACACTTTGCTCGATTCGCTTAATCCGCTCAAACCTGACAAATCTGTTCAATCATCTTATTACATTACGTACGTATGTAAGCAATGATTACACAAAACAAATAAACCTGTATGTTTTAAACGAACAAGCAAATTGGTACAGAAGCGAAGAAAACAAACATTGAGAACTCGTCATTAACCATTAAAAAATAGAGAAGTAGGAATAACATCACCATTTACAATAACACTAAATAAACTAATCATTAGTTAATAACGTTCGGAATGTACAACTTTAAGTTTAGTTAAGTTCAAAGGGATCATTAAAAATAAATGAATTATGTTTGATGAAGAAATCGAAATGCCAACTTTATGTAAATTATGGTCTATGAAAAGGACATCTTAAACTGAAACTACATACAATTAATGGTACGCTTAAACATAAAAACATTTGCACTTAAAATACCACACCCTTACATTAACATCTAAAGTCTGAACTGATGACACACGTTGATGCCACCTTTAGCAATATAATTTTTTTTAAATCAATTTTTATATTTATTAATGATACACAAATTCGATGTAAATTAAAATTATATATCTGCTCTTTACATTGTTAACGTGCTTGAATCATGCGACAGAACGCAAGTAAGTAGTTCACCAAAAGTAACTCCAGGCGAAATGATTATAACATTTATAGCCCAACCAGAAACAAAAACCGCGCCATATTGCGTAGCTCTTGTGACCTGTACGCAAACCGATCTTTTTGGACCCGTACAATTCAAAATTTAATTCATCAATAAATGTCTCTAAAAGGCTCTAAAAATTCTAGGAAACACTACGATACAATCTGCAACTACAAAGAGAAACCAATTTTTAAAGGAGATGGCCCACCGCCTATGCACTATTTGCCCCAGGAAAAATTAAATGTTTATGCGTCTCAATGAAACTTATACATTTGGGTTGGTAATCCTATCTAATTTAATAATAAATAGTATTTTGGCCCTAGGTAGAGGGGTTATTGCATAATAAGTACCAGAAACGCTTACTAAAATACCTGCCTAAGGGGTTATTTTAATTAAAAATATTGTTATAGGTAATTTAACGAACACAAAGTAAAATAATTGTTTTATTATGTCATACTTAGTGTTATCTTAATTACCGAAAATAAAATGTTATGAAGTCATTTTAAAAAGTCATTTCTTTATACATTTTGTATGCAACTGTCGATATCAACTACGACTCAATAGGAACTAAAAATAATACCTTTTTATTAGGTTTATTTTAAAACCCCGCTAGTTTTACTATTTCTATTTATATATTTAAGAATTATATTCATAAAGCTATTTTATTTCGTTTATTTTGTTAGGTCTCTAGGTGTTTTTCATATAAAACCACCCTGGGGCAGTTTTGGGACATCTCCTTTCTATTCAACTGATATAATGCTGCGTTCACACGCTGGCAAGCAGTGCCACAATTAACGATCACAAACACGGGCAAACGCATGATGAATGCTGTTTTGATAGTGGCAATGTTTGCTGTGTACCGACTAGTCCCGTAAGCGTTTGTACAGGTTGCTCCTGCATGTCATGCTGCATGCCGGTATGCCAGGGTCCTTGCCAAACTGCTTGTAAACGCCCAGTCAATATCACAGCACAGCCTGCTAAAAACGCAGTAACTTCCAAGATTCAGGCAAGATATGTCTCAGAAACAATTACAAACGCCAAAGCAAAACCTAAATAAAATAATCTTTCGTTCCAAATTTCTGATATGTCTCAGAAACAATTACAAACGCCAAAGCAAAACCTAAATAAAATAATCTTTCGTTCCAAATTTCTGTCACAATTGCCAATTTCACCAGACTAAAACTACGCAGGAAATAGTGTAGAGGAAATAGAAGTGCACTCTCAGTTCCTTCGGTCTCCTTAGGGAAATAACATGAAAGGCTAGTTATAGTTTTCCTTACTTTCCATAACCAACTCTCAGCTTCAACTATAACGAAAATCCCAGCATACTTTATAAGCTTTAATAAGACTACAACGATCAACTAAACAATAAGCACCCGAAGTAAGTAACCTTCACCGAGGCTGTGCAACGAGATAGTTCCAAATATAGCAAAACATTTTCCCTAAACAAACCAAGTAAAAAATTAACGCAAACTCGTTCTACCAGTGTTAGTTTTCTTTACAATAATTTAGTTGTTATTTTCCTTGTAGCTACAGTGGATAAACAAGTATTTATTCAATATTTTTATATTGCAGACACATTTTTCGCTTTTAAGTCAGTGGAATTTGTTATCTAATATATAAAATTTCCCTGTCACAATGTTAGTTACCGTACTCCCCCGAAACGGCTTTACCTATTTTTACCAAATTTTGTATGCGTATTCAGCAGGTCTGAGAATCGGCTCGTATCTAATTTTCATCTAATTTTTTTTTAAATTTTTAATGCAAAACAAAGTTTGCCGGGTCAGCTTGTTTTAATATAAAATAGGCTCACGCTTAATCACGATATCATTGATGGTAAATATAGACGTGGCTTCAGGTAGAACGCACACACTCGTCCACAAGTCTATTCACTCTTGTCTTAAATGCAACCAAGTCGTAAGAATCAGGAGAAAAACGATTACTTCGAGAGACAGTTTCATACTGAACTATTTTATTATATTTAATTTAATCCCTTTAATCCCTTGCCAATCTTACACATATATTTTACTTACGTGTACACAGACAAATCGCATCTGTAGACACTCACGCGTCCGTTCACCCTACAAAGTTTTATCAAAAACAGACATCAATTTATTTTTCGATACAGACACTCGTAGAAATCGAATAGGTATATTATATAAAGCTAGCTATTCTAATTATATACTAATTTAATGATCGGGAGGAAAGGACCACCATGTCCGGAATAAATGCGACATGCGAGCAGCATTAACATCGTTCAGAAATACAAGTAGGAACAGTCAATATGCTTAACCCACTTCGGCGAAGTAGAGCATGTCGCTCTCTTTAATTGTGATAAGATGGTGGAAGTGGAATGGTAGAGAAAGAAAAATATTTTCAATTCCACCGCAATTGTTCCACAGGAGATCTCTCTTTCAGCAAGAAATATGTCCGGTTATTCTTACCGGATTCGACATACCTGGACTCGATCAGGGATGAACCCAACCAAGGCCTTGCCCGTCATTGCAGATGGCCTTAAAAACCTCTGCGAAGGATCAATGACTCAAAACTCAAATACGCACATGTATGTCATGTGACGACCGCGCACCGGAAAGCGCATTATTTATCGGACGATTGAGTAGACCGATGATATCAAATGGATTCCAGGGAGCCGCTGGATGCATTTGGAAAACCGTTGTGTTTGGAAGTTATTCCAAGAAACCTACGTCCAACAGTGGCGGTCCGAAGGAATCACAATGACTATGACGATGACGACCTGTTAGATAATTCATTGACGGATGCTGGACATGTTAGCCTTTGAAAGATTTATCTCCCGTCAATTTTTAAATATATGACTTTTAAACCTTTTGAAGTATAATGGATCATGCATACAAAGTAGATTCTAGACTAAAGTATTTACGATTTCGCACTTATTCGCGAGAAGCGCTCTCCGTTTTTATTTTCTAGAATAGTTAACAAACATCTCACTATGTTTTATTAATGTTGAGTAAATTACAACACTCACAACGCCGAACGTGATATATAAAGGCGCGTACGCACTACACAATCTACTACACAATAATGCATTACACGCCTTTTACGTGTCCGTTAAAAACTACAACTTGGACTTCATCATCTGGAGTTTGCCCGTTTAATAGATGCCCCATCATATTTTCCATTCCAACGTCGCATTCAGCCCTCAGGGGTAACTGAGCAACAAACATCTATTCATGGAAACGTATGTAACAGCAAATAGTTTGAATGCAAATGTGGTTTGCATCACCGAGCTTTGTTAGAAAATTTGACATATAATTTAGCTATTCACTATTTACTGTTACATACGTCTCTATGAATAGATGTTTGTCTCTCAGTCACCCCTGAAGGCTGAATGGGACGTTGGAATGGAAAAGATGACGGGGCATCTATGAAACTCGTCTAAGCAGTAAAACCAAATGACTGCACTAAAGTATTTAAAGGAAATAACAAATGATTCCTACTGTGTGTAGTGTAATGTAAACTCTATTGTTATTGTCATCTTTACATCGTGCTGCGCAACTCAGCAGCACGTTTCCACACGTAGTTGGATCATGTAGTTTAAAAGCGCCTTAATAAAAATTCTATTAATATACGTAATTTATCTTAGATGTTAATTGTTAGCATGACGTCACAAGACAGGTTGGACTACATCACGCCAACTATAAACGATCGCCTTATTTCATCTGATGTAAAATGGCGATTATAACGAGTGGACCAGAAATTCGTAACGTTATTTGCGGCTATGCCTGACCGGTATCTACGGGGTATTGCATCGAAATATTGAATAATTTGACTGCACTTTACAAAGGTGATGGGGTATTTCAGTCAAACGTTTATATTACTTTGTTATATAAACTGGGATCAAAGTAATGAAGTACATTGAAGACAATGTTAAAATCCGACAAAAATATTTGGTGATCAAATTTGGTCTAACTAACTACTTCATTATTAGTTTTAAGGGTCCTTCTTGCAAAACCAAAATTTGTGTTGGGGGAGCCAAGAATTCAATATGTCTATAGATTTTCCGAGTTGATTTTTAACAACACGATTAGTACGAATTAAAATAATGCACGACAACGGTGTTCGTAATATACATAATAAGAAATAAATAATGGGTTTCAATCGAGTGTGGAAAATTCCTTTAGCAATAATATTTATACTTGTAAAACATTTGTCAGTTTCGCTCGAGGGTCACCACGATATTAGTGTTCAATTATTTAGTTCGTGAAACATCTTTTGGATATAACAAGAGCCCGTGTATACAATCGGGTATTTGAAAAGAATCAAAAAAAAATTTTTAAATTCTTTTTTAAGATCGATTCAATCACAAATGAATTTATGAAAAACCTAATAAAAGTGGTCAAATGAAAAAAATTACAAGCATTTGAATATGTGAAATTAGACAGAGAGAGCCTTACTGTGACGTGGCACACCAAAGTAACGCCTTAGCAACTGACAGAAGACCCACACTCCAAGAATTGAAGTTAGCACTATGTAAGTTAGCACATATTTACCGAATCAGAGTATGTCATTATGTTTATCTTAGTGCATAAGAAAGTAATATATCTTGTATATTTATTAATACTTTCTTGTAGGATATTCTTATTTTTCAGAAATACGCCACATTTTCAGAAACACTTGCTAACTTAACTTAAATAGAGACATATAAAGCTATTCGCGATGTGTGTATCGCTATAGGAGGTCACTCGTACAATTTTATATATAGCTAACTTAAATGTAAAGAAATAAAATTTTTAACGAAAAATAGAACCGACTCAAAACGCACTAAAAAGCAAAAAATAACTGTGTCATTTAGTTGCTTTAATTTACTTAAGCATATCTAGGAGTCATTGCCAGCCAAGGTTTCTACTTTAAGGACGTTACCTAAAACCCAGAAACTGCTTTATTACCTTAAATAAATGTTCCTTAAACTTGCTGGCACTGACTTCATAGATATGCTTAAGTAAATTAAAGCAACTAAATGACACAGTTATTTTTTACTTTTTAGTGCGTTTCGAGTCGGTTCTATTTTTTGTTAAAAAATTTTTTCATATGAATTTGGTTTGCAATTTTAAATTAATACTTGAGGAATAAACGAAGAAAACGAATCCACGCAGAAACGATCAATTCCTAGGCACCGAATCAAAGAAACCTTTAATATCTAATAATAATTATAACTACAATATTGCTATGAGAAAGGCGACGTTTAAACATTTCACACACAAAACATCACTTACTCTATAAGTACCATTTCCTCTAAATATTTATATCAAAACGTTTGACAAATTTTAAGTAGATTTAGATAAATCTGTTATTTTTTTACGTAGGTATAACTTTAACGACATGCAGGATATTTTTGAAAAACTTTTTTAAATAGAAAACAACTGAACTGTTTTGGAGATGAAATTCATAGTAAAATTCTTCATATTATAGTTTTCAAAAACTTTGAAAAACACACGGACAACATTTATAATAAATTTTCAAACTAGCACTGTAAATGACAAGTGACAAAATTAACGCCTCCTTACTTTCGACCAATCACATGAATCCTCGGTTAAAGAACGTCTCATCATTGGTCCGTACGTAGGACCGCAACGAGTTTGAACAAGCTTTAATGTCAAATTGAATTCCGAGATCTTTCAGACAGACATTTACAACGACCAAATATCGCCAAAGGGAAGACATATTCAAAGATCAATTTACAACATCCATTATTATCTCAATATTAAGTACAAATAGTAATCATGTATTCATTATTTTGATAAATGTGTGAACCCAGTAGCTAAGAGTTTGTCTACTCCTTTGCTGTTAGCAACTTTCGCGGGTTCAACGCCCTTTATTGCCAATCTATATGGTTCGGGCTGCAGTGCGTAAGCTACCATAAAAATAATTTTTTTTCTGGAATTCGGACTGGATGCAATACGGCACTCTTGTATTTTTTATTCGTTATAATGGCGGGCAAAGAGTATATTGATGTCAAGCGATTACCGTCGCCCATTTGCAGCAACACAGCCCTCATTTTAGCCAACCAAAAATAAATGTAAAATTATAACTGGCCAATTGATTGCCATAAAATAACTTAACCTTACGATCGTAATTGTTGATTGTGATTTGTTAAGTCAAATTGTCAACAACCGAGTTGAATAGGTCACTTTATAGTTAAACTCGACTGTTCATTTTTATGGTGTACCATAAAGTATTCATTCATTAACATTCTACCATAGCTGTTATCAGCACTAACGTCTGATTGTATTCTTTATTACGCAGTTTTAACCGCACATTAAATATGGCGGGTGTAAGGTGGCATTCAACCTAACGTAAAATCCATCGATTATTAAAACTACATTTTTTTATTATCCATCGGCGTAGGTATCGCTCTCGTAGGAGTATCGCGAAATCAGTTCTCAGTGACTGTTGACATCGCGAAATGAATTATTATACTAATTTATTTTAGAGATCTCATAATGAGTCAGTCAGTAGCATTTTACTTATCATTATAAAACAAAGCCCCGCCGCGTCAGTCTGTCTGTTCACGATAAACCCAAAAACTAATGGATGGATTTTCATGCGATTTTCACCAGTTTACAGAGAGATTCCTGAAGGTTTATTAATATAATTCCCGTTGTGACATTTCCCAACTGCCGCGTGATGACTTTACGTTAGGTGTGAATGTAATATTTCTTTTTTACTAACAGGATAACTAACGAACGACGATATGATTACAATCTTCAAGCAGCTCCAAATGAATCTAACCGTCGGCAAATGACGCACCGACGACGGTACGGCGTATTCGATGACAAGTGAACGTATTCCTTACAGATAATATATCACTATGTAGTCGCGTGGCTCCGCTGCGCCTGATCACTCGTGCTAGTCACAGCAGTGTATGTCCCTGAAACAAATTCAAAATTGTCCTAATTTAACGACAAGTGTTGCAGAAAAATTCTCAAGAATCCATGTCTCCAATCTAGTCGTAAATTGGCGCTAATATTATAATAACGGCACTAGAAATTTCACGGAATATTCAGTTGTGTAACTACTAGTTCTTCTGGGCACATCTATTTAGAACGATTCATATTCGGTCGCTCCAGCGCATTAATGACATTCCGCGCTCTCTTGTGCCTTCGACCTTTTCCTAAGCCACGAAGCGCTCCATGGATGTGTCTTCTCGGCAAATAATATGCCCAAAGATAGAAGGTGATACGGAGTTCTTGGAAGATCGAAACGTTGGATCCGCACTGTGTCCAGGATATGCCAAGCATTTGTCTCCAGCATCACATTTCTAAAGCGTCTACCTCACTTTCTCTTACAGTCCACGGTATCAGCGTCATAACGAAACATGGGATACACAAATACCCTAACAAGTCGCCTTAGTGGCCTTTGTTATGTTTCTGTTACTCCATTTTCTCGTCAATCCTTTAATCGCTTGCCTCATCCGCGTATGCACGATTGTTATATATATAAGTGCCCCAAGGTAGATATGTGACTAAGGTATGTCACATTTCGCAAACCTAGCCACTTTGGAACTCTTGTTCCACTTTCCTCAGTATTGCTTCTTGATGCTAGATGCAAATAAGGTCACATTTCGTAACGCAAGTTTGAAATCTTGTGACCTTTAACAACGATCCTGTCAAACTAATTCTTGAGTGCTATTCTCATTCGAGTTCTGTATAAATATTTAAAAGCAGCGGTGACAAGATGCCTTGACGAACTTAGATGAGATTTGGATGAAAGTTTAAACATATCTTAGTAGGCCCTTTTTTGTGCAAGGGTACAAAGTCTGTGTGAGTCCAATCTTAGGGTCAAGTTCTTGCATCAGTATAGCACGTTTTTAGACAGAAATTCAAAGCTGACAAGTTGTTACTTCATATTAAAAGACTATGTTTTGTCTCTTTAAAAGAGCCGACAATCATATGACACTAAATATTCCGCAGAATTCATTGGTGTTCACGTTACTAATACATAAGTTGCAACAGCACTGGCCCAGTATAATCAACACCCATATTAAGAAATAGATATTCTAAATATATTTGTTGACTGAGTAAGTCTTCTATAATAAGGTAGTGGTGGATAGGGCAGTTTAAATATAAGTAGAAGGGATGCAGCACCAGCGCCAGGCGCCCCCACGTGTCACGATGTGGTCATGTGCTGTACTCACGAGCGGCAGCGGGTCCCCGGAGATAGGATGCAGCGGCAGCGGGTCCCCGGAGATAGGATGCAACGCCAGCGCAGCGGCAGCACCGTCGGCGGCGGCAGCGGGCTCGCACAGCGCCAGGCGCCGCCACGTGTCACGATGTGGTCACGTGCTGTACTCACGAGCGTCAGAGCGGCAGCGGGTCGCCGGAGATAGGATGCAGCGCCAGCGCAGCGGCAGCAGCGTCGGCAGCGGCAGCGGGCTCGCCCAGCGCCGCCAGCACCAGCGCCAGTCGCCGCCACGTGTCTGCGCGCGTGGGCTGCAGCGACCCCGCCTCGCGCAGCGTGCGCTCCGCCAGCCGCAGCCAGCCCAGCGAGTAGTATGTGGCACCTGCACAATCCGTTATTATATTAATCCTATCAACCATCATCACTTAACTCTCAACTTCTGCAACAGCGGTTATATCTTCACATTATTATTTTAGAGACCTAGCTTACTTAGAAAACAATAAAATAAAAGCTAGAAAGTGTAATATTCACCTAATTGAACTAAGCTGTCTAAGTGCGTGGGATGTATCGCCAGCGCGTTCTGGAAGCACTGGCGCGCCTCGTCCCACTCCGCGCTGGCGGCGTGCACCAGCCCCCTCTGCGACAACAGAACATTTGTTTACTTGCAAGGAAAACTTCTTGCCCACAATTTCAATCGAAAGCCCGGAGATGAAACGAAAGAAAAACCAGAAACTATTACTAACAATTCTGAGTTATGGCAATGGTTACGACTTACAATTCAATGCAGTGAATCAAAAAACCTTATCTAGTTTTAAATTCAGGACATCCCTATCGTAAATCTTACTTGTTGAGATTTGAATGTAAAATAGTATAAAAGAAATAGATAACTTTTCAATTGATCTGACTATTTTGTATAAACGTTGCCTTATATGCCGCATAAATCAATTACATATCTATTCAACAACAATGGTCTTAACGGAACACCTTGTGAGACCCCATTAGTAAGCATATACTAACCGTATACAACACGAGATGACTGAACGGCGTTAATGCAGCCGCTTCTGACACGCAGCCCGCTGCCGCACCGACCCGGTCTAACCTATAACATTTATAATATGTAACACTGTCGAAAGCATTACTGAAGGCAAAAATATTTTTTTACTATAACATGAAAATGATGCATAACGAAAGTTATTTGTTATAGAAACTGCAATTTGAATAATTTATCAATATAATTATTATAATGTTCGGAACGAGCACTAACCTCAAGCACAAGTCCGCCAGCAGCAGCCACGCGTGCGCCTTCTGCTCGGCGAGCGGCGACTTCGGCTTGCGCGCCGACAGCGACGACGCGCCTTCCGACAGCGCGCGCTCCATGCGGTACGCGCCCGCCGACTCCGCGCGGATCGAGGAACGAGCACTAACCTCAAGCACAAGTCCGCCAGCAGCAGCCACGCGTGCGCCTTCTGCTCGGCGAGCGGCGACTTCGGCTTGCGCGCCGACAGCGACGACGCGCCTTCCGACAGCGCGCGCTCCATGCGGTACGCGCCCGCCGACTCCGCGCGGATCGAGGAACGAGCACTAACCTCAAGCACAAGTCCGCCAGCAGCAGCCACGCGTGCGCCTTCTGCTCGGCGAGCGGCGACTTCGGCTTGCGCGCCGACAGCGACGACGCGCCTTCCGACAGCGCGCGCTCCATGCGGTACGCGCCCGCCGACTCCGCGCGGATCGAGGAACGAGCACTAACCTCAAGCACAAGTCCGCCAGCAGCAGCCACGCGTGCGCCTTCTGCTCGGCGAGCGGCGACTTCGGCTTGCGCGCCGACAGCGACGACGCGCCTTCCGACAGCGCGCGCTCCATGCGGTACGCGCCCGCCGACTCCGCGCGGATCGAGGCTGAGAACATGCTACATGCACTTACACTCTCGCTACTTCAAACGTACATTACCCGTGACCAGAAGGAGACCCAATTATTAATCAAAGCCTGACTATTCTGAATGAAAATGCAGTTTAGCCGAAAAGTGTTTTTCGTTTGTTGTCACGCAATAAGTAAATAAACTAGTACTTATTTAATTATGTAAATTGATCTGCTAATTAAATTATATTTTCAATTCAATTAAATACTGATAGGTAAATAAACCTCACGACAAGCTTTTATGATCATATAAATTTTATATAATGAGGTTATAAGTTGATAGTTAAAATTTTTAAGGAAAAATTTATTTTCTTCTTTTTAGAGCGTTTAAATAAAAGCTTCTTTTAAAATAGATTTTTTAAAATTTATTTATAATATATATTTAAAAAAATATTTGAACCTATATTTATGAAAGTTAACTACACTTGTGAAGTTGTTGAAGTTAGCAAACAGTACAGTAAAGGATTAATGAACGGCAGGACGTGGTCTCAGTCGCGGTGACGTACCTGCGTCGCGGTTGCTGTGCGTGTCGTCGTGCAGCGAGTCGGAGCGCGCGTCCAGCTCGGCGTAGGGCGCCGGCTCGTCCTCCGCCTCGCCGTGCAGCAGCTTCAGCAGCTCCTTGCCTGTGGCGAGAGCGGCCTAAAATACACAGCCACGTCAGATCCCGCACAGCGCACGCCCGCCCAAGACGAGACTACTGCGGGCCAGCCAGCGTCAACTATGCACTGAGCGATGAGTTTCGTAAGAAGCTAATCAAAAGAAGGGAAATTAAATAGCGCGATATTTGATTTGATCAGCTACCACATATGGTAGTTGGCCATCCAGACCCGACAGGCAGAGAGAGGTAAACGACATACTACCACGGCGCTCAGAAAATAGGGGCTCTATCTACGATATTGCAACATCAGCTCGTAAGGATCTTCAAGGGCAACATACACATCCTACCAATCATATTAGTTCCCTCTGAACTTCCAAACGTCCTGAAGCTCTACCTGCAACTCATAGGTCTAGGGGTCTGATTATAGCTATCACTTCTCAAAACTATGTATCAGAATTCATTCTAAAGAAAAAAATTTTGGATCATCATCATCATCGATTGGCAAAAACACATCTTTAACTAAAACTTTGGACGCGCGGCGCGCTGCATATTTTACAAATTATATTGAGTACTAAATTGCTTTGCTAAGGTTAAGCATACACAAAATAATATTCGCTGCCTGTAGCTAATTTTAAACTTCAAATAACTATACTCCAAACCATATAGATTGGCGATAAAAGGCATTGACCCTTCGATTGGTAAGAGAGAGACAGACTTGGCAATCTGTACGGGTTCGGTGCGTACCTCTCCGCTCTCCCACACGAGCTGCAGCGCGGCGAGGCTGAAGAGCGGCCACTCGGCGGTGGGGTAGTGGTGATGCGCCAGCCGCGCCGCCGCCAGCGCCCGCGCGCCGCGCACCCCGGCGCACGCCGACGCCCACAGCGCCGTGGCCAGCCGCAGCCCGCCGCCGCACTCCGCGCGCGCCGCCAGGCACGAGCGCGTCGCGTCCTGCCACAGCGAGCAGTTACAGCACCCGAGTCAACCACGTGCTCGGCTGCGACCCCTCACTCACCATCGCCTCGTTGAGCATGCCGACGTGCATGTACTGCAGCGCCAGGTGGTAGAAGGCGAGGTGGTCGTTGTCGTCCAGCTCCACCGACTTCAGCAGCATGCGCAGGCTAGCCTCGTTCTCCGACTCCTTCTCCATCCGAGAATTCGTTTTCTGAATACAAATTCATTCATTTTGGGTAAGAACTCTACGGACATATATTTTTGTGACGCAATCTCCGCTCAGCATACCTGCGCCTTCATCTGCCGCCCGATGCCGCAGTAGAGGTAGCAGCGCGCCAGCAGCCAGCCGTCCTTCTCCTGCTCTATCGCCAGCGCCTCGTCCGCCAGCTCGATGCCTTCCTCTATCTACCCACATGTTCATACGTTAATTAACTTGTACGCGTCACGTTGCACTACGTACGGTCGCAGTTGTACAGAAGCAGGTCTCACCCATCCGGCGCGGTAGCAGGTGTTGGCGGCCAGCAGGCGCAGCGCCGCGTCGTCCCTCAGCAGCGGCGCGCTGCGGCGGGACACGCACAGCGCGCGCACCGTCGCGTTCCACGCGGGCGTTCCTGCGACGAAACAAGTACGCTTAGCAGAGGAGAGAGAGAGTACACCGATGCGATATGTGCGTGCGCAGTTACCGGGGTGCAGCGCGGCGGGCGCGGCGGGCAGCAGCGGCGCGGCGGCGGGGCAGCGCGCGGCGGCGGCGGTGGCGAGCGCGCGCTGCCGCCAGATGTGCGCGCACCCGAACGAGAACTTCATCGCGCGCTCCAGCGACTGCAACCAAGGGCTCGTGTGTAACAAGCTTTCAACTGACGCGGGGCCGCACACAGCTCCTGCACCGACTGCTCGTGTGACCAGCAGCAGCTCACCTCCAACACCAGCGCCAGCTGCCCCCACCGCACGCTGGCCAGCGCCAGCAGGTCGACGACGGCCACGGCGTTCTGCAGCGAGTGCTCCCGCGCCGCCTCGAACTCCGCGCTCTGCGACAGCACGGCGTCGCGCACCGCCATCGCCTCGCCCACCAGCAGCAGCAGCACCACCTCCTCGTACTCGTTGCGCGGGACGAACTGAAGCAAGCGAGAACATAGAGTGGAGCAGACAAACGCGAGAAATCGAGGCAAAGGTAAAAGATTTATAGCAGAGCGATTATCAAAAGTCAAGGGCACAGTTGTGGGGGGCAGACTTGGAACTTCCTGTGACATGCCGTACAGATCCTCTTGATGGCAATTGTTACCAACCGCACCTGCGTGGAATCAAGTCCGATACAAGCATATAAAAGAGAACACCTGAAGCAGTGCTCTTTACGGACTCCAACAATGTCAATACACAAGTATAGGTACCACATTATGTGGAATCAATTGATTCATTACAATTATTCAGTCCTCCGATAAAATGTAAAAAATATCTTCAATGTACAGAGGACCTGTTACAGTAAGTATAGATATGTAGATACAAATGTAGGAGCGTCACCTGGTTAATGCCGGCGTACTTCTTGGGCTTCCAGGGCCCCTCGGCCACGTGCTCGTCCCTGCGCCGCGACAGCGTGCCCTGCAGCTGCAGCGGGGACGACGCCTTCTGCGGCGCCTTGTACACCTGCGCAGAAGAGAGCCCACCTCAGTGCACTGCACTTACCGCACCGCATGCGTTTGAGCAGGGGCCGCTCACGAAATTCCCCAAATGCCGAATGTTCTTTGACTCAGTTTCTATAAATTCTTGTAATTAGGAAACTGTATGTGTGTGTATGTAGATATACTCGGTATGTTGCGGTTGTGTTGCTGACATTTCTCCCTCCCTCTTAATGTTTACTGTGCATTCAATGCGCGGCTAATTAGATAACGAGCTTCCATGCAAAGTACTGTGATTCAATGAACATTGGGCATTTGGAGAGCCCCGCATATCTGGATGCACTAGTACCTGTCCCGTGACGCCCCTCATCAGCACCTCGGCGAGCTGCCGCGCCAGCGTCAGCCGCAGCGACTGCGTCGACACCGACTCCACCGCCGTTAGCATCTCTCGATACCTGTCACAAAGGCTCATTCGTCACAAGTTAGCCCTGGCCCGCAAGTGATGCTGCATCATATATATTGACAGCGCATACCGCTGCGCACGGAGGCCTCAAACCTACCTGTCAATAGCGGCCTGCAGCCTGCCGGCCCGTATGTGCAGCAGAGGCGCGCGCTGCAGAGCCGTCTCCAGCGTGGCCCCCGCGCCCGCGCCGCCTGCACGTTGCAGGTACAGCAGGCTCAGCTCGGAGGACACCTCGAAACTGCGGATCTGGCGAACATATTACTTGCTCCAGATCAGATTACTCTAATAGAACGAGCGCGCACTCGAAGATGGAGCCCATAAAACATAAAACAGAAAAACAGCGCTAGACCGGCAGTTGTGGCGTTTTCTCCTGGAGCCCTATGTGTATGTTATCAGTTGATGTTGCCGGGGGTGGAATTTTTTTATTTTTTGCTCCACCTCCAAAAATTCACAATGTTTGTCTCCACCTTTTTCGAGCACTAGCAAATAGCGTACTACAATACGCAAACTGCTCTAAACTGGTATTGATTGTCTAGGCTCCCTACCATTTCGGCCTCCCGCTCAGCTTGCTTGTAGCGGGAGCTGGAGCCGGGCAGTGCGGTCTGCTCCAGACAGAGGCCCTTGATAGCGTACGACTCCGCCACGATGCGCAAACTCCGCCTGAAACGAACGGGACACATCTTATTGTACACACTGGCAGGCGTTACGGAACATTATTCAGGACAATTCCTCTATCTTTGAAAATATTTGCCTTTGATTGCCTAACAGATAGTAAAATGATGCCCGGCGTTACCGCGAGTGTCCGACAGTTTCACGGGTCTATTGGACTGTCGTGGCAACTACCAGGATTTGATTATCCTACCAGTTGACTATTGTCATAGTTTCTTTGAAAAGTAGCGCAGCTTGAAGCCGCGTTCTGTTGTTCTGTTCTGTTCTGTTCTGTTCGCACCTGCTGATTTATGAATGTCAGCTCTTCGATAGTCCCAAAAAAAAAACGTAATGCATCTGAGATCGATCAACTTATAAAACACTATTTTTGCATCGCTTTAATGATTTGCCTTTAGGGGCAAAGTCTAAAGTTTAATATGTTCATTTGTTACTGTAAAAAACCAATGAACATGCGCAGACTTAATAGCTATGCATTTATACAAATCTTATTTAAAAATTGGCTTGATCGGCGAGTAAAATTGGCTTCATTACATTATAGACAAGTGAACAAAGCATTGATGGCTCATAAAAACTGATAGCTAACATTAAATCACTGCAGCGCATGGCTCATGGCTGATGTCATGCCACGAGGTTATTATTAGTTTGCATGGGAGTAGCAGAGCATGAGTCAGGGCTTGTTGTTTAGTTGACTAGTTTCATTTCTAATTGATACTATAACAAGCTTTAGTTATTATTTAATCTAATTAGATTATAAACCATACAGACTTGTAATTAATTTATGTAGATAATTCAATTTATTTTCAAACAATTAAAAAACAATACTCATGGTGTGTACTGTGATCAGGGAATTTTTTTTAATTTATGTATTACACTAAATGGTCTGCGTGACATTATATTTATATATATTTTATACCCAATTATAAAAAAATTAAAATTGTCCATCCAAATTTAAAATTGGCTATACTATTTTAAATATCTGAGTATAAATTAATTAATTGCTTTTGTTATATATGTGTTATACTGTGTACAGGATATCCTGAAGCCCATATCCTGTATGACAATATCCTGTATGAATATATATATGACTATAATTTTTACAGACTAACGGTACCCTGGAGGTTTGAAATTTGCTTATGTAAAATGCTTAAGTACTATACAAAACTAAAATCTCTATGCCAAATTTCATCCAAATCTATTTAGCCTGTTGTTGACCTGTTGTTGCCTGTAGTTGACCTGTTGATTGTGTGATAAACTCTTCAAAATACTACAGCTGTTGAAAACAAAATCTATAAATTGCCTCTTTTTTAATTAAATGGAATAAAAAAAAATTAAAGTAGTCATAAGATAAAAGTAGCCTGATTTACTATGTAAAATGAGTAATCTAGAATTGAAAATCATGTCAAAATCTGTCTGCTAATTCTAAGGTTAGCAGGAACTAACAAACATATTTTTTAAAAAATAATTTTTTGGTTTAGGCAGTAGGATTAATTGAAGTTACAAACACACTTCTATTTTATTTATTTGTAGGTATGTATATGTATAGTTAAAATGGAAAATAGCTTTTCTAATGAGTGCATTGTTATTTGAGTACATTATACTGTTAACAGTGACAAATTTAATAATCATTGTAGCAGTGACAGCGCCTTCAGCAAATGTCATTGTAATAAATGATAACATATTTGTAGATTAGATTCTATTGATACCTACAATAAATAATGCAGATAGCAATGTTCACAGATTACAATCAAGAATATATTTATTTAACAACATTGTATGATGTGTTATATTTCATTTAAATGTCAACTAGCATCACACATTTATAATTTTTAACAATAAAGGGTGTCTTAAAATGTAAAAACTAAAATATTATTTTAAATCAGTAATTTATTATTTAAAAAAAAGAAACAGGTTAACTACCTGTTCCTTTGTTATATTTTGTAAAGGAAAACTTTTTAGGACACTTTTTTACAGTAGTCTGGTCTGATCCAGACTACACAGAAAGTGTCAAAAAAGTAGTGTAAAAGTAGAGTCATTACTAACAGTTGAACTTGATGCTTTAACTTAAAGTTGAACTTGATAAGGCATATAACTGAGCCTATTGATAATTAAAAAAAAAACAAATTGTTTTTTTTTCAAATGATACTTACACTGGCAACTCTTTTTCAGTCAAAGTATCCAACTCGGCCAACTTATAATGCTTCAATGCATCATCAAACACGCCGCATGCAAAGTTCAGCTTGCCGAGTAACAGGTGTGCATCCAGCGCCACGCCCGCCTTCTTGCCAGCTTCATCTGTGGCCAGCGTCAGGTAGCCACGCGCTTCCGAGAGCTCCCGCTGAGCTCGGTCGATGTTCTCCTTGATGGGCGGCCATTCGTCCAGATATGCTTCCAACTTGCCTTCGCCAATGAGGAAGTGTGCAAGACTCTCTGAAAATGATTATTAATTTTAATCAACCTCTATGGTGCAGTTGCCGGTTTAAACAAAAAGTTAGTGAATTGACTCAGGTTAGTTTGATACTTTGTAAATTGTCTTGACATTGAGAGATAGGTTGGTAGGCTTTAGTCACCTAACAGTCCTATACAGTAAATAACTTTTATTTCATTTTGTTTCCAATAATGATTGTTAGTAAACATTGTTTGTTCCCAATAAAGATTAAAGGATTCTAGCACAATTTGAAAGAAACTGACCCCCCATGTCAAAGGATACCTATTTTGAGGGCCGAGGTTAATATTTTAGAAAAATTTATAAAATGGTTTTGGAGAAATAAAGATTTATTATTATTAGTAATGAAACAAAACTAACTGTAAAGCCAAGTAAAGACTACAATGTTACTTTTCGCATAACACAAAATAAATAATTACATACAATTATTGAAAATTTTGGGATCATACCATTGAATGTAAATGACTTACATTCATAAGGCCTGACTAGAACTGCAGCTAGTACCATAAAGGACAGGGTAAACCAAATCTGCTTTAGGTTGGTTCATACCAGATTTGGCTGAGCAGGAGATTTAATAACAAGTGAAAAAACAGAACCACTATTACATTAATCAATCAAACTTGTGTGTATTACATTTAAAAATAAATAATGTGTTACGAAGCTGCTTTTTAAGAGCTTATTTAATAATGTTGGAAGCATTTAAAACTTCCTTCCAAATAATTTGATCCATGCCACTTTTACTTTACAATATTGTAAGTAGAACCTATTTAATTAACTACTAACTAAAGCCAAACTCGATTGAGAATGCTTCTCAACAAACAAATTAAATATGAAGGTAGAAATCACTAGTCATTTAACACCTATTTTTTTTAAATTAACTAGATAATGATGAATTCACGACAATAAATTAAATTAGTAAGCTTAAAACTAATTAATATATTTAATATCTTTTAAATAAGATTTTTTTTAAATTACAAAACATAATTTTAAATTTATTAGGTACAAAATGTGTTGCGTTTTCTACCTTAATTTTAATTTTGTTTGTTGACAAGCGTTCTCAATCGAGTTTCGCTTTAGTATAGATATGAAATTTTGGTAGTGTAAAAGATTTGTGTATATTTTTTTGGACATTTCTTTATATGTCCTCCTATAATAAACTTCAATGACATTATAAGCAAATTCTACTGTATAAAAAATCTAATTAAAATGCAAATTAAAGGCAGAGTAACACACTGACATAATTATTTTAATTTTATACTAGCACAGGTTATGAACTTTGTACCACCTAATCAAATTAAAATTCCTATAACTTTATTATAAAATTGGCCTTCCTTTTTATAGGAGAGGGTATATATGGAACTTACGACTCACTGCTATGCTCCAATAAGGGTTAGTATGCTTAGGGTGATAATGTTTGACATTTAACTCATTCTCACCCCATTACGCACCAGTGATCTGATGACATCATTGTCTGTGCTTGGTCGCCCTATTTGTGTTACAAACATGTCATGTTCAAAAATACAATATTATTTTTTGATTGAATTTCAAGTGTTTCTACTGTTAACAAAACATAGGATAAATAGTGTATTACAGTTTACAGAAAATTAAATATGGCTTCAAAGTTGAATTGAAATAAATTTATTGTCTTTTTTTTGTTTGTTTGTTTTTTGGAACTCACACAGGTGTAGTATCAGGAGCTGCAAATTGAGTGCCTCGCAAGAGTCAACAATCACTTTCAGATTGTATTGATAATAACTAGGACTGATGCTTTACACATTTGCTATGGTATGGGAATGTAAAAATACCAGCTCCCTGACACTGGGCTAAGAATTTATTAGGAATTTCTTGGAACTAAGAAAAATTTAATACTCCTGGGTTCCTCCAAATCCTGAGTGGCCAAAGACCTAACCCAGGATTTGAACCAAGACTTCATGATCAGAAGCTACACCAAGGATAAGGCACTACCTAAAAGGCAATTCTTACTAACTTCTTTTAAAGTACTTTATTAAAAAAAATATGCATTTACAGTTTTAAACTTTTTAATAATATTCTATATTTTTAAACAATCTTTTCCAATACAAACAATAGTTATTCTGGGGCTACAATCAAACCTGTGGTTTTAAAGTCATTCATTCATTTGTGTGTGTGACTGTGAATATCATAACAATTCTAAAATATACCCATTGTAATCTATTATATCTTAACAAATTTAATTTACATAGTCATACAATTGCTCTATAACTTTTAATTAATCAACAGTCACTTAATTTAGTATTGATTTCAAAAAGATAAGAAACATCAGTGGGTACGACATCAAACTGATGAGTAATATGTGATTGTAAATAAACACAATCACGGGAACGTTGTGACCCTCAAAAAGTGATTATAATATATGAATTAAGTGTGTAATTAAAAATCGCAAGTTATACTTCGATGATATAACGAGTTTACGAGGCAATAATGAAGTGTTGTTATAGTAAATTGTATCTTGTTGTAAGTGTGAAGAAGTGCTTATAAAGGAGTTAAATCTGACCATGTTGTGGAGACCTGGCCTTGAGCTGCAGTGCCAATTCAACCGCCTTCTTCCAGTTGGACTCCTCGCGACTCTTCTCGATCTCTGTCTCGTAACTCCGAACAGCATTCTTGCTTCTCGATGTCATTGTAAGACGGGATCTCTACGCGGTCACAGCATCGATTTCGCTTGTTTCACTTCACTCGAACATTGCAAAATCTTTACAACTCGCTCACAAATTGCGAGAATGAAGAAATTGAAGGCCAAATTTGACACCAATGATGACATTTACAGATGTTTTTTTTAAATTGATATTGATGCTTGTGGATTCTGACATTTTAGGGTATGTGAAAGACGTTCCGTTTCATGTAAGCCGTCTAGGTAGAATAAAATTTTATTAACGGACAAAAGTATGTACTTTTATCCGTTAATAAAATTTTATTGATATAACAATTCTTATTAGGAGGCAGAATTTAATAAAAGAAACATTTTATATAATCGTCCAATTATTTTCACACGTAAATCATGAGTTTACTCAAATGAATGCTAGATGTCGCTATGTTTACATAAAATTACTAAAATCTTCCCTGCCCACGATTTGCCTGAAGGAGGTATAAAATTATAGGACGATATTACAATGATTTCATAATTATTCAAGTAGGCTGCTGTACAAGCACTTTAGAAAAGTCAAGTCTGTCGTTAAGTAGGTACGTAGGTACATAGTCTACTCTACCACCGGATCGGAAGGTAGTTTCTGCCGAGAAGAGCCGATTACTAACTCGGCAGTTGTATACTAAATTAATTAAAAATTCGATAAGCTTAAAGGCTTACGTCAACCTTTATATTACAAGGAGGTACCGATAATACTTCTCAGATTGTTCCAGTAGATTGTATCCAAGTGAATGCTAACAACCTGCCGCTAATTTTACCTCCAAGGCCATCCATCCCCCGCGCATCCCTGCAGCAATAAACAAGCGGGTCGCGAGGGTGGTGCCGTCGCCGCCGCGCTCTCGCCGCCTGACACTGCAAGGCTCCGACCTTCGCAGGACCATCACGTGCCTCCCTTCTAATACACTTTGCCACGAATCCTCAGAAACAAACGCAAATATCGCTGCGATCAACAAGGCAGTCACTACAGCATCGACAAGTTACTGCAGCAGATAATATATATTTCGATTATCCGAACTTATTGTTGATAGGTATCTTATCGAAATCAGGATAACTGAAATCTCCAAAAAGCTAAAAAAAAAGATAAAGCTAAACCTTGAATGAAAATAAAATATAACTGGCTATGTTGCTAAAACAGAAGAAACTAATTTCTACTAGTTATTACCAAAAAGTACTCGTGGTAACCCCATCCAAATATTTTATTGGGTCAGGTTGAGTACCTAACCTACTATTGAACCTATACACTGGTGTAACTCCACCAACGCTTTGACTGCTGAAATTTTGTACTGACAATTTCTTGAAAGAAAAAAGCCCGACCTCGAATCAAGAACCTCCTGTGATCCGAAGTGACATAGACAACCAACAAGGCATTGACAAATCATGCAACTCACGGCATTGTTCTATTATTCTTACTAGTACGTTCTTGAAGAAAATATATGAAAAAGTACCTACCCAGAGAATAAAGAATCCATTATTTGAGACAGTAGGCACCAAGTCTCCAGCTTCCTTCGTCAGTTCATAACAGCGACGCGAAACAATGACATGTTTGAGAAACAACGAAATGCTTAACTTTCAGCTCAGAGTACGTCCCCTAGCTCGGAGACTTTCACTGCGAACAATGAAAGAGAATATTTCATGGAAATACGAATAATGAGAATTTCATGAGTCTTCCCTTAAAAGGAAAGCACTTAGTTCCTATCTAGTATCTATCTAGCTAGTAAATACTTGCGAAGGTTTACTACCTAGTAGTTATATTAGCAGGAACAAGCTGTTAACCATTACTTGATACAAGTGCTCTTATTATAGACTAGTTGTGCTCGGTGGCTTCACTTCCGTAGACCTTGTTCCCGCAGAAGTTCTTTTTTTTGCTCTCTTTTATACTGGGACTGGGCATTCTATCATGATTGACAAAATCTCCTTTTTTGATGAGTCTAGTTTCATTTTATTAAAGTGAAGAAATGTCAAGAAATCCGTTCTTAGTGAGCTCTGTCGCGAAATGAGTAGAATACTATACTTACAATCTTTATAGTTTCTGAAATCTCGTTACGAGTTGTAGTAATTTGCGTGTCGTTCAGTGGTGGTAATTCGCGTGTCTATATAGATTACGTCCACTTTATTTAAATACCTACTCTACCATTCAATTCCCGGTGAAGTTATGAACGCCTACATCAATTATCTGATCAATCGAAAGAAAATCCACCGCTTTTTCTCTTCAAGTAGATAGTTGTAAAAACCTATGCTAAATGGTTGTCGTACCATTTAGTACCTATAGGTTTTTACAACATTACAATTACAATTCATTGGGGAATTGACATGACCTCTATTTCAGCCCAGTTACAGAAAGTGTAGAACAATTGAAATTTATCTACGTAAAGTTACTTATTTATACTATGTACCTAAATATAGTTCCAAAGGATTACGTAAACGTAATGAAATAACTTTTCCAAAACGAAGACCACGCTCATCGATCGGCGTACAATTGAAGCAAATTGAAAGTACATAACTTTATTTTCCACTGGAAGCCCGAGGAAATAAACCAGCGGAACGATCGTAAAAGGAATAAAACGGTGGAGTTTATTGAAAGCGTCTGGTGACGGGCGCAAGCGATAGCGACTATGTTTACACTTGGAGGCAATCTTTAGAGTATTGTTGTTTTTAAATGCGACGTGTTTTGAGAGAGGAGATGACGTACCACTAAGCGTCGGTTAAAAAGCCATGCAGTTTAATGGGCTGACGGAAGTGGCTGAATGAGGAAGTCGGAGGATCCTGTGGTGGCACGCTCTCGGAAACAGCATGATGAAAGAATAAAAAAATCCAGTGGTTAACAGATATAGCTCCAGATCACAAGGACCTGAATTCGGTTTTACTTTTGTGTCGTAAAAAGTAAAAATTCTCTCACTTGGTAGTATCGTACTCCCATGCCTCCGTCGGCTTCCGTATTCCGGAGTCAGTGGCATGCGCGGTGGATATACGAAATGTAAACCCTAGCTTCGATTCCTGGCTTGGCCGATTGAGAATTTCCTAATTCCCGGCCTGGGCAGTGGGAGGTTTTGGCCGTGGTTAATCATCACCCGCCCTTTTCCAGCAAAGAAGTTCGGCCAAATATTCAATTTTATGTTGGGGGGTGTAGATATCATCCCACTCCTAACAAGATAGTCCGCTTCTATGCTAGATAACATCATCACTTGCCGTCAGGTGTGATTGCAGTCAAGGTCTAACTTTTAGTAAATAAGAAAACCTGGGTACATAAAATAGTGTAAATATGATAGATACAATGAGAGTGGGTTGACATCTGCATAAGTGCGAGCAAATGCGCCAAAGTGCAAATTGGCTGCGGACTGCGGACGAGCGGTGCACGTCGCAGTAGGTGGCTGCCGTAATGAGATTATTGCGCAGAGCCAGTGTGTGCATCGTTATGTAAAACACTGCTACAAGAGAAGTGCTTACGAGTAACGCTACTACTAAGTACTATTGTGTAAGGTTTATGTGTCCCGTAATATTAGTAGTATTTTGTAAATAAGCTTGTCCAGAGAAATATCTATCACTACAATTTCCCACCTGTCACTGGTTGACGGGCGAGGGCAGCGCATCATTGTATGTAATTGCTCTGCTTTAGGCGATGGTTTTCACCGGTTGAATCAGATGATCTATATAGTTGTAGCATCAAATATTTTTAATATAATTACAGGCACGTGCAACAAGCTGAAAAGCGCATACAATGCGCTGTACGGCCTTACTCAGTAAAAATTGTAAGCGTGGAATTGGGAAGTTGATAGAGTTACTCTCGCGTGCCTCGGAAAACACGTCATGCCACCAGTTCTTTGCCTTTTCCTTGTTTTTTTCAATTATTGTTGATATTAATGATAATCATTAATATCAACAATAATTGGGAAAAACGTAGTATATATAAGTGTAAGTGGACCACTTTCGGGCAAAGGTCCAGGCCTGTGGTGATAGTGGTCCGTTAAAAATGGCAAGACGAATATCGAAAATCAACATACAGATGTAATCCGATTTTGTCACATACGGTCACATCCGATTTTGACGACCTCCGTGGCGCAGTGGTATGCGCGGTGGATTCATACGACGGAGGTCCTGGGTTCGATTCCCGGCGGGGCAGATTGAGATTTTTCTTAATTTGTCTTGGTCTGGCTGGTGGGAGGCTTTCGCCGTGGTTAGTTACCACCCTACCGACAAAGATGTACCGCCAAGCGATTTAGCGTACCGGTACGATGTCGTGTAGAAACCGATAGGAGTGTGGATTTCATCGTACTCCTAACAAGTTAGCCCGCTTTCATCTTAGACTGCATCATCACTTAACATCAGGTGTGATAGCAGTCAAGGGCCAACTTGTAGTCGATAAAAAAAAAATCCGATTTTGTCACATACTCGAATCCGATTCACTGTCCGAACTATAAATTGTCTTGTAAAGGCGTCACGTGTCTTACAAAACTTTAAAATGACACATCCGAGCTACAGGAACCATTATTCATATTTCCGTCCACCCTTTTTACAAAATACTGTATTCATTGCGTCAAAGAGATTACAAACACAGTGTGTAATATAGCATTGTCTATACGAATTTGCTAAACAAGGGCTTAGTCAGGACGTAATATAATATTCGCAGCGACCCCGCGCGTATTGTGCCGATAACCTCTGCCTCACCAGACAATACGGCCCTCTTTACACATTCAGAGCCGGATCAAATGTCCATTGTGATCCGCCCCGACTAAATACATTGAGGGACAGTTGACCCAGTTAACAATATGCTAATTCGCTGCTTATTCTAAAGAGTTACTTACTATGCCGTCTTCCAGCGTTATTTGCAAGCCTTAGCCATGGCCCTACTAAAAGTATCCGAGGAGCCAGAGCCGTAATCAAAAATTTATGCGCCCTGTGCACCCTACAGACTTGTAACTGACTCTAAATAAGGTATTGTTTTCATATGATCTGGTATATAATATGTGACAGATAGATGGAGAAAAACTGAAAGAAGTAAAAGAGTTTGTATACCTGGGTAGTAAATTTACGAAAGATGGAACGTGTGAGAGTGATATTGAAAGAAGAGTAAATGCTGGGAACTTGGTGAATGGTGCTCTTGCATATATGAACTTGGTGAATGGTGCTCTTGCATGTATGCATTTATGAACAGCCAGAAAGTGTCCCAAAAGGCAAGACTGGCTGTGCATAGAGGTGTGTTGGTGCCCACAATTATGCATGGTAGTGAAAGTTGGGTATGGCAGAAGAAGCACAAAAGTAAAATAAATGCGGTAGAGATGAGAGCATTGAGGAGTATGTGCGGGTTAAAACTGTGTGACAGAGTTAAAAATAGTGTGATAAGAGAAAAGTGTAGTGTAAAAGAAGATGTAGTGACTAAAATTGAGAAAGGGGATGCTTAGATGGTTTGGACATGTAGAGAGAATGGATGAAAGAAGATTAACAAAAGAGATTTACAAGGCGAGGGTGAATGGAAATGTTGGAAGGGGAAGGCCTAGGCGAATGTTCTTGGACCAAATTCAGAACATTTTAAATAATGGCCAGGTCGAGAGAACCCTAAACCGACGAACTTGTATGAAAGGATTAATGAGAGTGGAAGAAGCTAAGGAGGTATGCAAGGACCGTGGCAAATGGAGGGACGTGGTCTCTGCCTACCCCTGTGGGAACAAGGCGTGATGTTTATGTATATATGTATGATCTGGTAATTTCTGCGGCCTGTGCCTTGGCATCGCTGGCACTGCCCTAGTAACGGCACTACGAGGAGTCCAGACGTCGCTCTTAAAAGTCTTATTAATAAAGGTATTATAAAGAAAGAATAAATCTATTTATAAAGAAATAATAACTGCCTCGTTGGTCGTGCTTAGCCTGTGTAGATTCGGCTTACGCTGTAGCTTAGCTTTACGAGTATCCTGCGAATACAAAGGTGCCCCTTGCGTCGAGTCGAGTTGCAGACTGCTACATAGGACAGGAGTAGAGAATGCCGTTGTTTTGATCGCGTTCGCAGGAAGCTCTGTTAGCTTTTCTTTGTTATCATTTATGGGGAAAATAATTCTCAGCCCGGAATTAGGAACTTGTGTGTGATAAAATCATAAACCTCCTATATCATTTACCATCTTCGGTCGTGGTTCGATGGTACGATGGTAGTGATTGTTACTACAGTATAAACAGTCCGCTAGCGTATTGGGCAGCGTTATAAATCTAAGCTTCATATCTCGAGAGTCATTAAAAATAGTGATTAAGTACCATAATATATAAGTTCAACTTTTTAACTTATCAAATAAATATTACACAATAAATAAAACTTCCAAAATTCACAAATACGTATTTCAGTGAAATAATCTCCGTTTTGATTTGTCAATCATTCCAATTTGCAGGTAACGAATTGAGAGGGCGGCAACCAATTGACGGGGCGGCACGGGGGAGCGGGCGGCAGCTGACCCGACATTGACCGAGTGCGTCATTCATCACGCCGCATGCCCCATGCCGCACGCATGCCGCAAGCCGCATGCCGCACGCCGCATGCCGCATGCCGTATGTTGCATGCTGTATATGCATCGATTCACGTTTTATTGATTACGCATCGCCGATTGAAACTGTTGATTTACTAATTCCTTTTTGCGGCAGGAGGTGATTTAAAGTCGATAACAATTAAGTCAATCAGTAATATAGCAAACTGATTAATAATTTCCAAAATTTGCCAACCTGTATTGAAAGACCGTGGTAAGCCTAAGCCCCAAATAAAAAGATACAATCTAAAGTTTCTCTTCTGCAAGAGAAAGGAGGTAGATTCTATAGGACCATTGAAACAGGCTATTTATGATTTATATAAAAGTTTTTTATTTCATCATGAAGAATTATCTGCATCTAAACTCAATAAGAATTATTAATTTAGACAATGTCGGAGACATACTCGGAGTTATTTTTTTTTAAAGAACAAAAAACATTACCCTCCTTTGGACGAGTCGGGTAATAAAGAAAGTATAGCAACGTACAAACATCTACAACGTCGATCTAGCAGAGTTTCTTGAGCGAAATATGAAGTAATTTAGAACGTTCTGTGTTTATCTGCCTGTTCTAGCGTTCTCAACAAAAACTACATTTAGAACTTTATCCGTGTAATCTGCGCGTTCTGACGTTCTCAACAAAAACTGCATTTAATGCATACACGGCAGCGGACAAATAGAAAAACGTTGAAACTTGAAGCGCTCTCCAGAACAAAGGCTTAAGCGCCCATTCACTCGCGCAACGCGCGGGGCAGGCCAGCTCAGGGATGACACACTACTAGCTTTACTAGTAACTAATTATAATTAATAGATTACATGCTTCGAGCGTTTTATCAGGAAGAGGCTTTCAGGACGGTGTTGTAAGAAGCTTTTAAAAATAGTTTTTAGATTGTTTATTTTACCTTCTTATTCGTTTTTTCTCATGCCGTTGTGATTTGATCTTTGATAGTGGCTATTTGATCGCTCTTGAAACTTAACAAATCACGGAAAGTCACCATGGAATAGAGTTCAGGTTCCGAATTATCGTGATACTTTTATCTGGTCTAGTCCTTCTCTATAAGGCTTTAACCTTGCATTAGGTTCTTCAATCATTACCACCTACAAACGTTATTGGACCGCCACTGAATTTTTCAGCAGAACCTCCCTTAGCCGCTAGCAGTGTCACAACTACAAATAGTCACACGTTTCCATTAAACGATTAGGTTTTTTTAAACCTACAAATGTGCTGAAGTCATGCGCCATGCGTAAGAATTTCCTTGTCAAGCTTGTATAGTATACTACTATCTAAGCTTATTGTTGAGTTCAAATTCTTAACCAAACCATACGAAGCAATAAAGAGCGTGGTGGATCCTTTGAATATTTATACATAGGCAAGAGAAAATAGACAGTACTTTGTCTACTCCTTTGTTCTCTTGGCAAGTTTCGGGGGTTCAACGCCCTTTATTGCTAATCTATATGGCTGTATTTCACGTTAGCGAGTGGCAGCCCTGTAGAGTCAGGTGCGCGGTGCGGCGGCGCTGGGGGGGGTGCAAGAGGTGGGGGGTGCGCGGTGCGGGGCGCGGGGTGCGGGGTGCGGGTATCGAGCGCGGCCTTGGCCCACTGCACCACTGCGCCGCGCTGCACACCCAGCGCTGCTGCATACTAAACAAATGCCCAACTACAGCTTGTTATGGTTTGCCAAGCTTGCGATACTATGTAGACTTGCATCAATCATAAAATGTACTACAAAGAAACAGAGTTTACAGAGTTATTGAATAAAAGATGACTACGTAGTATGTGATAAGGAAAACTGGTAGAACTTTCCATGTTATCTTCGTAGGTCGAGGTGCAGCATTACTGTAATGTAGTCTTCAAAAAATCGACAAACAGGTGAACTTCAGCGACGCTTCAATCGCTGTCAACTCACTGTCTGCCAACCTGTCAAGTATTTTAGGTAATGCAACAAGCTGGTATTTTGCTGGGCATACTACAAAATGAATTACCTATGTACATTATTTACTTATCAATCAATACAATATGTTCAAAAAAAGACATAATATAACTTCAAAAGATGTAAAAGAAAAGTAAACGACTCTAAAACAAATAAGCTTTTAGCCGCGGGCACAGTCTATAGCATTCTAGCTGTCTTCAAAACCGCGGTAGCTGTGAGAGTCTCTCTAAATTCGCATCTAAAATTTGCGAAATTTTTATACTTGTAATTTATAAAAGTCTCCGAAGTCATACTGTACGCTTATGGGGCTACGTCTGAACAAATTACTGAGCTGTGCCTGTAGTATTCCTTTGTGCATTTTGTGCTGCTATCGGGTCGCCAGAACTGTCTTGATTTTGAGTCTGAGTTTCAACATACTTGAGTCCTCCATGAATGTTAAATAATAGAACTAATAATCCTGATAGTGACATCTACGCAAGTAACACTTACCGCAAAGCACAGACGGCTGGTACACGGGTACTCAACAACCGATAGACGTCAACAACTGGACAGGCTTCTTGAGAGGATTTCCCAACACGGTCTTAAGTCACGGTCCACCTAAAGGGGGAGTCGACCCTGCGCTTTCCGGTGCGCCTTTTCATCTTCTTGTAACCAGTCCATCAGCTCTTTGTACCATGTGCCCCTCCCATTGTCATTCAAGTTTGTGACTCGCTAAGTTACGTCGTTACTTTGGTTCTTCTACAGATTTCCTAATTTCCAATATGTACAAACCAAAAAGCTGGTAGACTCCTCATTATGTAGGTATACCTACTAAAGACTAGAAACAAGGTGGTAATAGTCCGCAACAGGCAATCGCTCTGAGATAGCATCGCAAAGGGCTGAAGACCTCCCCCTCGCCCCGCGCCCCATTCACGCCCGTCCCGCACCCGCCCCGCACCCGCCCGACGCGGATGTCGTAAAGTTGACGTTATTTTATGACTCTCTTTCCTTTACTTAGCCGGAGCGATAGTTATGTGCATTATATAGTATTTTTCTAATATGTCGATATCATAATCATAAGAAAAAGCGTGCACACAAGTAAAATATGATTCCTCAGATAAAATTAATTAGAGCCACTTCATTGAAATGTAAAATAATGCGGACTCACCTGCGTAGTTCGAAATAAAATTATATAGTACTTAAGTACTATCGGGATATAAAAAACAAAAAAGATCAATGTTTAATTATTAAAAAAATATAAAAAAGAAACAATAAATTAGTTCGCTATGCGGGATGTAAATAGTGTTGTTATCTTAAAAAGGTCCTCACTCAACATTTTGCTGTGCCCATCAGGCCACCTGTCAGAATATTAAAACTAGCCTAATTTTTAAACAAATTCATGTTTTAATGTAAAAATAAACCTATTTTATTACTTTATAAGGATATTTTGCAGTTATTAAGAATTTCATTTCATACCTTGATAAGGCCAGAAAATAGCTCGATTAAGTTTTCTAAAATGAAATATGTATAGGAATAGATACGAAGTAAACAGTATTCATATGTACCGTTAAATAATCTCGAGAAGAATGCCACAACAAAGCAGTAACTTACAGCAACTCATTCATCACTAATGATAATCAAACCATATAAAGCTTATGTTTACAAAACATCGATAACGATAAGCCGGCCATCACTAGTATGTTTCTCAGCGCCTGTGTAACAGTAGGTAGGTAATAGCGGAATTTCTTTCCCGTTCGCCATTTAATTTCTACTGGACTCGACCGTTTCATAAATAACATTATCCAACTGCGGCTAAGCGCGCCTTGCGGATAGATGTATAAAATACATAACAACAACTTAAAAAATTTTATGTGTGCGTTTTGATTTTTTAATTAACAATATAAAAAATCAAAACGCACTAAAAAGTAAAAAATAACTGTGTCATTTAGTTGCTTTAATTTACTTAAGCATATCTATGAAGTCGGTGCCAGCAAGTTTAAGGAACATTTATTTTACGCAGTAGGCAGTTTGTGGGTTCTAGGTAACTTCCTTAAAGTATCAAAATCAGACAACTCTGTAAAAAGTTATGCATGGTCATACATAAAAAAAAATATACGTGTCGAATTGAGAACCTCCTCCGTTTTTTTTCGTCAGTTAAAAAATAACAGAATTTTACAATAAAATTTGACGAAAATTTGCCTCGTAAGTACAGTGGTTAGCCTACGTGGCTCCCTAGCACGAGGTCTTAGTTCTCAGACGTCTGGGTCTAGTTAAAGATTATTGTTTTATTTAATAACAATTCCATATTGACCCTCGACTGCGATCTCACCTGTTAAGAGTATGCAGTCTAAGCTGATGGGCTAATTTGGAAGTGATCTTTTTTTCAAATAAATGTTTTCAACGCGACATCATAACAGGACAATATAATTATCTCTTAGCGGTACGTCTGTGCCGTTAAAGTTGGTAAAGTGATAATTAGTCACAACTGAAACGCATCACCAGATAGCTGGGAATCGAACCCAGGACATTTCTGTTGTAAGTACAAAGGCCAACTGCGCAAGCGAAGTCGTCAAAACAGGTTTAACGGGTTAAAGCTTAATATATCGACTCCCTGTCGTCCTGCGCTAGGATTGTAACTAATGACATCATCTGCCAATAGATGGCGCTACTAGCACTTCTGAAATTAACAACTATTGCAAAAATTAAAATCACAGTTAAAATTACTTTAAAATAACAAATAAACTTTTAAGAAAAGCAAAAAAAAATACTTTTATAACAATAGTATCGAGTAGTAGCTGAAATAAGTTGTTTATACCCATCTGTCATTATTTATCTATACAAATCCTAACTCGCGCTATCGAAGTGTTTTTCATTTTTAGGTACATAAGCCAGCGTTCCCTGTATTAAGAGCGGGAGTCCGTTTCTACCCAGTAAGGCAGCATGGCGGAGAGCTGCTACAAATCTCCGAGCCCGGTCGCGCAGCCTTGTCCGGTGGGCTGCTATGCGACTGCGACGGACCGCTCCTTGCTCTGAGTGCCCTCACTCGCAAGCCTCTCGACCCTGAACACGAGTTCAGTCTCACTCACACATTAGCAGGAAGACGCATTTCCTTCCTCGCTCCCACTGCAGTAGAAGATTTGACTTCCTTTTGTATTTTTACGTTTCAGTTTTTTTATACTTGTAATTTGAAAAACAAGATAGGGTTCGACAACTTAGGTAGAACAAAGTTTGCAGGGTTAGGTAATACCTATATTCATACACAGCGTTAACGATTCAGTTATCTTTACATCTTCTGTAAACGAATTATTACCACTGAACATATCCGATTTCATTGACTATATTACACATTTCGAGTATATTACATTTGAATATATTACACATATATTGGACGGCCGAGTGGCGCAGTGGGTAGTGACCCTGCTTCTGCGTCCTAGGCTATGGATTCGATTCCCACATGTGGAAAAATGTTTGTGTGATGAGCATGAATGTTTTCCAGTGTCTGGGTGTTTATCTACATATTACTCATAAGTATTTATGTATAATATATATAAAAATATTCATCAGTTATCATAGTACCCATAACACAAGCTACCTAAGCTTAAAGGCTATATAGCAATGTGTGTAATTATCCTATAATATTTATTTATTTCATAAGTATTTATTTCGTGATATAGTACTCCCATGTAACCGGGAGTTATGTGGGTGAAATCGTTGGGCACAGCTAGTTCTATATATTGTCCGAGTAGTTTAGTCCGGATTTTGTCGTCCTCCGTGGCGCAGTTGTGTGAGTAGCAGATTAAAAGAATCATCTTGATTCAGCCTATTAACGACCCACTACAGGGCCAGGCCTCCCTCCTTATAGGAAAGGGAATATATAGCGTAGATCCACCATGTTGCTCCAATGCGGGTTGGCGAGCATAGGGTGATAATGTTTAATTTATTAACGATCACTATCAGATGTTAATGATAGTGACCGAGACCGACGGCTTAATGTGCTCTTCGAGGCACGGGGGTGAGTCACTACCAATTCCCCGACTCCGGGCTTGGAATGTACTGAAAATTTCATAGAAGAATGAAAACTCCGAATTCCGTGACCTGACCCAGGATTGGACCCCAGGACATCGTGATCTAAGCCACATAAGCTCACCACTAGACCAACGAGGCAGTCGCCAGTCATTATTAAAAGAATACTGGGTACTCCTCCGGTATACATACTGGGTATGACGACCTCCGTGGCGCAGTGGTATGCGCGGTGGATTTATAAGGCGGAGGTCCTGGGTTCGATTCCCGGCGGGGCAGATTGAGATTTTTCTTAATTTGTCTTGGTCTGGCTGGTGGGAGGCATTCGCCGTGGCTAGTTACTACCCTACCGACAAAGACGTACCGCCAAGCGATTTAGCGTTCCGGTACGATGTCGTGTAGAAACCGAAAGGGTGTGGATTTTCGTCCCACTCCTAACAAGTTAGCCCGCTTCCATCTTAGACTGCATCATCACTTAACATCAGGTGTGATAGCAGTCAAGGGCCTACTTGTAGGTATTAAAAAAAAAGCACTATTTCCAGCGAGCCGATTTAGATTTTCTTAATTATTATGTTCTAAAATGACAAAAGAGTAAGAAAAATAATTTCTTTGTTCGCGTGCGTCCATAAGTTGGCAACATCCAACATTGGTTATTGCGGGATTCCCCCGTTTAAGTCATTAGCTTAATGTGTTGTAATTAGTTGATTACCGCGATAGCTGATACCTGACGGCCTCCGTGGTGCAGCGGTATGCATGATGTATATTATATACGACGGAGGTCCTGGGTTAGATTTTCGGCTGGGCCGATTTAAATTATCTTAATGGGTCCGGGCTTGGCTGGTAGGAGGCTTGACCAACCTATCAGCAAAGACGTACCGCCAAGCGATTTAGCTTTCCAGTACGATGTACAGAAACCAAAAGGGGTGTGGATTTTCGTCCCACTCCTAACAAGTTAGCCCGCTTCCATCTTAGATTGCATCATCACTTACCATCATGTGTGATTTCAATCAAGGGCTAACTTCTATTAAATAAAAAAAAGTAATATTATTATATATGTCGCCGCGACAATTATAATTAATAATAATAAGTTTATTTTACATACTGATTTACAATGAAATAATTGTTATAAACATAACTAGCTAAGTTTAATCAAAACAAAAGTGTTGATGAGTAATTATTTTGGATTTTGTAAATTTATTGTCTTTTGTTAAACGACTTCAAAAAAAAAGGCGTTTCTCAATTCGACCGTATATATTTTTTTTTTCTTTTTTTTTTTTTTTTTTTTTTTATGTGTGTTCGCGCATAACTTCGTCGTTTATGAACCGATTTTGATAATTCTTTTTTTGTTAGAAAGTAGATTGTCCGGTGGTGGTACCATGACAAGGAAACCAGGATCTGATGATGGGATCCTGGAGAAAACGAGGGTAACTTTCAAAAATTGTAGGGACAACAAGTACGTTTGTTAATTTTTCCGGTAAGTATTTAAAAGCACTACAATTTCATGAAGGTCTGGAGTCGATCTGATGATGGAGCCGATCTTTATATAAGAGAACTCCGTAACGTTTTACAGTAGCTACCTTGTGTTTGAGCTCGATTAATTTGTCTTAATGAGAACTTTACATTTAGATGGGCCGTGACTGTCATTGAGGGTCTAGTGATGAAGACGAAATACAATTAAGGGAGCTCCGTAACGTTTTACAGTAGATACCTTGTGTTTGGGCTCGATTAACTTGTCTCAATGAGAACTTTACATTTAGATGGGCTGTGACTGTCATTGAGGGTCTGGTGATGAAGACGAAATACAATTAAGGGAGCTCCGTAACGTTTTACAGTAGATACCCTGTGTTTGGGCTCGAATAACTTGTCTCAATAAGAACTTTACATTTAGATGGGCTGTGACTGTCATTGAGGGTCTGGTGATGAAGACGAAGTACAGTTAAGGGAGCTCCGTAAGGTTTTACAGTAGATATCTTGTGTTTGGGCTCGATTAATTTGTCTCAATGAGAACTTTACATTTAGATGGGCTGTGACTGACATTAAGGGTCTGGCGATGAAGACGAGGGACAGCTGAGGGAGTTCTTTAACGGTTTACAGTAGCTACCTTGTGTTTGGGCTCGATTAATTTGTCTCAATGAGAACTTTATATTTAGATGGGCTGTGACTGTCATTGAGGGTCTGGCAATGAAGAAGAAGGACAGTTGAGGGAGCTCTTTAACGGTTTACAGTAGTTACTTTGTGATTGGGCTCGATTAATTTATGTCTCAATGAAAGTTTGAAAGGTTATAGTTTCCAGTTAGTTTAATGTTTACTATGTCATGATCCAATGATGAGATCTACATGCACTTTTGCAGGGACGTCGGAATGTTATAAGTAGCTAGTGAATATTGGTACTTATGGTTTAGTTCGAGTAGGTTCTTGAGTATGTTCGTTGTTGATAAAGCACTAAAAAGTATGAAATAAAAAAATTTTAACAAAAAATAAAAACGCCTTCAAAACGCACTAAAAAGTAAAAAATAACTACGTCATTTACTTACTTTAATTTACTTAATCACATCTATGAAGTCGGTGCCATCCAAGTTTAGGTAAAGACTTTAAAGTAGAAAGTTCGGGTGGCACCGACTTCATATATGTGATTAAGTAAATTAAAGTAAGTAAATGACGTAGTTATTTTTTACTTTTTAGTGCGTTTTGAAGGCGTTTTTATTTTTTGTTAAAATTTTTTTATTTTAGGATGTTTAAAAACTAAATTTTGTTAATTAAGATAAATAAGCCCAGAACTAAATAATAATTAATTGTTTTTATTACTAGCAATAATTAACGTATTTTCGTTATGACATTGATCAAATATTCTATTAAAAGATGTGTTGCTACTCGTTTGTGACGCCATCATTGTTAACCTTTTATAAAGGCGTGACTTGAGTGCGGAGCGCTCAGTCTGCTGTTGGATCTCGTTCAGATAACATTGTAAGTAGAACCTCTGTTGGTTTAAATAAAGAAATATTGTCTGCTTTACGGTTTTTTTACTTGTTTTAAATAAATTTAATTCCTTTGCTTTGCTTTATGATTATTCATTGAATTGCTGACCAAATTAGAGTTCCTTCATTGAGTTATTGACCAAATTCAAGTTAATTGCTGTCATTCATTAAATAGCTGACCAAATTGAAAATAAATGTGTTTTACGCTATGAAATAATAAATTATTGTAGAATAAGAGCCGATGGCCTTATTAAGGTCAGCGGCTTTGCTTTTTTTTAAATAACTCCCCGACTGATATTTGACATCAGAAGTGGGATGACCCATAACGCCTTCTGTCTCGTTTTATTTTCTGCTTCAGGTTTGTGCTACTACATCAGACGAGTGCTGCCGAGTACCTACTTCAATGGATAACCAGAATCGCAACGAGCTAACAGAAACTAGAGAGCCGGCTGCCCCGCCAGCCCACGATGTGTCCGTGCCAGGTGCTGAGAACCCTGGTCAACCTGCGCCAACTGTCAGTGTACCCGTACAGCAAGGCGGTAACGTACCCCCTGAATTTTACTTGCATATGGTGCAGAATATGAGTGAAAGGCTAACGAAACAACGTGACTAAGTGAGAATCACGGATGTGTTTTTGCCCTCCTATGACCCGGATGGTAACGTTGGGGTTCGTGAATGGTGTGATCATATTTCTTCTGCCAAAACAAACTATGAACTAAGTGATTACGACGTTCGCATGAAAGTGACTAGCCTACTGAAGGGCCGGGCCAAAGTCTGGGCTGATAACTGGCTCGTCACTACGACCACTTGGGAAGAGTTACGTCAAAACATCAGAACTACCTTTGAACCTGAGAACCGGTACTCCAGGGATGTGTTGAGATTCAGGGAACACATACGATTCCAGCAAGGATATAGCTGAGTTCTTGTCACAGTCCTAGATTTTGTGCGGGTGGAAGCGGGTTACAAGAAACAAGCTGGATGATAACGATGCAGTCGAGGTTGTTATAGGAACTGTTAATGATGAGCGTTTCCGAATCGAATGAACGCCAGAGCCACCTCCGTACCGGAATTAGTCTCTGTAGCATCCTCTATTCGCGCCCAGCGCCCTGGTCCACACATTGGCAACCAACCAGCCCCCAAGCGTACAAAACTTTCTATCGACAGTCGAAGTACTCCTTATTGTAATTTTTGTAAGAAATCAGGGCATACGTTTCGAGATTGTCATGATAAAAATAAAACGGAAGGAAATAATGATAAAACCGTTTATAACGTCCCTGGACCGTCTTTACCTAAACAAAGTGATAATAGGTTTTGTTCGTTTTGTTCCAAGCCAGGTCACACATTTGAAACTTGTTTTCGTCGGGAAAACCAAATAACCTCTAATATAAACTCCGTTTTAAAAAGTTAACGTACCTTAAATACGATGCGTATAATGGTGGGTGATACTGTTATAGACACGGTGTTCGATAGTGGTGCCGAATGTTCTGTTTTGCGCGAGTCTACCGCAAACAAGTTACCGGGAAAGCGACAGCAGGTAGTTAATTACTTGCGCGGCATAGGCCCTTTTTCTGTCATTTCCACTGTTATGTTGACTAGAGCTTGCGTTATTGACAATATAACCCTAGAAATTGAATTTTAAATACTGCCCGACTACGAGATGACTTCAGAAGTATTGATAGGTGCTAATATTTTACACGGATCAGGCTTAACTCCGATCGCATCCCAAGATAATACTTTGTGTTTGCAGTCTCGTGTTGTGCATATTCAATCAACGTCGGGTCTTTTTGATAATATTAACCACGATTTACGTGATTCATCTGAAATTGACCTACTATTGACTTCGCTTCACAAATATTCCATTATTTTTACCCGCAGATTTTCTAAAACGCGCTACGGGACAATTAGAGATTCGTTTGAAAAATCCCGATAAATTCGTAGGAGACTCTATAGATTAGGCCCAGTCGAAATAGAGAAAGTAAAGAGAATTGTTAAAGAACTTATAGATAATGATATTGTACAAGAAAGTAAATCTCCCTATTCGAGCCCAATAATTTTAGTAAAAAAAGAAAAACGGTGAAGATCGCTTATGTGTCGATTATCGCGAGCTTAATGCAAACACCATACGGGACCATTACCCACTCCCTCTGATCGGTGACCAAATAGACCAATTGGCTGGTAGGCGATATTACACTAGGTGGGATATGGCTTCTGGGTTTCACCAGATCCCTATTGCACCCGAGTCTATTGAAAAGATTGCTTTCGTCACTCCTGACGGCTTATGCGAGTACAAAACTATGCCTATCGAATTGTACACTGACGCCAGCAGCCCTGGTTTCGGCACCATACTTGTTCAGATCAGTAATGGTCGCCAGCATGTAGTCGCCTACTTTAGCATGCGTACGACAGACATAGAAAGTAGGTACCATTCGTACGAGCTCGAGACGTTGGCTGTAGTTCGTGCCATCAAACATTTCCGCCACTTCCTCTACGGCCGTCAGTGTAAGATAATAACCGACTGCAATGCTCTCAAGGCCTCGAAACACAAAAAGGACTCGCTACCCCGTATTCATAGATGGTGGTCGTATCTTCAAAATTTTGAATTTGAAATAGAGTACAGGAAAGGCGAGCGGATGCAGCACGCAGACTATCTAAGCAGAAAGAAACCCGGACCCCTTGAATGTTTTGTCTAGTAACCTTGATTGGGTAAATGTTGAACAAAGACGCGACAGTCAGTTGCGGTCTATGATAGATGCCTTGCATAACGGCGAAAACATCCCTGGGTATAGCCTTGAAGATCCAAGAAGAAGGCGTCCTTGAATTCGAACAGCTAGATTCTGTCTTAGGCCCACAGAAATTAATTGTTGTGCCGAAATCTTTTCAGTGGAGCTTACTTAAAACCTTTCAAGCTGCGTACGGATAGCGCGTTCCTGTGTTACGCGTAGTTGGGAAACACTGTCCACGCGTGAATTGGATACGCGTACAGCTCCTGTACGGACCGCCGCGAACCTGTACGCGAGGTCAATCGATCCAGAGCACTCCGCGAGCCCCAGTCGTTCGCCATGACTATTACTAAACTTTTTTGATTTTGCTCCTTACTTTTCTATTAGTTGCTAATAAAGTAGTCATCTTTTTTTTTAAATTCACCTATTGGAATTCTCAAGTCAATCGTTATTTCGATAATCAGTTAGTGTGCAATCCGTACGCACCTTCACAGCGCTCTCAAACACCCCAGTTGGGAAAAGACCCTTCATAAAATAAGGGAAACCTATCACTTCAACAGAATGAGTATCATAATATGTGATTTTGTCGACAACTGCATTTTTTTATCGAACATCAAAACGGACGTCCGGAGCCACACCGGTGCAGCTACACCCCATTGTTAAACCAGCTTTCCATTTGAAGTCATACATATTTACGTCACGGGCAAGCTGGGTACGAACTACGTCGAACAGGAGTACGTGGTGGTCACGGTGGATGTTTATACTAAATATGTACTGTTGCGTTACACTAATGACAAAAGTCAATACAGTACCCTGGCGAGCTTGAAGCAGGTTGTGCATTTGTTTGGAGCTCCGAAGCAAGCTATCGTCGACGGTGGGCCTGAATTTCTTGGCGAATACAAAACCTATTGTGATATGTTCAACATCACCATAGCACCTGGCGTGAGCAGAGCTAATGGACAGGTGGAACGTGTTATGGCAACGCTGAAGAATAGTCTCGTCATGATAAAAAATTACGAGAATCCGGAATGGCACGAGCTTTAAAAAGTCTTCAGCTTGCTCTCAACTGCACAGTCCACAGCACTACTGGTGTGGGTCCGCTCACATTACTGACGCGACATCGCAACTGCGTACCACCTGAATTGCTTAATCTAGTGAACCTAGATAACGCCTCGCTTGATATTGAAGCCTTAGAACGACACGTACAACAAAAAATGACACAAATGTCTGCTAAGGATAAAGCAAGGTTTGATAAGGGCAGAGCCAATATTTACCGCTTCCGAAGAGGAGAGTTTGTGTTAGTTAAAAATAACCCCAGGAACCAAACGTCTCAATTCAGTGTCCCTTATAAAATACACAGGGTACTCGACAACGACCGTTATCTCGTGTAGAAGGTAATAGGGCACCATGGGCGCCCTCGAAAGGTAGCACATGAGCAACTTCGACGGGCCTCCCAGCCCGGTGACATGTTACAGATAGCCGCGTCGCCGCAGGATGATGACACCCAGGCTGGTCCGTCTGACGCTGTGTTCACCATGGGGACTTCGCAGACGAACGCCTCAGCCCATGACGATCAGCAGGCAGATCTCTCTGGCGCTACAGCAACCTCACTGCAGTCGACCGCAACGGATGCATCGCTGCCCACAGATTCACAAGCATAAAATACCAGCGGTGAGCACCTTCTATAATAAATTTGTCTTGCCCATTTACTTGTGTACTCCATGGTGATGTGTTTACACAAAAAAAAAAAAAAAAATAACATTTTCACATGGTAAGATGCGTTTGCACACGAAAAGATGCCTTTGCACATGAAAAGATGCCTTTGCACACGAAAAGATGCGTTTGCACATATTAAAAAATAATAATAATAGCATTTGCACATGGTAAGATGCGTTTGCACACGAAAAGATGCCTTTGCACACGAAAAGATGCCTTTGCACACGAAAAGATGCTTTTGCACACGAAAAGATGCGTTTGCACACAAAAAAAAATGCTAGTGGCACGTAGTTGTCACAAGCCGTTGCAATGCTATTCTAAAGATCTGCCGTCACGTGGAGTGAGCAGAACTACATTAATTACTAATAACCGAATACTTAATCAATAGAGCTATGTGTACTGTGGAAGTACATGGCCTCACGATGTTATATTTCCCTTGTTACAGCTATTGGGGTACGACGCAGGGCACGCGTCGTGCATCAGTATGGCCGTGTCGCCGCGACAATTATAATTAATAATAATAAGTTTATTTTACATACTGATTTACAATGAAATAATTGTTATAAACATAACTAGCTAAGTTTAATCAAAACAAAAGTGTTGATGAGTAATTATTTTGGATTTTGTAAATTTATTGTCTTTTGTTTTAGGATGTTTAAAAACTAAATTTTGTTAATTAAGATAAATAAGCCCAGAACTAAATAATAATTAATTGTTTTTATTACTAGCAATAATTAACGTATTTTCGTTATGACATTGATCAAATATTCTATTAAAAGATGTGTTGCTACTCGTTTGTGACGCCATCATTGTTAACCTTTTATAAAGGCGTGACTTGAGTGCGGAGCGCTCAGTCTGCTGTTGGATCTCGTTCAGATAACATTGTAAGTAGAACCTCTGTTGGTTTAAATAAAGAAATATTGTCTGCTTTACGGTTTTTTTACTTGTTTTAAATAAATTTAATTCCTTTGCTTTGCTTTATGATTATTCATTGAATTGCTGACCAAATTAGAGTTCCTTCATTGAGTTATTGACCAAATTCAAGTTAATTGCTGTCATTCATTAAATAGCTGACCAAATTGAAAATAAATGTGTTTTACGCTATGAAATAATAAATTATTGTAGAATAAGAGCCGATGGCCTTATTAAGGTCAGCGGCTTTGCTTTTTTTTAAATAACTCCCCGACTGATATTTGACATATATAAAAGAATTAATATTAGATTATTTTGCAATATAAAGTCATCATTATTAACGGCGACAAGGCCAGGCGTTTCTTATAGGAGAGGGTTTGTAATGGAGTTTATACCGACCATGCTGCTCTAATGCGGATTGGCGAGTTTACGGTTATAACTTAAAAGTAATGTTAGCTTTATTTTAAACTATAACTATGTTCGTGAGAGTGACCTAGTCCGACGGCTTAGAATTGTCCGTTCCTCCTTATCCGTTTCAAAGAACATCACCGTGCCGGAGAGCACGGAGCACGGAGATGGATGTCAAATCCGGGCTTAAAAAATTTTGAAGAAAGAAAAAGTCAGTACTTATTATAATATAATTGAAGCCAGGATTTCAATGCAGGATCTTGAATTGAGGATTCGAAGCCACATTCTAGTTAAGGAACCAACGAGGCTGTGACGCTACACACTACCAAAGCATTGTATGAAATATCGATTTTATAAAATCGATAGCATAATGTACAAGAATAGCTCGTTTAGTAATATGACGGATAAAGATATGACATGATAATAGATGTAGTATTCATGGAGTCAGGCTAATGAGGCAGCTACTCCATTAGAGTTTCCGATCGTCCGCCATTACGGCGGTAATTGCAGCCGGCACGCCAGCTGTGCGCCGTTCGCCTTAACAACACATTTAATTTTTTTGATGAAGCATTGACTGTAAATACGACTCCATGCCCTGATGGCAAGCGGCGTGATGCTTTGGCATTTAGTTGATGATTTACAACCGAAAAAAAAACGTAGGAGGTTCTCAATTCGACGATTATTTTTTACCCGACTGCGTCAGAAGGAGGGTTATGTTTTTCGAGCGTATGTATGTATGAATGTATATATGTATGTATGTCATTTTCTTCGGCACGCGCTACAGCCTAAACGGCTGAACTGATTTTGACATGTGAGGTGTCGTTGAATTTGTCAAAATTGTGGTAGTGACATAGGCTATAAAAATTTTCAAAATGGCGCCTGTAAATGGGGGAAAAAAGGGGGGAAGTGTGTATTTTTTTCTCCTATCATAGCAATACGGGTACCAATTGAAAGGTCATTAAAAGATCATTTCAAAAATATAAATATCATATCATATTCATATTATTTTTTTAACAAAAAATGGCAAAAAGTGTACCAAGTGTACCATCTCATTTCTATACCATAAACTAAAACTAAAAAGTCTCAAATAAAATTATTATTATAAAAACAAAAAACCCGACTGCTTAGAAGTAATGAACTGAATAGAGAAAAGTTATTTATGTATGGCCACGCATAACTTTTTACAGAGTAGTCCAATTTTTAAAATTCTTTTTTTATTAAAAAGGGTACACTTTCGAAATGGTCCCATAGTCATCGTGTTAGGATCTGATGCTGAGATCCTGGAAAAATCGAAAGAACTCTTAAAATATAGGCACACTTGCAGCGATTTCGGTATTTGTGTATGTGTCAGTAGCTTGTTGGCTAGAAGAGCCGTATTATACACTCTCATACGTGTAGATTACGTGTCTAAAAATCACTAAAAAGTATTGAAAAAAATTTGATAAATCAATTGAACCGACTTTAAAACGACCTTCAAAGTAAAAAAATATTTCGTTAATAGTTGCTTTAATTTACAAGCATATCTATGAAGTCGGTGCTTTGCTTCGTTAAATAAACATTCCTTAAATTATAAGTTATCACTTCCACCTAGTAGGTCCCCTGTACCTACCCTTGTTAGTTTAATAGCTTTTTAGTTAATTAGTTAATAAGTTCATGAATAAACTTTCTTTTACAATTTGAGCTGACTAAACAAATTAAAATTGAATATTCCGCAAATTGATTAAATAAAACGTATAAATATTGCTCTCGCGCGTAAGTGATAATGCAAAGATGGAAGTGAACTGACTTGTTAGGAGTCGAAGGGAATCAACACTCCTTTTTGTTTGTGCACTACATCGTACCGAAACGCTATATCGCTAAGCGACATTTTTGTCGTAACTAGCCAAGACTGAAGCCCACCAGCTAGACCTGGACCCATTAAGATAATTTTATCGGCCCAGCCGGGATTCGAACCCTGGACCTTGGTCTTATTAATCCTCTACGCATACCACTGCGTCAGTGGCTTGCGTAGTAGGCCGTTAAATATCAATTATTGTGGAAGTCAGCTAATAACATATGAAGTGAATGACTTAAACGGAGGAATACCGCTATAACCAATGTAGGGTGTTGCCAACATATAATGCCTAACTTGGGAAAAAAGAAATTATTTTTTACCATTGTCATTTCTGAAAATTCTAAAGGCACATACGATTGTCTTTTATACATTTATTTTTTGGAAGATCGTCTGACTTTTTGTTGGACCAAGAAACGGACCGACTTTTCCACCTTCTATATCCAAGGCTGATTTGCTGATCCACGAGGATTTCCCCACGTTAAAAAAAGGTATAGAAAATAGGTATTGCGCGTCTATTTTTCAAATGTACATCAGTGGATCTGCTGGTCGTATTAGCAAGTCTATGGACGGGCAATTTGTATCGAACGCGACGTCGGAATGTTATCTATTTATTGCTGCCCATCGACCCAACACGCGCTGCCGTGGCGACACCGACACCGATGCCTCTGTTTTATTACAATGCCTTATGTTAAACGTTCGACCTTCCTACCACGTATGAGTATGTCTATAGATTTTGCATGTGTTACACAATAGCCCAAACAACAGAAACTTTCATTTTTATTTATTACATAATACGTATGTTATTTTTACCCGACTGCCACAGATGGAGGGTAATGTTTTTCGAGCGTATGTATTTGTGTATCTCCATTTCTTCGGCACGCGCCAAAGCTTAAACGGCTGGACAGATTGAGGCATATGAGGTGTCGTTAAATTTGTCAAAATTGCGGTAGTCACATAGGCTATATAAATTTTCAAAAAAGCGACTCTAAACGGCGGAAAATTCGGGGTTTCACTAGTTTTAGTTTTTTTTTTGTAAGGGAGTGCTGTTGGGACACATATGAGTACGTAATGCAACATGATCCGAATGCAGAGTTGGTTTTCAGAGCGTCGCCCGTTGGAGAGTTGGTTCGTATAACTCCCCGAATACACACCGTCACGCCTAAGAACAATTGTAATTTCTGGCAATAAAATAGGTATTAGAAACAGATCGTATTATTGGGAATTGAGCGGCAGATGCCATCCCCAACTATAAATACTCTAAAGGTTAAATGGAAAGTGTATAACAGAGCAACAGTGCGCAGTATTTGACACCACTCTGCACTGTTCTCGTCAACCTGAAACATAGGTGTTGAGCTTTATATACCTCTAATTTTATCAGCAAATGGTAACCGTACTGAAACTGGAACAACAAATATTGCTTAGCAGCAAAATCAAGCATGGCGGCGTCCCCTGCGAGCCACGCCAGAAAGAGCTACTGCTAAATCCTATTTACTTTAAAATAAACTCATTTATTTATAAAGCGTAGAGCCATAGAGTTTGACCTAAATTCCCACCGACAACGGAGGGCAGCACAGGAGAACAAACGAAGCTTAATAATGATAAAGTTGCGCTCCCCGAGTAATACGAGCGCGAACTTCGTAAACAAGTTATATGTATTCGAGTCGAAGAAGAAATTATTAAAACTTGCCTCGCCTTCACTAAGTTAACATAACATTCTACACTTATTACCACTCCCATATTATGCTACGGCTAAGTTATGAAAGCGTTGATAAAATTACAGAATAAAGCCAAAATATAATACAAAACATAGCACATTCGTAAGTTATTCCAATTTTTTTCAGTCCAAAAAATCAGTGGCACAGGATACATTACATCTGATTTTCACTATTACATAATTTATTCTTACTAATCGCCTACATGAACATATTACAGAAATTAACTGTCCCTAAGCTAAGTATAAACGCTGTTTCAAAATGTGTTTAAAATGTGTTTCAGGCGACAGTGCTTTCCTTACATAATATAAGGCTTGTTTAAACATGTATTCTGCTGATAAGGCAAGTAGGTAATAATTACAAATTTTATATTAAAACTAATCCCACTTTTCTTATTTCCAAAAAGTTTTTAGTAGTAGCATAGTTGTGCAGCTTGTGGTATACTTGGATGGGCACGTTAGGACAATAATTCCGGATATCATTAACATTTGATGATGATCAAAAACATTGCCCTCGTTCGAGACCACCCATTAATCCATATGAAGAAGCGTGGCTGGTATAAACTCCTAATCTTTTATCGTAAAAGAAAGAAGATTTAGTCTCCCATATTATGGTGCTAATTGTCAAACGCGATCTCATAAGGCATGCTAGCATAATTTTGATTATCCTAACCAATTTAAAACCGCACTGTTCTATGGGTTACCAGGTAAATAAACATGGAAATAAAAAAAAAACACTTTATTTAAGCATAAGGAATCAAGCAAGAAATAAAAGTCATAGGTTTTCTTTTTTAGATGGTATTTAAGGTAGGTATTTGAAAACAAATATTCGCTGACCGAAAATTACTTGTAAACAATGAATAGTTGATTTTTTCTTAAATGCTTCAACACACATTTCAATCCAAACCAGAACCTCCTCAGGAGATATAATAACCCGTAATCCTCAAATGCAAGTCGCAATTTTAACATATTATATAACTAATATCTTGTCTTAGTAACAAAGATTATTGTACCTATACCTACCGACAGACGGAGAAACGTTTATATAAATTATAAAAAATAATTACAAACAGTCATTTACTACTGCATACCTACCATCAACTATAATAGCGACTCAACTGTAGATCCAAACTCAATTGCAGTGTAGGTTATTATTACGCAATAACGTCAGATCGGTTTTGGTCTACAGTTGAGTCGCTATAATAGTTGATAGTAGGTATTATGTTGCTATTCTTTGTACGTAAGTATATTATTTATAATGCAATTTACTTTATTACATGAGAACGTTGTTTATAACGTGTAGGGGTATAATCACGCTATAGGTCTCTAGCGCTTTTAAATGCAGTAATTACCCGTAAGTAGGGGAAAGGGGGGCACAGTGAATCACTTTTTTTTCTAAGTCGTGTACTGCATTAATGATTAAAGCAATATTATTTCCATTTGTCTTTAGGTGTCACTGAGGGTTTTGTTTATATAAAATAACCTCCAAATTAACCAAGAACCTTATGTTTTCTTACTAATTTACTATTTTTTAAAAAATGGAGCATGATCCAGTGTACCCCAAGTATGGGGCACTATGGATTTTCCTTTGGGGCACTATGGATCATCATGGGGCACAGTGAACTTTTCGTTGATTAGACATACAAACTTAGCATGGGGCACTTTGAACATTCTTGAAGACATTGGGCAGTAAATAAAATAAAGTGAAATTTTCTAAAAATCACGTATAATATAAAACTTATAATCTAATCTAATACAAAATCATATTTTCTGAGGTATTCGGTAACAGTCTCATAAAATAAAAACAACAAACATAAAGTCAATCAAACATTTTTAAAATTATTAATTGTTTAACGTGCCAATATTAGGCAAATCACAACTCTTAGTCTTTTATTAATTATCAAGATTCTAATTATTTATTATCTCCTACTACTACTAGTATTTTAACAAATCAAAGAGAAACGGATAAAATTACAAATAATAACAATACTTATATGAAAAATTAGCGCAAATCAATTTTAGAAAAATTGAGATCAAATTTATAAACACCCTGCTGCCTTTTTGTACCACTAGTAAAAGAAGGTTTTGGTAAAATCAATGTTATGTCCTCTATAAGAACTGTAGCTATATCAGGTACATTGGGTAATAGGAATGCATTTTTAATTTTGGAAGATTTTCTTAAAAAACTCACTTCTATCTCACTTTGGTTCCTTGCTCCAATCACTTTTGCTAAATAGAACACTTTTCTGTTACCAGTAATAAACTGTACTAAGATATAGTCTCCTTCTTTAGGAAAGGAATCAAGAGGAATAAAGTTTTCAGATATTTCCATTTGCTCTTCTTCATTTTCGTCATCATAGTCAGCTTCTTCTTCAGAACAAACACTCATGTAGTCATTTTCTTCTTCACTTGACTCTGACAGTAATTGCTTCTTTTTCTTGGTTTTCGTATTCCTACGTTTTTGCTTTTGCTTTTTCTGGGGCTTTTGATTATCAATTATGTTGTCTTCATTACAAGTCTCCTGCAGAACTTTTCGTTTTAGAGTTGTTGCTTCCTTGTTCTTTTTTCTTACCGTTTCTGCATATCGCTGCTCAATTTCCAATTTATTAGGGGTATCAGTAGCAACCATCGATTTTCCTTTACGTCTTTGTGCTCGTCCACCTTTTCTAAGTCCAGCTTTAGGAAGTCCTCTAAATTGAAATGGACTAATAAATTTTTTTGATGTTTCAGAATTTTCAACAGTTATTGGCAGTTTTGAATCAGTAAGGATTGGTTCCTCTAAATCAGAGACGTTTGATCGTTCTAAAGTTGGGGATGGAGTTCTAGATGGCAGGTGTTGACTAGGTAATGGCGTGTTTGACAGTAATTGAAATACAGAGATATGTGGGTCAGGCGATACATTTCTAGAATGCGGACTTAGGGTAGGTAGTATTGTACTTTGCTTAAATAAAGATGAAGTTGTTGCTTCGTCTAAACACAATGAGGTCAATACAGATGGAGATACTCTGTCATAAGGATACTCCATGATTTCGTCTCCGGCTTCATAGCTCGATATATTCTGACTTATATCATGTTGTTGATCTAATATTGTTTGTGGTTGTGAATTCCTTATTGTATTGTCAACTAGAGGACTAGACTTTTCAATTTCTCGGTCTGTAACCTCACTTGGTGCAAAATCTAAATCAGTAAACACATCCCTGTTAAAGGGATATATTCCTGTGGTTTGAAAGGCACTGCATATATTTGCAGGGGTCATGGACTTCATGTGGGCCTGTCTTATGCATTGAGCCACCTCATATATCGTTAAAGTCTTTCCAGGGTTCCTCATAAGCCAGCTGTCTACTGCTGCGTTATATGCAAGCTTGAATGGTTTAAATATTGCCACGTCTAATGGTTGAAGCTTTCCAGTTGAATGAGGGGGAACCGTCAAAATGGTAACTCCATTTTCTTTTGCAAGATTTATAGCGTCTATACAGATGTGGGCTTCAAAGTTGTCCATTATAAGCAATGATGGGTTTTTTTTACTGCTCTGTGTGTGGTCGATAAAATGTTGGATTGTTTTTACAAACAACTTACTGTTCATCCAACCTGTTGGAGTAGCTAATCCCAGAGTACCGGCAGGAGCGCCAGCTATCATGTGTTGTTTGAAGTGGACCCGTGGAAAAATAATTACAGGGGGCAAGGCTTGGCCTAATGCACCAACAATGCAACAAGTTGTTACATTTGTACCTTTTTCGGCACTCGTCACTTTGCTTACCTGTTTTTGGCCTCGTTCTGCTAAGACTTTACCGGGCTTTTGCACTGTAGTTGTGTTGGTCTCATCTAAATTAAATACTCTAGTTCCATTGCCAAAGTTTGGCTCTCTCTGCATAACATTTTGCAAATTGTCAAAAAATTTCCGACGTTGTGTCGATTAAAAGATGTAGCTCTGCTTAAACTGCATCCTTCTGGTGTCCTTAAACTTAAAATGGAATGGCGTTTTCTAAAGTGGTACAACCAATCGACACCGGCAGCTTGTGAATCATGCCATTTATTTGGAACTGACACATCATTCTTGCATGCCATCTGATAAGCAAGTTGACGGACGTCGATAGGAGTTAATCCATAAAACATCTGATCATCGTAAATATTTTTCGATTATCACTTTATTAGTACTTTTCGGAATACTACCCACCACCGACTTGTTATGCTCAAAAATCTAAGGAAAACACGTTTAAATTGAGAATGCGGAGGAAGAAAAGGGAGTTAATAAAAAAGCTTCGTAAAGCAAAGTCTATGGGCGACAACCATCTTAGTCATCAACTGTCCAGAGCTCTACGATCAATCCTTAAACTCATTCAAGGAATATCTCTTCAAATATCAGAAAGCCGCGATAACTTATACAGGGCTAAACACGAAGTCAATTTTGATAAAAACCCCTTTGAGTACTCAAAAAGCATTTTCAAGGAAAAAAAGGGAAAACTTGTCCTAACCAATGAGCAGATTTACGACCACTTTAAAAGCACATATGAGGTACCAAGACAGGGGAGGCTATATTCAGATCCTCATACACTAAGGCCTAGCAATCCTCTAGCAAACTTTCAAAGTATTCCACCCACCATAGAGGAAATAAACAATACTATCAGGAAGAAAACATCTAAATCTGCACCAGGCCCTGATGGCATCCCCTATATTGTGTACAAAAAATGTGCTTCAGTCCGTAAACATCTCTTAAACATATTTAATAAGATCTGGCTAGGACAACAAATACCAGCGACATTTGGCGAAGCGATTTTTGTCCTCATCCCAAAAAAAGTCGAAGTAACTCATCCAAAGGACACTAGACCGATAGCTCTAACTAATACTATTTCCAAATTATTTTTCAGTATATTGCAAACAAAAATGACAAAGCACATGATAAACAATAGGTATTTCAGGCCTAATCACCAGAAAGGGTTTTTGCCCGGAATTTCTGGTTGCCTGGAACACAATTCACTTCTAGGCGAAAGTCTCAAGGATGCTAGAAAATATGAAAGGCAAATTACGATCTGCTGGATAGACCTAGAAAATGCGTTTGGTTCTGTCCAGCATGATCTATTGACTTTCGCCTTGAGGTGGTACAATTTTCCTGATCTAGTTATTGATTTAATCACTTCTTACTATTCAAAATTGAAATTCACCATAGCAGTAAACAATGAGTACTCAAAACCCCTACATTACAATGTGGGGCTGTTTCAAGGTTGCTGCTTATCCCCAATAGCTTTTAGTGTAGTCATCAATATTCTAATAGATAAATTAATTGTTCAAGAAAAGAAATGGGGCTATCGGTTTAAAATTAACAATAAATATACAGAGTCCATCTTAGCTTTTGCAGATGACCTTGCTTTACTGACACGAAACCCAAAACATTGTCAGGAGCTATTGAATGTAGTGGATGAGTTCTGCTCATGGACTGGTGGGCTGAGGGTAAAGCCAAGCAAATGTCACTGTCTATGTCTGGGGAGACGAAATACTAAATTTACATCTTATGATCCGGGTCTCTCTATTAGTGGCCAAAGTGTAACCACCATTGCTGAAGCATTGCCTTTTAAGTTCCTCGGTAGAAAGATTGATTACAAAGGACGCACACCATCCCTTGAGGTAGTCGTCGATAACTTCATAAATGACCTTAATATGGTAGACCAACAGCCCATTAACAATATAAAAAAAGCGTGGGTCTATGACAACTATCTCACTTCACGTCTGACTTGGCCATTCCTCGTTTATGATATTGGCAGAACCCATCTGGCAAAACTAGATGCAAATGTCATAAAAACATTGAAGTCTTGGTTTGGTCTAGCACTCTCGGCTGACCCCTCAACTCTATTTAAGGCAAGTAGGTAATAATTACAAATTTTATATTAAAACTAATCCCACTTTTCTTATTTCCAAAAAGTTTTTAGTAGTAGCATAGTTGTGCAGCTTGTGGTATACTTGGATGGGCACGTTAGGACAATAATTCCGGATATCATTAACATTTGATGATGATCAAAAACATTGCCCTCGTTCGAGACCACCCATTAATCCATATGAAGAAGCGTGGCTGGTATAAACTCCTAATCTTTTATCGTAAAAGAAAGAAGATTTAGCCTACATGAACATATTACAGAAATTAACTGTCCCTAAGCTAAGTATAAACGCTGTTTCAAAATGTGTTACTTGTAAACAATGAATAGTTGATTTTTTCTTAAATGCTTCAACACACATTTCAATCCAAACCAGAACCTCCTCAGGAGATATAATAACCCGTAATCCTCAAATGCAAGTCGCAATTTTAACATATATATAACTAATATCTTGTCTTAGTAACAAAGATATAAGGACGGAGAAACGTTGTCATTTACTACTGCATACCTACCATCAACTTAAACGACTCAACTGTATCCAAACTCAATTGCAGTGTAGGTTATTATTACGCAATAACGTCAGATCGGTTTTGGTCTACAGTTGAGTCGCTATAATAGTTGATAGTAGGTATTATGTTGCTATTCTTTGTACGTAAGTATATTATTTATAATGCAATTTACTTTATTACATGAGAACGTTGTTTATAACGTGTAGGGGTATAATCACGCTATAGGTCTCTAGCGCTTTTAAATGCAGTAATTACCCGTAAGTACGGGGAAAGGGGGGCACAGTGAATCGCTTTTTTTTCTAAGTCGTCTACTGCATTAATGATTAAAGCCATATTATTTCCATTTGCCTTTAGGTGTCACTGAGGGTTTTGTTTATATAAAATAACCTCCAAATTAACCAAGAACCTTATGTTTTCTTACTAATTTACTATTTTTTAAAAAATGGAGCATGATCCAGTGTACCCCAAGTATGGGGCACTATGGATTTTCCTTTGGGGCACTATGGATCATCATGGGGCACAGTGAACTTTTCGTTGATTAGACATACAAACTTAGCATGGGGCACTTTGAACATTCTTGAAGACATTGGGCAGTAAATAAAATAAAGTGAAATTTTCTAAAAATCACGTATAATATAAAACTTATAATCTAATCTAATACAAAATCATATTTTCTGAGGTATTCGGTAACAGTCTCATAAAATAAAAACAACAAACATAAAGTCAATCAAACATTTTTAAAATTATTAATTGTTTAACGTGCCAATATTAGGCAAATCACAACTCTTAGTCTTTTATTAATTATCAAGATTCTAATTATTTATTATCTCCTACTACTACTAGTATTTTAACAAATCAAAGAGAAACGGATAAAATTACAAATAATAACAATACTTATATGAAAAATTAGCGCAAATCAATTTTAGAAAAATTGAGATCAAATTTATAAACACCCTGCTGCCTTTTTGTACCACTAGTAAAAGAAGGTTTTGGTAAAATCAATGTTATGTCCTCTATAAGAACTGTAGCTATATCAGGTACATTGGGTAATAGGAATGCATTTTTAATTTTGGAAGATTTTCTTAAAAAACTCACTTCTATCTCACTTTGGTTCCTTGCTCCAATCACTTTTGCTAAATAGAACACTTTTCTGTTACCAGTAATAAACTGTACTAAGATATAGTCTCCTTCTTTAGGAAAGGAATCAAGAGGAATTTTTCAGATATTTCCATTTGCTCTTCTTCATTTTCGTCATCATAGTCAGCTTCTTCTTCAGAACAAACACTCATGTAGTCATTTTCTTCTTCACTTGACTCTGACAGTAATTGCTTCTTTTTCTTGGTTTTCGTATTCCTACGTTTTTGCTTTTGCTTTTTCTGGGGCTTTTGATTATCAATTATGTTGTCTTCATTACAAGTCTCCTGCAGAACTTTTCGTTTTAGAGTTGTTGCTTCCTTGTTCTTTTTTCTTACCGTTTCTGCATATCGCTGCTCAATTTCCAATTTATTAGGGGTATCAGTAGCAACCATCGATTTTCCTTTACGTCTTTGTGCTCGTCCACCTTTTCTAGGTCCAGCTTGAGGAAGTCCTCTAAATTGAAATGGACTAATGAATTTTTTTGATGTTTCAGAATTTTCAACAGTTATTGGCTGTTTTGAATCAGTAAGGATTGGTTCCTCTAAATCAGAGACGTTTGATCGTTCTAAAGTTGGGGATGGAGTTCTAGATGGCAGGTGTTGACTAGGTAATGGCGTGTTTGACAGTAATTGAAATACAGAGATATGTGGGTCAGGCGATACATTTCTAGAATGCGGAAGGGTAGGTAGTATTGTACTTTGCTTAAATAGAGATGAAGTTGTTGCTTCGTCTAAACACAATGAGGTCAATACAGATGGAGATACTCTGTCATAAGGATACTCCATGATTTCGTCTCCGGCTTCATAGCTCGCTATATTCTGACTTATATCATGTTGTTGATCTAATATTGTTTGTGGTTGTGAATTCCTTTTGTATTGTCAACTAGAGGACTAGGTTTTTCAATTTCTCGGTCTGTAACCTCACTTGGTGCAAAATCTAAATCAGTAAACACATCCCTGTTAAAGGGATATATTCCTGTGGTTTGAAAGGCACTGCATATATTTGCAGGGGTCATGGACTTCATGTGGGCCTGTCTTATGCATTGAGCCACCTCATATATCGTTAAAGTCTTTCCAGGGTTCCTCATAAGCCAGCTGTCTACTGCTGCGTTATATGCAAGCTTGAATGGTTTAAATATTGCCACGTCTAATGGTTGAAGCTTTCCAGTTGAATGAGGGGGAACCGTCAAAATGGTAACTCCATTTTCTTTTGCAAGATTTATAGCGTCTATACAGATGTGGGCTTCAAAGTTGTCCATTATAAGCAATGATGGGTTTTTTTTACTGCTCTGTGTGTGGTCGATAAAATGTTGGATTGTTTTTACAAACAACTTACTGTTCATCCAACCTGTTGGAGTAGCTAATCCCAGAGTACCGGCAGGAGCGCCAGCTATCATGTGTTGTTTGAAGTGGACCCGTGGAAAAATAATTACAGGGGGCAAGGCTTGGCCTAATGCACCAACAATGCAACAAGTTGTTACATTTGTACCTTTTTCGGCACTCGTCACTTTGCTTACCTGTTTTTGGCCTCGTTCTGCTAAGACTTTACCGGGCTTTTGCACTGTAGTTGTGTTGGTCTCATCTAAATTAAATACTCTAGTTCCATTGCCAAAGTTTGGCTCTCTCTGCATAACATTTTGCAAATTGTCAAAAAATTTCCGAATTAAAAGATGTAGCTCTGCTTAAACTACATCCTTCTGGTGTCCTTAAACTTAAAATGGAATGGCGTTTTCTAAAGTGGTACAACCAATCGACACCGGCAGCTTGTGAATCATGCCATTTATTTGGAACTGACACATCATTCTTGCATGCCATCTGATAAGCAAGTTGACGGACGTCGATAGGAGTTAATCCATAAAACATCTGATCATCGTAAATATTTTTCGATTATCACTTTATTAGTACTTTTCGGATTTGTTATGCTCAAAAATCTAAGGAAAACACGTTTAAATTGAGAATGCGGAGGAAGAAAAGGGAGTTAATAAAAAAGCTTCGTAAAGCAAAGTCTATGGGCGACAACCATCTTAGTCATCAACTGTCCAGAGCTCTACGATCAATCCTTAAACTCATTCAAGGAATATCTCTTCAAATATCAGAAAGCCGCGATAACTTATACAGGGCTAAACACGAAGTCAATTTTGATAAAAACCCCTTTGAGTACTCAAAAAGCATTTTCAAGGAAAAAAAGGGAAAACTTGTCCTAACCAATGAGCAGATTTACGACCACTTTAAAAGCACATATGAGGTACCAAGACAGGGGAGGCTATATTCAGATCCTCATACACTAAGGCCTAGCAATCCTCTAGCAAACTTTCAAAGTATTCCACCCACCATAGAGGTAATAAACAATACTATCAAGAAGAAAGCATCTAAAATCTGCACCAGGCCCTGATGGCATCCCCTATATTGTGTACAAAAATGTGTCTTCAGCCGCAAACATCTCTTAAACAGAATCACAAGATCTGGCTAGGACAACAAGTACCAGCCACATTTGGCGAAGTGATTTTTGTCCTCATCCCAAAAAAAATCAAGAACTTATCCAAAGGACACTAGACCGATAGCTCTAACTAATACTATTTCCAAATTATTTTTCAGTATATTGCAAACAAAAATGTCAAAGCACATGATAAACAATAGGTATTTCAGGCCTAATCACCAGAAAGGGTTTTTGCCCTGCATTTGTGGTTGCCTGGAACACAATTCACTTCTAGGCCAAAGTCTCAAGGATGTGATAAATATGAAAGGCAAATTACGATCTGCTGGATAGACCTAGAAAATGCGTTTGGTTCTGTCCAGCATGATCTATTGACTTTCGCCTTGAGGTGGTACAATTTTCCTGATCTAGTTATTGATTTAATCACTTCTTACTATTGAAATTTACCATAGCAGTAAACAATGAGTACTCAAAACCTCTACATTACAATGTGGGGCTGTTTCAAGGTTGCTGCTTATCCCCAATAGCTTTTAATGTAGTCATCAATATTCTAATAGATAAATTAATTGTTCAAGAAAAGAAATGGGGCTATCGGTTTAAAATTAACAATAAATATACAGAGTCCATCTTAGCTTTTGCAGATGACCTTGCTTTACTGACACGAAACCCAAAACATTGTCAGGAGCTATTGAATGTAGTGGATGAGTTCTGCTCATGGACTGGTGGGCTGAGGGTAAAGCCAAGCAAATGTCACTGTCTATGTCTGGGGAGACGAAATACTAAATTTACATCTTATGATCCGGGTCTCTCTATTAGTGGCCAAAGTGTAACCACCATTGCTGAAGCATTGCCTTTTAAGTTCCTCGGTAGAAAGATTGATTACACGCACACCTCAAATGCAAGTCGCAATTTTAACATATTATATAACTAATATCTTGTCTTAGTAACAAAGATTATTGTACCTATACCTACCGACAGACGGAGAAACGTTTATATAAATTATAAAAAATAATTACAAACAGTCATTTACTACTGCATACCTACCATCAACTATAATAGCGACTCAACTGTAGATCCAAACTCAATTGCAGTGTAGGTTATTATTACGCAATAACGTCAGATCGGTTTTGGTCTACAGTTGAGTCGCTATAATAGTTGATAGTAGGTATTATGTTGCTATTCTTTGTACGTAAGTATATTATTTATAATGCAATTTACTTTATTACATGAGAACGTTGTTTATAACGTGTAGGGGTATAATCACGCTATAGGTCTCTAGCGCTTTTAAATGCAGTAATTACCCGTAAGTAGGGGAAAGGGGGGCACAGTGAATCACTTTTTTTTCTAAGTCGTGTACTGCATTAATGATTAAAGCAATATTATTTCCATTTGTCTTTAGGTGTCACTGAGGGTTTTGTTTATATAAAATAACCTCCAAATTAACCAAGAACCTTATGTTTTCTTACTAATTTACTATTTTTTAAAAAATGGAGCATGATCCAGTGTACCCCAAGTATGGGGCACTATGGATTTTCCTTTGGGGCACTATGGATCATCATGGGGCACAGTGAACTTTTCGTTGATTAGACATACAAACTTAGCATGGGGCACTTTGAACATTCTTGAAGACATTGGGCAGTAAATAAAATAAAGTGAAATTTTCTAAAAATCACGTATAATATAAAACTTATAATCTAATCTAATACAAAATCATATTTTCTGAGGTATTCGGTAACAGTCTCATAAAATAAAAACAACAAACATAAAGTCAATCAAACATTTTTAAAATTATTAATTGTTTAACGTGCCAATATTAGGCAAATCACAACTCTTAGTCTTTTATTAATTATCAAGATTCTAATTATTTATTATCTCCTACTACTACTAGTATTTTAACAAATCAAAGAGAAACGGATAAAATTACAAATAATAACAATACTTATATGAAAAATTAGCGCAAATCAATTTTAGAAAAATTGAGATCAAATTTATAAACACCCTGCTGCCTTTTTGTACCACTAGTAAAAGAAGGTTTTGGTAAAATCAATGTTATGTCCTCTATAAGAACTGTAGCTATATCAGGTACATTGGGTAATAGGAATGCATTTTTAATTTTGGAAGATTTTCTTAAAAAACTCACTTCTATCTCACTTTGGTTCCTTGCTCCAATCACTTTTGCTAAATAGAACACTTTTCTGTTACCAGTAATAAACTGTACTAAGATATAGTCTCCTTCTTTAGGAAAGGAATCAAGAGGAATAAAGTTTTCAGATATTTCCATTTGCTCTTCTTCATTTTCGTCATCATAGTCAGCTTCTTCTTCAGAACAAACACTCATGTAGTCATTTTCTTCTTCACTTGACTCTGACAGTAATTGCTTCTTTTTCTTGGTTTTCGTATTCCTACGTTTTTGCTTTTGCTTTTTCTGGGGCTTTTGATTATCAATTATGTTGTCTTCATTACAAGTCTCCTGCAGAACTTTTCGTTTTAGAGTTGTTGCTTCCTTGTTCTTTTTTCTTACCGTTTCTGCATATCGCTGCTCAATTTCCAATTTATTAGGGGTATCAGTAGCAACCATCGATTTTCCTTTACGTCTTTGTGCTCGTCCACCTTTTCTAAGTCCAGCTTTAGGAAGTCCTCTAAATTGAAATGGACTAATAAATTTTTTTGATGTTTCAGAATTTTCAACAGTTATTGGCAGTTTTGAATCAGTAAGGATTGGTTCCTCTAAATCAGAGACGTTTGATCGTTCTAAAGTTGGGGATGGAGTTCTAGATGGCAGGTGTTGACTAGGTAATGGCGTGTTTGACAGTAATTGAAATACAGAGATATGTGGGTCAGGCGATACATTTCTAGAATGCGGACTTAGGGTAGGTAGTATTGTACTTTGCTTAAATAAAGATGAAGTTGTTGCTTCGTCTAAACACAATGAGGTCAATACAGATGGAGATACTCTGTCATAAGGATACTCCATGATTTCGTCTCCGGCTTCATAGCTCGATATATTCTGACTTATATCATGTTGTTGATCTAATATTGTTTGTGGTTGTGAATTCCTTATTGTATTGTCAACTAGAGGACTAGACTTTTCAATTTCTCGGTCTGTAACCTCACTTGGTGCAAAATCTAAATCAGTAAACACATCCCTGTTAAAGGGATATATTCCTGTGGTTTGAAAGGCACTGCATATATTTGCAGGGGTCATGGACTTCATGTGGGCCTGTCTTATGCATTGAGCCACCTCATATATCGTTAAAGTCTTTCCAGGGTTCCTCATAAGCCAGCTGTCTACTGCTGCGTTATATGCAAGCTTGAATGGTTTAAATATTGCCACGTCTAATGGTTGAAGCTTTCCAGTTGAATGAGGGGGAACCGTCAAAATGGTAACTCCATTTTCTTTTGCAAGATTTATAGCGTCTATACAGATGTGGGCTTCAAAGTTGTCCATTATAAGCAATGATGGGTTTTTTTTACTGCTCTGTGTGTGGTCGATAAAATGTTGGATTGTTTTTACAAACAACTTACTGTTCATCCAACCTGTTGGAGTAGCTAATCCCAGAGTACCGGCAGGAGCGCCAGCTATCATGTGTTGTTTGAAGTGGACCCGTGGAAAAATAATTACAGGGGGCAAGGCTTGGCCTAATGCACCAACAATGCAACAAGTTGTTACATTTGTACCTTTTTCGGCACTCGTCACTTTGCTTACCTGTTTTTGGCCTCGTTCTGCTAAGACTTTACCGGGCTTTTGCACTGTAGTTGTGTTGGTCTCATCTAAATTAAATACTCTAGTTCCATTGCCAAAGTTTGGCTCTCTCTGCATAACATTTTGCAAATTGTCAAAAAATTTCCGACGTTGTGTCGATTAAAAGATGTAGCTCTGCTTAAACTGCATCCTTCTGGTGTCCTTAAACTTAAAATGGAATGGCGTTTTCTAAAGTGGTACAACCAATCGACACCGGCAGCTTGTGAATCATGCCATTTATTTGGAACTGACACATCATTCTTGCATGCCATCTGATAAGCAAGTTGACGGACGTCGATAGGAGTTAATCCATAAAACATCTGATCATCGTAAATATTTTTCGATTATCACTTTATTAGTACTTTTCGGAATACTACCCACCACCGACTTGTTATGCTCAAAAATCTAAGGAAAACACGTTTAAATTGAGAATGCGGAGGAAGAAAAGGGAGTTAATAAAAAAGCTTCGTAAAGCAAAGTCTATGGGCGACAACCATCTTAGTCATCAACTGTCCAGAGCTCTACGATCAATCCTTAAACTCATTCAAGGAATATCTCTTCAAATATCAGAAAGCCGCGATAACTTATACAGGGCTAAACACGAAGTCAATTTTGATAAAAACCCCTTTGAGTACTCAAAAAGCATTTTCAAGGAAAAAAAGGGAAAACTTGTCCTAACCAATGAGCAGATTTACGACCACTTTAAAAGCACATATGAGGTACCAAGACAGGGGAGGCTATATTCAGATCCTCATACACTAAGGCCTAGCAATCCTCTAGCAAACTTTCAAAGTATTCCACCCACCATAGAGGAAATAAACAATACTATCAGGAAGAAAACATCTAAATCTGCACCAGGCCCTGATGGCATCCCCTATATTGTGTACAAAAAATGTGCTTCAGTCCGTAAACATCTCTTAAACATATTTAATAAGATCTGGCTAGGACAACAAATACCAGCGACATTTGGCGAAGCGATTTTTGTCCTCATCCCAAAAAAAGTCGAAGTAACTCATCCAAAGGACACTAGACCGATAGCTCTAACTAATACTATTTCCAAATTATTTTTCAGTATATTGCAAACAAAAATGACAAAGCACATGATAAACAATAGGTATTTCAGGCCTAATCACCAGAAAGGGTTTTTGCCCGGAATTTCTGGTTGCCTGGAACACAATTCACTTCTAGGCGAAAGTCTCAAGGATGCTAGAAAATATGAAAGGCAAATTACGATCTGCTGGATAGACCTAGAAAATGCGTTTGGTTCTGTCCAGCATGATCTATTGACTTTCGCCTTGAGGTGGTACAATTTTCCTGATCTAGTTATTGATTTAATCACTTCTTACTATTCAAAATTGAAATTCACCATAGCAGTAAACAATGAGTACTCAAAACCCCTACATTACAATGTGGGGCTGTTTCAAGGTTGCTGCTTATCCCCAATAGCTTTTAGTGTAGTCATCAATATTCTAATAGATAAATTAATTGTTCAAGAAAAGAAATGGGGCTATCGGTTTAAAATTAACAATAAATATACAGAGTCCATCTTAGCTTTTGCAGATGACCTTGCTTTACTGACACGAAACCCAAAACATTGTCAGGAGCTATTGAATGTAGTGGATGAGTTCTGCTCATGGACTGGTGGGCTGAGGGTAAAGCCAAGCAAATGTCACTGTCTATGTCTGGGGAGACGAAATACTAAATTTACATCTTATGATCCGGGTCTCTCTATTAGTGGCCAAAGTGTAACCACCATTGCTGAAGCATTGCCTTTTAAGTTCCTCGGTAGAAAGATTGATTACAAAGGACGCACACCATCCCTTGAGGTAGTCGTCGATAACTTCATAAATGACCTTAATATGGTAGACCAACAGCCCATTAACAATATAAAAAAAGCGTGGGTCTATGACAACTATCTCACTTCACGTCTGACTTGGCCATTCCTCGTTTATGATATTGGCAGAACCCATCTGGCAAAACTAGATGCAAATGTCATAAAAACATTGAAGTCTTGGTTTGGTCTAGCACTCTCGGCTGACCCCTCAACTCTATTCAGAGATTACAATAATTTTGGGTTAAAACTAAAAAGGCCATCGGAACTCTATAAACACCTCAGGGTTACCAGAACGCACATTCTAGTTAAGTCCCAGGACGAACTAGTTGCATCACTTCCTAAAGACGAGGGTGCCGGAAAACTTGACTCTAGGCTTCAATTTTACAAACAATTTATGGCAGGGGCTCAGGTAAATAGAACCGGGTTGGGTGCAAGACGTAAAAAGGAAGACCAAGACATAATAAAATCTTTTCTTAAACAAGATGAGGACGACAACTACAAAGTGCATGCCATGAACCTAGAAATGCAAAACGAGTGGTTAAACTTAGGCGAGTTCTGCATCCCTCTGGCTCTGAAGTGGCGCGCCTTGCTGTACGATTGGTCTCCTGCCTTATTGAAATTTTATCTTAATGCCTTTCAACTGACTCTCCCAGATCAGAGTAACCTAGTAAGATGGGGAAAAGCCTCGGAAAAATCTTGCTATACCTGTGGTGAGGCAGTGGGCACTGCAAGGCACTTATTGGTAGGGTGCAAGGTGCTCCTGGACAGGGGTCTCTACTCACGCCGCCACGACAGAGTACTAGAAATCATACGTGAAGCTATAAGCCTTTCAGTAGCTAGGGCTCAAAAAGGGTTGACGACGAATAAAAGACAAACTAACTTCGTTAAAGCAGGCTCAAATACAAATTCCACCAGCAAGCCTTATTCAATTCTGGGCTCTGCTCCTGATTGGACTATATTAATGGACACGTATGAAAAGCACTATAAAATCCCGGAAGACTTAGCTATTACGACATCTAGACCGGACATATTTCTTTTTTCCAAACAAATCAAACGTATAGTACTTGTTGAGCTTACAGTGCCGTGGGAAACAAACATCCCTAAAGACCATGTATTCAAAGTGAATAAATACTATGACCTTACTAATGAATTAACCAAAAATGGCTATGTGGTTAGTTTATACGCGGTAGAAGTGGGTGCGAGGGGTATACCAGCGAAGTCTCTCTACAACCTGCTAAAAGACCTTGGCCTTACTAGAAGTGCAGTAAGCTCCATATTGGAACGAGTGTCCAAAGCTGCACTAGTAGGGTCCTTCCGAATATGGTTGGGCAGGGAGAATAACCTGAACAGAGGAGGTGAGTGTTGACGGCCGTCACAAAGGGTACCCTTAAACCTACACCCGTGTCACAAGTCTCGGGCTCTGTTCGGAGTTATTCTCTCAGCCACGCGATGGACCCGGCACCCGCACGGTGAATCCATGGAATGCTAAGATATTCGTCTCAACGTTTGGCTTGTATCTTATTTCACCTTTTTCCAGAGTCTTCTTGTAATATCTATATAGTGTTGTATATGGCACATTTATTATTTTCGCCACTTCCCGTATCTTTTTCCCCTCCAATATTAAGTGTATGCCTTCTTTTATCTTCTCCTCTGAATGCATGCCAATCTCAGTTTTGCGTTTACGATTACGCACCATTTTTATCTGAATCAAAAAAAGGTAAAATTAACAAAAAAAAATACTTTGGGGGTACTATGGATCAACACTATGGGGCACTATGGATCGTGATTCACAGTGCCCCTTGTTAATTTGGTTCACTGTGCCCCATAAGGAAACCTTTAAAATAAAATACTGAAATGACAAGTTACTTTACTCACAGTACAACACACTAACTATATTTCTGTAGTTTATAAAATGATTATTTAAGTAAGAAGAAGTAAACACACGAACTGGCTAGTTAAAATGAGTAAAAACATTCATAAAAATTATGATAAAAATTAGATTAACGACTTACGTCTCGCGAAACGGCGGCAAAACAGGTTCCGGCGTCGAGAGCGCGGCAGTGACTGGCTCGAGGGAGGGATGTTGAATAGATAGGTCGTTCGTTCCGAGTGAGCATGTGTGTGTAAGCAATATAACGCGAAATATGTTTGATTAACCACTGTGCCCCTTGATTCACTGAGCCCCCTCTTCCCCTACAGGGCAGGGCGGGGTGGTGTGCATAAAATATGATTCATTTCATCATTTTAATTAGGTTCAGCACATAATTACGTAGATTGCGGTAGCTCTGCTGCAATAAGACTAGCCGTTTGCTCTACATGCTCTGAAAAGCATTTATTAAGAGCTAGGGTCTCACGAAAATAATGTAGTGTAATATTTTCCACTTCCTTTTTACGTCATGGGGTTAATATTTTAAAGCTAGTCAATGAGCTTTGTGTGCCTTTATACTAGATCAATTACAGACGTTAATTTAAACTTTTCACTTTTATTACATTTTCGAAACCAGCCAAAAAGCCAAAGCCCTTGCCTTGTTCCAAGGTACTACTAATCTCTTTGTCTAGAAAAATTCATTAAAATCCTCAGTGGTTTAACACACATAAAAACAGACATTTTAATAATAATTTAAATCGCCTCGCATAGCTTGTAAAACATTGTTATCTAATATAAGTCCCTGAGTTAAATTTTCATTGTTTATTGGGGGGTTACTCAAAAGCTCTGCTACTTGCAGTATCTGCTGAGGCAGACTGGCTTTACGAGTTTTAATTTAAAAAGCTTTTTTCAGAAAACTCTGTTTGTGAAAACCGCATGAAAATACCTTCAGTAATAAACATATAGACGGACAGACGTGGCGGGGGTCTTTGGATACTTATAATAATTTTATAAAATTTTTTTAACAAAAATAGAACCGACTCAAAACGCACTAAAAAGTAAAAAATAACTGTGTCATTTAGTTGCTTTAATTTACTTAAGCATATCTGTGAAGTCGGTGCCAGCCAAGTTTAAGGAACATTTATTTTACGTAGTAAAGCAGCTTGTGGGTTCTAGGTAACGTCCTTGAAAGTAAAAACCTTGGCTGGCACCGACTCCTAGATATGCTTAAGTAAATTAAAGCAACTAAATGACACAGTTATTTTTTACTTTTTAGTGCGTTTTGAGTCGGTTCTATTTTTGTTAAAAAATTTTATTTCTTACTTTTTAGTGATTTATCGCCACGTACAGTACTTGTACTATACTGTCATAGTATATTATATGGCACTAGTAGCCAAAAAGCTACCGATACCGAGTCAAAAACCGAAATCGCTGTAAGCGTGCCTCCAAAATTTGAAGAGTTCCTTCAATTTCCCCAGGATATCATCAGCAGATCCTAACATGAGGACAATGGGACCACCTTGGATGTATGCCCTTTCTAATAAAAAAAGAATTATCAAAATCGGACAACACTGTAAAAAGTTATGCGTGGTCAAACATAATAAAAAAAAAAAAAACAAATATACGTGTCGAATTGAGAACCTCCTCCGTTTTTTTTCGTCGGTTAAAAATGTAGTGATGTTACGTGCTTACATATCACGCAAGACGGCAAGAACTGCTAGTGTTTGTGAACGAATACTCTTATGTAGTTGGATGAGTCGCAGATAACATAACGAACCGTAACATTACGATCGCAGTAAGTAATGTATCTCAACTCCTAACTACCATTACGAGAGCTAACTTCCAAACTACACACCATTACGTGTAGCGCGTGTCTGCTCATAAAGGTAATAACAACTACATACTATAGTCTGGAACCTTTCGTTAACCTTCTTTCTTAACATTCTTTTCAGTTTTCTCTCAGGTTTTGAAACCTCGTAGTTTCAGCAATCTGATTTCACTATAATGTTATTTATATGTTTACTAATATTATAAATAATTTTTATACATTATGTTAGACATAACATCCCAAAACGTACAAATATACTTCGATCTTGTTAACACAATCCTGTATATGAAATAATAATTTTAAATAAAAAACCCATAAGTATATAACGATTAAATGAAGGTTTATTAGTCATTTTTCAACTTATAATTTTAATCGACTTATTAATGACAAAAATCTGATTAAGAGGCTTAAAACAATTAAATACTATATTTAATTGTTACCTAATATTCTTTCAATAAACTTTTTTATAAAAACAAAATTTTAAATTAGGCATTAATTAACATGCATTTTTAATTTATTTGTTGATATGCACTCTCCATTGATTTTGACTTTAATATAGGTTTTAATTATTGCATCATCACCATATATTTGCGTTGAATAGAAGAAAAAGACTTATTCACAAAGCTGCACGTCAGAAGTAAAAACTTCTTATATTTACTTGAGTGATATTATCACACAAGTTCAGTGCTTTTTGGCGTATTTTTTAACCGACAAAAAAATACGGAGGAGTCAGTCTATGTCAATCATCATCCTCATCATCATAATGTACAAAAAGGAGTATGAATCCGACTAAAAATCTATCATATACAAAAACAGTTTTTACAATATGATCGATAGTTTCAGAGATTAACCGAAACAGAAAGACAGACAAAAAAATTTTAAATTACATTTTTTAATGGATGGACCGTAGCCCGTGGATACTTTCATATGTGGATAATTTCATATTAATTTGAAATTACAAAGAAACAATTCACGCACACAACAAGTTTATTCATTTGTATAAATATTCTTTACAAGCAACGATATGTCGCATGGATCTCCTACGCTGTGGAAACGCCTCTAAGGAATATTTTATGAGGACATTGAGGCATAATATAAGTGTACGACACCTCAATGTGCCTCAGTGCCCACGCCTCTCGTATGAATACGTAGCGCCAGAATTTAATATTTATACGAGCGCCTCTCGCAGCCGTAAACATGTCGTTACTCTCATGTCGTTACGTGCTTCTCTTGTTTACGACAACACTTCTTTCGCGTTAAGATGATTTCATATTTTTTTAACAAGGTTTGATTTTAAAACTTTTATAAAATACTAAGTCCTGTATCGGCTTTCAAATTAATAATTACAAACAAAAGTGGTTTGTAATTATTAATTTGTTTTCAACAGCGCATTTCAAGCAAGTGGTAGATCTTTTACTGACTGCCTATTACTAAAGGGCACGTGAGCCCTGTACGTACGCGTCAGGTTGATGGACATAGGGTTGCACTTTGTAATCCTACAAAAATATCCATGTTCCTTGCCCTGGTAAATGTTGCTTTGTTTATAGATTTTTTACTCTATTTACCACTTTCGTAGGTGAATCATCTGCTTGGTCCGTCAACTAAAACTATAAAAAGCTAGTTTGCCTATTTAAATGTCTGTATTTTGACGACCTCCGTGGCGCAGTGGTATGCGTGGTGGATTTATAAGACGAAGGTTCTGGGTTCGATTCCCGGCGGGGCAGATTGAGATTTTTCTTAATTTGTCTTGGTCTGGCTGGTGGGAGGCTTTCGCCGTGGCTAGTTACCACCCTACCGACAAAGACGTATCGCCAAGCGATTTAGCGTTCGGGGTGTGGATTTTCGTCCCACTCCTAACAAGTTAGCCCGCTTCTATCTTAGACTGCATCATCACTTAACATCAGGTGTGATAGCAGTCAAGGGCCAACTTGTAGTCGATAAAAAAAAAAAAATTAAAATAATCTTGTAATAATAAAAGCTCTCTTTGTGGTGAACATAGGTTCATCATCATCATCATTATCGGCCTATTAACGGCCCACTACAGGGCCAGGCCTCCCTTCTTACAGTAGAGGGGATATGGAGCGTACACCCACCACGCTGCTCCAATGCGGGTTGGCGTTCTTAGGGTGATAATGTTTCATTTATTAACGATCACTATCAGATGTTGATGATAGTGACCGGGACCGACGGCTTAACGTGCTCTCCGAGGCACGGGTGTGTAACACCACCAACTTCCAGACTCCGGGCTTGGAATGTACTGAACATTTCATAGAAGAATGAAAAAGCTCAGAATTATTCCATGACCCGACCCAGGGATCGAACCCAGGACCTCATGATCGAAGCCACATAGGCTAACCACTAGACCAACGAGGCAGGAGGAACATAAGTTAAATGGGACAAAATGAATGATTGAACAGAGTCGGCCTATTATACGAGTATACCGCCGACTTCGATGATCGACTATGTTAACTGCTGCTTCTCTTTATTTTTCTTTTATAAAGAGCCATGACTTAAAACTTAATCTCTCTCTAATCTACCTAGCAAAGACTTTTAAGAAGAGAGTACAACTAGTATGAGAACATTAGTACCCTGCTCCCTCTTCTTACTTAACCATGAAGCTTTTTAATTCAATCATATTTTCTAATAGGTATATACTTATGCGATACCTTTGTCTTATATTTACAGTAAAATATGTTAGGGGCTATACTTGATCAATTACAAAATTGATTAATGTAACATAATTAATTAATTAAATAATATATTTGTAATTAATTAATGTTATAATGTAGTAATTTATTTTTAAAATCTCACAATTATGGTACTAGTTTAGGTAAGTGCTCTTTGAAGTTATCCTCCCAAAAGTCGATATCCTCTTTGTCAGGGAATACTCCGGAGACCAGTTCCTCGCCGATGTCCAGGTAATCTTGGTTCTGCAGCGAGTACGGGAGCCACTGCGCGCCCAGGGTGTCGTCGGGAGTCGGGTCACTGGAACAAAGAACACATGCTTGTTTTAGGCGGCAAATTTTGTATTAGTATTTCAACATTGAATATTTTAAAAAAAGTGAAACGCTTTGAAAAAGTCATTTTTCGTTTAAAAAGTGGCAACATTTACTCAAAGGCAAGATTTATTTAATTGAACTGTATCATAAATGCTTGTTATTGTTATTAAGGGTTGCCCAAATTTAAGCTATTTCTTTCTGCTTATAAATAAAGCAATAATTTATAAGTGATCAAAAATATCTTAAAATTCTATATTTTAAGGTACGTTGAGAATTTTTAAACAAGACGGGATGAGTATAATTTGTAAAATTTAAGTTACTAACCCATATTTAGCAAAATTGGTCCACAACGTCGTGACTTGTTCGATCATTTTGAATGTTTTCGAATTGGTATCGATATCACTACTGTAAGGGAAGAGATACGGAAGATCATCCGCATGTGCCACCACTGGCCTGTAGTCGAACAGGTGGTCAATGCCCGTCAACTGTGTGAACATGTTCAATTCTGATTTACAAGTGAACTTGTACAGATAATGGTTTTGATCACTGATTTTAGCGAGTATTTTTTGTAGCGCCTGTGCTCCGTACACAAACATTTCCATATCTAAATATTTCACCATATAGTCTAACGTTTTCTTCGATGCAACTCTGTCTCCAAGATAGAACTCTCTAAACTTTTCCCCTATTTCCATTTGAGTCACTAGCGAGGTGTTTGTTGTGTGAGGTTCTGGGACGAAAAATTCAGCAAATGTGTTAGCTTGCTCAAAAACGGCGTCAGCATCGACACCAGTTGTAAAATACATGATTCCTTCATCTTCAGTGTAGCCGTTCATGACTTGCACGCCCGCGTGAATACCGCCGCGCAACACGTCGTACGGATGCCCGGTGAAGAACTTTTCATTATCACCGAACTGATTTTCCGAGACGATGCCAAAGTATACAAAGGGAGCTGCTTTGGCCGATTGTGCGTAAGTAACTTTGATTCGTTTTGAAATAAGACTTTCAAACGGTAGGGCTCTGAGACACGCAGCAATTTCTTGATCATTTTTAGAATAACATCCCAGTTCCTTCGCTAAAGCTAGCCCTCTATCCCGTGCTCTAAATGAATTCGGCCACCAACATGTCAGAGCGCCGCTTTGCGTGATAGCCCTTCGGAATAAACCTTTGCTCATCGGTGAAACTAAGTGGAATGAAACACTCGCTCCTCCGGCGCTTTCACCAAATATGGTGATGTTGTCAGGATCACCTCCGAACTTTTTTATATTTTGTTTGACCCATCTCAAAGCTGCGACTTGGTCTTTCATGCCAGCGTTTCCGGGAATTTCTTCGGTGTCGAGGGAAAGGAAACCTAAGACTTCTAATCTGTAGTTTATTGTGACTAGAATTACTCCTTTTCTCATAAAGAATTCTGGATTCTGATCGTCGTCGTTCCCACTACCGCTGACAAATCCTCCCCCATGTATCCACACCATAACCGGTAAAGACTTAATAGGGGCGATGTTGGGAGTGTAGACGTTGAGATACAAGCAGTCTTCGCTTCCGACCGGTGGCAGGGTCTCTTTGGTGAACAGCTCGTACTGGTAACATTTGTGAGCGTGTTGTTTGGCGCTGCGCACTCCCTGCCAGGGGGTCTTCGGAAGAGGAGCCTGGAAACCAATATTAATATTTATTAATTGATACTGGCAGAATCATTTTCTTTATAAATACACCTTACTATAACAACGCCTTAATATACAAATACATAATATAAAAAACTGTATGATTCTATAAAATGCATTAAATAATACATTAACTCACGTTCAAAGGACCAAAGTTCGCGTGTATGTGTTGTTATTCCTTATAATTGTGTAATAGAGATAAATAAACCTTGGATGAAAACAGGCCATTACATCAAAGAAAAATAAAAGTTCCCGTTTTGAAAATTAATTTATTCATACCGAAGAATTCATGGGTATCTCCTAGAATGGTGTTATCTTAGGTGTGCATATTGACGTATGTATATAAAAAAAAATTTTAACAAAAAATGGAACCGACTCAAAACGCACTAAAAAGTAAAAAATAATTTTGTCATTTAGTTGCTTTAATTTACTTAAGCATATCTATGAAGTCGGTGCCAGCAAGTTTAAGGAACATTTATTTAACGTAGTAAAGCAGTATGTGTGTTTTAGGTAATGTCCTTAAAGTAGAAACCTTGGCTTGGCTTATATTTTTAACCAAGGAAAAAAAACGGAGGTTTTTTTCGTCGGTTAAAAATAAAAAAGTATTACCTTAAATCTTAAATCTCCGACGGGTGGTTCAGCATAAGGGATGCCCTTAAAGCTGAAGTACGGGCTCCCGTAGGAGCTCCTCACTACATCGCCTTCTAGGATACCTTCATTCACTGACACTTGGATTGCGAATATTTTCGATAACAAAAACAAAGCCCAGTTGAACACATCCATTACCTATCACTATATATTTCGACACGTTTTATAGCAAAATATGTAAATACACCAAATTACAAAACTCCCTAGGATGAGCTTTAAAGTATCAATCAATTGCAGATACCGTAAATTATACTAACAGTTAGTCAGATGGATGCAGATTTTTTAAACTGATGTATTACTAACCAAAACCCGCGAATGATTCGGACGTGTTGACTTTGTGTTGAATGACGTAAGATTTGATAAGTTCTATCTCTTGGCTCTCGACAGCATCTTGTCAGTCTTATCGAGCTTTATCTCGATAAGAGTAACACTCTTAGATTTTTGTTTAGGAACAACCAAGGAAAAGATAGAAAAACATATTATTAATTGTATAGAAGGAATTTTGACATAGGTTCATTATCATGCAAAATATTAATAACTTTTTAAATGGTGCATTACCTGAAACCTCAAGTCCCCTAGTGGTGGCTCTGCATATGGAATACCCTTGAAACTGACCACCAGGTTGGTCAGCACCTCTCCCTCCAAGACCCCCTCGTTTACAGCTACTTGCACCGCGCGGTTCCCTGGCCTCATACAACACAGCACCCATATCACGAAAACTATTGCTAGCACGTCCTGTACTAAATGTTTAGACGACATTTTAAGGTTACAAGATCACTAGTCATAACTAATAACGAAGATAAAAAATACGCAGATCTCTTCTGTTGCCCTTTCACAATGTAGTATATAACTTCTGAACGGTCAGTCAGTTAGTTATAATGCAACAAACTTGCTTTCGTATATATAGTAATCAATATCTAAGTATTAGTCATTGGTATATTATTAGATAATTAGTAATTAGAATAATTAAATACATAATATTGACTTTTCTGTTTTATATTAATTAGTAACTAAGTATTATTAATGTATCTGTAGCTCTGTTATTTGAGTTTTAATGCATATTTTAAGGAGGCAATTTATTTGAATATTCAGTTAAGGACAAACATACAAGTTAACTTTTACTTACAAGGTAGAGCATATTAAATACAGGATTTTCATTTATGAGTACGCTAGTAGGTAATATAATCAATTAAAAAGAAAATTGAACTGACTGCTGAACGCCTAATTATTATAAGTACCTGCCTACGCATATACCTATTGTCAGTCGTTACAACGAATAATTATGACCGACGCTTCCGTTTCCTCTAAATTTTTTAACTCAAGATTTACTTTGCTGAACCCATTTTGCTGAGTTTTTGTAATCTGACTTACAATCGTTGAGATATGCGTGGATACAGACATACAAATATGTAAAAAATAAATTTGGCCGAACTAACTCATCCATTGCAATTGTGTAGTTCTAACATTATTACAAACATACAGGTCGAATTGATAACACCCCTTTTTGAAGTCGGTTTGAGAAGTGATTCAGTGATATAACATCCCGAAACGTGCCGATACATTTAAAACAATTCTGTAAGTATATAAAATAATTATTTAACATTGAGAAATTCCGTGCTAACATAAACAAAAAGAGTTGACTTGCCGTTTGTCTCCCTCAGGATTCTACCTAGGAAGCTCATTCATTTTATAGGCTTGTATTTTGTCTCCCTAACTCCTGGTTGATGGGTTGATAGGGTATTTACCTAACACGTTATTAATAAGTTAGCTCTTGATTGCAATCACTTCTGAGCAGGCAGGGGCGTAGCTACCGCCGTATCAATTATCAAACAAGGCCCCCGGGTCACGGGGGCCCCCAAAGTGTATAGGAGTAAAAATAAAAACTTTCTAATTTATTTTATTTTACAAATGACAAAATTCTATAAATCAATTACTTTTTTTCTCGCCTTAAGCGTGGGTCCAAAGTTGGCAACACAACATCGTTATGGCGGGCTGCGGGACTTCCCCGTTTTACTTACTTCATCTTCAACTCAGCGGGGAATCCTTTATCGATATCGCGATTTGCGTGAACGTTGTTGTACTTTGCATTGGATGTTAAACCACGGAGTGCAGTGTAGTGTTTATTTACGCGCTTTATGTAGATAAATGTGCATTACATTGTAATTCAGTACAAACAATATTGTTCTTCTGGTTTAGCAGTATTAGTAGCGATTTGCAAAAGAAATGACTGAAAGGAAAAGAGATTATCCCAGCGGCGCTGAGAAAAGAAAAAGTAAACAGAAAAGGGAAGAGGTTATAAAAAATTTCTTCATTTTTCAGAGACAAGATACTGTGAGTGATTTAGATTGGAAAGGTAAGTAATACCCAACCCATTTATTAGGGGCCCGTAGTGATAAACAAGGTACTCCTTTAATTTCGGTCTGTCCATCTGTCCGTTACAAAAAGTTGTCTCCCCCCCCCCCCCTCGATTTTCACAACTACTGGTCCAAAAATCTAAAAAAAATATTAAAGACTCCTTACTAATTAAACTTTCTGCTAAATACAATAAAGAAATCTCACTTAATCTTTGTGACCAATTAAAGTCTCTAAAAACATGATTAAAATCTGAAATTAAAAAAATTTATTCCATTTAAGAACACATTGAATTATTGCTAGTAAAATTCAATAGTCTTGCATCCAGTTTTCCCGAGGTAATCACAGCATGCTTTTTATTCTTGACCCTTCCAGTTACAACCGCAACAGCTGAAAGAAGTTTTTCAAAACTAAAACTGATTAAAAATTACTTAAGAACTTCGATGGGACAAGAACGGCTGTCAGACCTCTCACTATTGTCCATAGAGGCAGAAACTTTAGAAAAACTAAAATCATCATCAGCCATAAATGATTTAATAAATCGGTTTGCCGAAAAAAAGGCAAGGAGAGTGAATATTTAAAAATTGATTTTTATTTCTAAAATGGTTAAATTATATTATGATAAATAAATATTTCTTTTCACAAAGGAGGTTTACTTTATTGTTAATATTTTTCACATAATATAATATCTTTTGACAATATTTTTTGTCTTTTGTGAAAAATCTTTACCCCCATATAAGGGCCTCCAAACAAATTTTTTATACGGGGCCCCGACAAGTCACGCTGCACCACTGGAGCAGGCTAACTTGTTAGTAGTGATGATGATGTCCTCCTTGACGTATCCGCCAACGGCGACTCTTTGGCTCTAATGTCTGGAGTGCGCCCGGATGTGACTGGCGAATCCAAACTTAGTTTTGAAAATCCGGTTGCACGACTCGCAGAACAACTGGCCACTACTGTTGTACTGATAGGCATAAGAACGCTTTGGCCTAGTCTTTCTGTTAGTAGTAGAATGAAATCCAGAACCCTTTCGGTTTCTACACGACATCTTTCGGGACCGCTAAATCTCATCATATCAAAATCAATCATTTTTCATCAATTCAATCATCAGAAAAGCGAGGTTGTTCAATGCGGAGATATAGAATTATTTTCACCATTTCGCTTGCGCTTTATTTGTTATTAATTATTAATTCATAAGATAAGCGTCATGATTCTTATTGTATTATTTTTCAATATAAAAACCATAAATCATCATAATGACTCTGACATAACCCGCTGGTAGAGAACGCTGAAGTAGAAAATGTTCCGAAGCAGTTATTGAGGGAGCCACTCGGCAGAGGCGAGGGGCTGTTGACCTTCTGCAAGTACCCTCGGCGCCGAGGCCATCTGCCGCCAGCGAGCGCTTAGCGACACTAGCGGGTAGATTCAGTTTTATTGAGACTTTTTGAGCTAATTAGTGATTTGCATATAAATAATAATAGTGTATTGATGCAAGTGAAACTTTACGCCACCACATTGGATATGGTGGCTCTGCCGATCATAGATTATGCGATTTCTATTAATCTCCAAGAAACGCTTTCTTCTATTTAATATTTCTGAGTACATAATTAATTGAATTAAGAAAACATAGACGAATTGAGAACCTTCTCCTTTTTTGAAGTCGGTTGCTTGGCGGGAAATTATAAAAAAATTAAATTGAGAGGGGTAGCGGGGAAAGAGCTCACTTTATATGAAAGTCTGTCTTTAATATTAAAAGGGTACCTAAGAGGTTTTCACGCGGATGAAGTCGCGGGTGACTACTAGTGTATATATACATTGCGTAGTGTGCGTGCCTGACGGAGCGATCAGTTGGAGCTGTAACAACGCTTGTTGTTACCTCGACGCTTATTGACAGTACATCGTGGCAATGCGGCAATGTACATATACAGATACAAAAAGTATATTGAAAGAAGTTTACTTCTGTAATTTTAGAGATTTAAGTGTATTTATAGAATAAAAATACGCTCACACAGAAATTAACTCCTTGTATTTTGAAATGAATAAATATTGCATTTTATTAGAGGCTCCTGTTCCAAAAGCTTTATGGAAATGAGTTTGCGACGCCCAGAAGCACGCTCCGAAATGTTTTCAATACGAGCGGTTTACCATCGAGACGCGCCCGTCGTTGGAAACGAGTACTGCTTGTATTTCAACGTCTACATTCTGTCCATAACTCCTGAGATGCCTTTAGCGGTCGTGATGTGGATACATGGGGCAGGATTCGTCAGCGGTAGTGGGAACAACAACGATCAGAATCCGGAATTCCTTATGAGAAAAGGAGTCATTCTGGTTACTTTAAACTACAGATCAGAAGTCTTAGGTTTCCTTTCCCTCGACACCGAAGAAATTCCCAGCAACGATGGCATGAAAGACCAAGTGGCAGCTTTGATGGGTCAAACAGAATATTAGAAATTTCTGAGGTGATCCTGACAACATAACCATATTTGGGGAAAGCGCCAGTGAAACGAGTGTTTCACCAAGTAAAAGGATTATTCCGAAGGGCTATCACCCAGAGCGGCAGCTAGCCGCTAGCTCTAGCGTGTTGGTGGCCGAATACTTTTAGATCTTAGCGAAAGAACTGGGATATTATTCTAAAGATAACAACGAAATCGCTGCCTGCCTGAAAGCCCAACCGTATGGAAAACTTTTCACTTTTCAAACGAAGTAATCTTACGTATGCGCAACGGGCCAAAGCTTCACCCAATGTGTACTTCGGTAACGTGTCGGAGAGACAGTTCAGTGATAGTGAAAGGTTCTTCACCGGAAATCCGTACGACGTGTTATGCAGCGGTATTCACGCGGGCGTGCAAGTCATGAACGGCTACACTGAAGATGAAAGCGTCATGTATTTTGGAGCCGGCGTCGATGCCGACTTGATATTAGAGCAATCTAATAAGTTCATAGAATTCTTCGTGCCAGAACCACATGTAACTAATACAATGATCGAAGGTCAAATGGCAATAGGAAAAATGTTTAGAAACTTCTATTTGGGAGATCCATTAGGTTCAGAGAAGGCACTAGATGCGCTAGTGAAATATTTCGATATGGAACTGTTCGTGTAGCATCGGCACTGCAAAAAATTATCGCCAAAACAAGTGAGTATAAAATCAGAAAAATTGCTTTTATAAGTTCCCCTGTAAATCTGAATTGAACATTTACTGGAATCGACCCGTTTCTTAACTATAGAACAGTGGTGGCACATTCCGATGATCTTCCGTATCTATTCCCGTTACCGGTGAAAGTTTTTCATATCATCGATATGAATTCGAGAACATTTAAAATGATTGATCAGGACATAACTTTGTGGACTAACTTTGCTAAATATGGATGAGTACAAGCATTAACATCTCTTTACCAGTATTTTATTTGAGTATAAGTTCCCATTAAAATTTAGACATTCATTATAAATTTTAGAATTGTGCTATTATAGAAAAGAAAAAGCATGAATGTTAATAATGTGCTTTTTTTTTACTGCTGGCTACGGCCATGGCTACTTACCACCCTGCCGACAAATATGTACCGCCACGTGATTTTGCGTCCCAATACGATGTCTTAAAGTTAAAGGGGATTTTGTTATACTCCTAACAAGTTCGCCCGCTTTCATCTTATCATCACTTATCATCAGGTGTGATTACTGCCATGAGCTAACTTGTGAAATATAATGAATTTACAACAAACAAATTAACCTCAAATGCTTCAAGTGTTGACAATATTACCTTGCAAATGCTCAAAGCATCATGGAGTGATGAGTAAATTTTTAATAAAGTAAAGTTTCTAAGTACTGAGCCTCCTCAGTGTTTAGAAACAATTACAAATATAGTTAATTTCTTAATATTACCCAGCACATTCCCCGATTTATGGAAGGTAGCTAAGGTGCAACCGCTTCCAAAATGTAGTAATACTTCCACATATAAAGATCTTAGGCCGATTAGCGTTCTCCCTTGTCTCTCTAAGATCTTAGATAGGGTAGTAACTAATCAAGTATCAGAACATGTCGCAAATAATAAGATCATGCCTGTTCAGCAATCGGGGTTCAGGAAATGTCACAGCACGGCAACCGCACTCACTAATATTGTTGATGATTTCTTGACAGCCCAGGATAAAGGAATGTGCACTATTCTATAGTTACTACCATAATATTAATAGGTTAAATAACCATAGTTTTAAAGTAGCTGTAGATAATAATGTTATACGTAGTAACCGACTTAAAAAAAAGGAGGTTATCAATTCGACCCGTATGAATGTAATATTTCCAGAACAGCCCAGTTTTCGCATATGTTAGTCTATATCAGCGTCTGAACAAATGTGCTAAATTTCAAAAGTATATGTATGTATGTATGTATTTATGTTTGTGGAGGCATATCTTCAAAAATACAAGTTCGATTTCAGTAATTCTTTTTTTGTTGTACTAGGTATTGTTCAACTTAGGGTACACTGCAAGTTTCATCAAAATCGGTTTAGTAGTTTTTGCGATAAAGATTTTTTTACACATGACTACGCGTAACTTTTCACAAATAGTCCGATTTTGAAAATTCTTTTTTTATTACAAAGAGTACTTCTAAAATGGTCCCATAGTCATCATGTAAGGATCTGATGATGAGATCTTGGTTAAATCGAAGGTACTCTTCAAACTTCATAGGCATATTTGCAGCGAAGTCGGTAGTTTAAAAGTGGCTGGCGAATATTGGTACTCATAGTTTTGAACGAGTAGGTTTTACGTATGTTCGTTATCGATAAACCATTAAAAAGCATGAAAAAAATTAATAAGAAATTAAACAGACTTCAAAACGCGCTGAAAAGTAAAAATTAAATGCGTTATGTAGTTACTTTAATTTATTTAACCATATCTATGAAGTCGGTGCCACCTGTAAGCTTTCTACTTTAAAGACTATACCTAATTCACACGAAGTGCTTTGCTACTTTGTTGAGTAAACTGTCCTTAAACTTGGTTGGCACCGATTTTTTTGATTCTTCACTGCGAATTGAAACACATGTGTTACCTTACGTTGGAAATTGTTTTTATAGACTTAAATTATTGCATAAAATCAGAGGGCGTTGATCTTAGAAATAAATTCTGCATTATTTAATATTCTAATATATGTACTTATATAATAACATACAAATCATTGAAATAAACTATTAAACCTAGAGCTACAGCTAATTCAAATACACGCGTCAGTTTAACGCATGATTATCTTTCCCGTACTATAAAATATTAGCAGTCGCCCGCGTGAAAACATCACTCTTAGGTACCCTTTTCATTTTAAAGACAGACTTTCATATAAAGTGTGCTCTTTCCCCGCTACCCCTCTCAATTTAATTTTTTTATAGTTTCCCGTCAAGCAATACCTTCCGTCCCGTCCCGTGTACTAAAGATCTACATTTTTGTTAAACATTGTACGATATTACAGTACATTAACATTAACAATATATATTTATGGCAAGCTGATGTGTATAGCTTGTTTTAAATAGTCTATTTCACTTTTGAATCTTGCTTTCATAATAAACAAAATAATTTACAATCCGACATGCACATCTAGAGATTAGCCCGTTTAAACAAACGAACAAACTTTTTAGTATATTATATAAATATGGTCTGCCATGCCAAATAAATTGAAAGAAAAGATCAAAGATTGAATTCTCCAAAAATATCAGTACCAAAATGTTGACCCCTATTCAGTACGTATAACATAATAACACAACTCAACTTAATTTGGACGATATAGCGGCAGTGTTGTTTTTTATAAATTTTGTAATATCTCCTAAACTACATACTGTAAAAGGGAAATCTTATCTCTATAATATCCTTGTGATTATTAAATAATTTATTTTGATCAGGATTTAAGTTTAGTTGTATAAATAATGACGTAAACTTAAGCATATGAATTAAATGATTTTTTAAAACACAAAAAGTTATATATCTGCCAAAATATAAAAGATGCATAAAGTTTTCATACAATGTTTTCAATTATATCCAATTTAAGGCAGCGTACGCGCCTAAAGCTAAATTTAATAAATTTCACGGTCCGACTCGTGCGACAAAAACTGTGATAACTCGGGTAATATATACAATACAAATATAAAATATAGCCTTTAACACTCACCGATAACGTAGCATTTTACTGGTGAAAAATATTTGAATTTTTAATTTTAGTAGTTATGAAGATTAGCCCCGACAGAACTTTATTTACAAACTTACAAACTACCTCTTTACAATATTAGTATAGATATCTTTCTAGAGTTAGTAATATTAATAAGGAAGTAAGGGTTTAGGACGAGAAACTAGTACCAGCTTGCCAATGTAACGCATAATTGTTACGTTTTATTGAACACATATACAGTACTTTATTCGTTAATAAATACCGATCACAGACATGTCGTTGCCGATATTACACAGATGGGTTGGATGGATTCAAATCAGTCACTTGCTATACTACTTGAAAAAAACATAAGAATTTAACCACAGATTTAACACTGCTTTCAGCCGCCGGCGAGGTGTCATTAATATAACAATTTAATAACTGGTACCCCAAAGTTAAACAAATTAAAAAGTGTTATTATTGGTAAAGTGTTAAGGTACATATTGTGGTAAAAAATCTTGAAAAATGCTTTCCCAGAAATCAACTTCTTCTTTGTCAGGAAACGTTTTTGGGACAAGTACTTCTCCAATGTCCAAGTACTCTTGATTTTCGGAAGTGAATGGTAACCATGTTGCTCCCAAGCTATCATCAGGAGTGGGATCTCTGAAATATGTTAATTAACAAGAGCCTTAAATAAATAATAGTATTCGTAAGTTCTTATTTTCAAATGTTTTTCGTTGTAACTTTTACTTTCTGTAAGAATATCGGGCTAGAAAGCAGCTTATGTTTTGATCCAGGGTATAATAATTCACTCAAAATTTATGCCAAAACAGGTCAATAGTAGTCATCTGTGGTATCTGTCGGTGAAGGAGTGACAGACACACACACACACACATACACACAAACTCAAAACTCAAACTGAAACTCAAAATATCTTTATATATCCCACAACAAACTCAGCCAGGTTATTATTTACTAGCAGTCGCCCACGACTTCGTCCGCGTGAAAACCTCTTAAGTACCCTTCTTATTTTAAAGACAGACTTTCGTATAAAAAGACGTGTGGCACTCGGAGACTGCCGCGGTAAAGCTATTGCATAGCATTTTTTATCACTTATGTTTACCTACCGACGTCATCGGGACCGTGGCCTAGCGGTAAGGCGCTCTAAGTGCCCCGATTGCCAGAGAGACGCGGGTTCGAATCCTGTCGGTTCAGAAATATTTTTTTTTCAAGCGTGATATTTCAAAAAGTCATTTTTTTTATATTAATGACTTTTTGCAATATTTATAAATACTTTTTGAAATATCATGCTTGAAAAAAAAATTGCGGAGCCAACGGGATTCGAACCCGTGTCTCTCTGACAATCCGGGCACTTAGAGCGCCACGTTCCCCGATGCCCTCGTTGCCGAAATTGTGCTTTTGATATTATGTTTTTGATACTCAGGAGGTGTTAGGTTTTTTCGTTACGGAATTTCTGTATTCGGTCTCTACGCTCAAGGCCCGCGATAAAAGCTATACAATAGCTTAAAAGTAAATAAAAAAATAAAACAAACTAAAAAAAATAAAAATATAAAAATTAAAATTTAAATAAAATAAAAACATCACGCGCTGTTCCCAGGCGGTCACCCATCCAAGTACTGACTGCGCCCGATGTTGTTTAACTTCTGTGCAATAGCTTTACCGCGGCAGTCTCCAAGTGCCACACGTCTTTTTTAAATTCCATTTCTACTAGAATAATATCACGATTTCTTTGAATTTATTCAGATATTATTTCAAAACAATTAAACCAAGCACCCGGCTCCTTACAGCAATCCACTCAAACGCCTTTTTATCGTTTATAATTACACTATGTGCTTTGTAAAGCAGTTTGCGTTTGACAAAAACCTTGGACTTATTGAGAGACATAGTAGTGATTTCAGTTGGCAATTTATTGTAAAAACGTATGCAATTGCCCTCAAACGAATTATTAATTTTACTAAGCCTAGTTCTAGGTGCTACCAGTTTATTTTTGTTTCTAATACTAATATCGTTACAGTCACATTTTCTCAAATTTAATTTTTATGCACATATATTATATTTTCATATATATATTGGCAATGAACTGTCATAATTTTAAATCCTTTAAATTTATGTCTCAGTGACTCTCTAGGGCCCATCTCGTAAATCGCACGAACAGTCCGCTTCTGCAGCACGAATACACTGTCAATGTCAGCAGCATAACCCTATAATAAAATACCATTATGACATGATGCTGTAAAAATAACTAAAATAAACGCACACAGACACACACACACACGCGCGCACGCACACGTGCACATGCACACGCACACGCACACGAACACGCACACGCACACGCACACGAACACGCACACACACACACACACACACAAACATACACACACACACATAAATAAACTTTTTTTATAAGTGTATTCAAAGTGATATTTTTATGCAATGGCATTATACTGAATGCAATTAGCATATTTTTACAGACTGGATATTATTGAGGGCAGACCATGTGAAGTAATTGTTATTTGCTCACCCGTATTTGGCGAAATTTGTCCACAGAGTCGTTAATTGATCGACCAATTTGAAAACATTTGACTTCATGTCAATTTTTTGTTGCAGAGGGAACAGGTAGCCCAGGTCATCAGCATGCGCCGTCACTGGTCTGTCGAGCAGACTAGCTAATCCCGATCCAATGGAGAACGTATTTAACTCAGATTGACACGAAAACTTGTACAAGTAGCTCTTGTCTCCATTTCTCCTAGCTACAAGTTTTTGCATTGATATCGCCGAGTATGAAAAAAGTTCCATGTTAAAATATCTCAACAAATCGTCCAAATTATCCTTGGACGCTGTATTATTCTTCAAATAAAACTCTCTAAATCGTCTTCCGATTTCCATTTGCGTTGTTAATGGAGTTTCTCTAGTGAAGGGGAGTGGGACAAATAGTTCTAAGAATTTATTAGCTTGATCATAGACTCTATCAATATTGACTCCAGTGGTAAAGTATAGTACACCTTCATCTTCCGTATACCCATTAATGATTTGTATGCCTTCGTGAACACCGTTGCGAACAAGATCATAAGCATAAGCATCTCCATAGTAGAATCTTTCGTTGTCACCGAACTGTGTTTCCGATACTATAGCAAATAAGTTCATAAAGTTTGGTGATTCCTTACTAACCGCGGCGTAAGATAATCTAACTTCTTTGCCATAAAGATTTTCAACTGGTTGAGATTTAAAGAATTCGTAAATCTCTTTAAGGTCATTAGAATAGAGTCCTAAATCTCTGGCCAATCTTATAGCCTTATCTCTAGGCTTAAACGTGTGCATCAACCAGCTTGTTGCAGTTCCACTCTGCATGATGGCTCTTTTGAAAAGACCTTTGGTCATCGGTGATATTACATGGAAAGAAACACTTACCCCTCCAGCACTCTCCCCAAAGATAGTGATGTTATCAGGGTCGCCCCCAAACTTTCTTATATTCTTTTTAACCCATCTCAGAGCAGCCACTTGGTCCTTCATGCCAGCATTGCCAGGAATGTCTTCAGTGTCTAGGGAGAGGAAACCTAAGATCTCTAGTCTGTAGTTCAGAGTAACAAGGATCACGCCCTTTCTAATGAGGAATTCAGGACCATACAAGTTATCGTCACCGCTTCCACTGATAAATCCACCTCCATGTATCCATACCATGACAGGTAAGGGGTTGATGGGAACTATATTTGGGGTGTAAACATTAAGATACAAGCAGTCCTCGCTTCCGATTGTTGGTGCTGTTTCGTTGAAGAGATCGTAGTGAAAACAATTGGAGGCATGTTCTTTGGCACTTCGAACTCCTATCCAAGGATTTTTCGGCTCCGGTGCCTGAAAAAGAAGCAACCATATTGAAAGGTAGTTACAGTTTGAATACTGAAAATATCGACCAATATTGGTTTGTAGTCTAGAAAATAGTAAGATTATTATTCAGGAATCACCTTGAATCTCAGATCACCGAGCGGAGGCTCCGCATACGGAATTCCCTTGAAGCTGTAAAAGGGACTCCCATACGGGTTCACCACGACTTCTCCCTCCAGAACCCCCTCCTCTACTTGCACTTGGACACTGAGTATCCTCCAGAACAGAGGATACAACCAGTCGAGGATATTCATGATCTAAAACACAACACGTTAATCGCGCAAAGGTAACTTTTATAAATCCTATAATTATAGGTACATAAATATTTTATTACGAGGATAATTTCTGTAACGTATTTTGCATTCTTACGTAATCTATTACGTGACACTTGCTTGTTTTATGCGATAAAACTATAAAATAAAATACTGGAAAATGCAATAATATTTTGTACATTCTTATCTTTTGATCGATATAGGGTGACCAACTTTTCGATACAAAAATCGATGGAAACCAACTTACTTGTAGTAAGTGTGGGTCCCAGCACGTGACTAGAGCGCCACGGGGTTTCGAACGGGGAATCCGTGGTCTCTGTTAGTATTTATAGTAGTTATTCAACTAACAATATTCACATAAACATATTATCTAAAAATAGTTACTAACTAGCTAATGCAATATCCAATCAAAGCTGTGAATTGAATTGATATGAATTGAATTGAATTATATGAATTTGAACCGAAAGGACATTGCCAAAATTTACCCCAGGCTGTCCAAACTTATGCTCATATTTAACAGTTTTATTTAAATACACAATGAATTTTAAACAACTACCCATGTTTCATAGCAATCACTTGAAAATATATCAAAAAATAAAAATTTCAATCGATTTTTTGTATTCTGAATCACGTGACCGTCGTCGTAGTATGAAAAGTCAACTTTTTCAACCTTCAACTTTTTCCTGCGACTGCATAGCTACATACAACTTTGTTTTTCTATAAATAGAAAATCTGCACTATTTAATGACATATATATCAGTATTGGGCAGCCTGGGGTACACTTCCATACAATTTTTGGCAATGTCCTTTACAATTATATATTTATTTATTTACATGAGGGTCGCAGGTTGCACGAACGCCTTCATTCATCAACACTACTATAACGTTTTACTGATACATTGACATATTTTAAATGTAGTTAAACGTATAAATATAATTTTAATTAGTAATTTGCATACCGAGTTCATTGGTTGAATGTTTAGCTACTTGAGTAGTATTTAAGACCAAAAGTACCACAAAGAATGATATTATGTGAATTATTTGAATGATATTATTTGAATTGATTGAATTGATTTATTATGTAAATAAAATAAAAGGTATACTGTAAAAGAACAAAATGATTATCTGGATTAATATAAATGCACGAGAGTGACTGAGTGGAGGGAATTTTTTGCACATTCAATAATACCTACGTCATCATAGAGTCGTAGACTATTGCATCATAATTGTTATAATCGGATTTTTACCATATACCAATATATAATTAAAAAAAAACCAAGGCAAATGTAGGGTTTTCAATATATAATTTTAAAAAATCCAAGGCAAATGTAGGGTTTTCAGTATATAATTTAGAAAAATCCAAGGCAAATATAGGGTTTGCAATATATAATTTAGAAAAATCCAAGGCAAATGTAGGGTTTTCAGTATATAATTTAGAAAAATCCAAGGCAAATATAGGGTTTGCAATATATAATTTAGAAAAATCCAAAGCAAATGTAGGGTTTTCAATATATAATTTTATTATTTTTTCAATTTGCACTTGTTAAATACTCACCTACAGACTCCTAGAAAATAAAAACTATCAGTATATTTTTATAACTAAAAATTATCTCAGAATCTGGTCATCTGAACGATCACCTGAGAACAATAACATTGTAATGGACTCTTCACATGAACCTGCGGATCCGCTGACACACCCTGCAACTTGAATTTTAATTTTGTTTTTAAAAGAGAATAATTTATGTCCAAGTCCAATAGTGTTCCGTCGACAAAGTATTTCAACTTATTTGAATTTCTGACTTTTTTTTAATCGACTACAAGTTGGCCCTTGACAGCTATTACCTCTACACCTGATGTTAAGTGATGATGCAATCTAAGATGGAAGCGGGCTAACTTGTTAGGAGTGGGACGAAAATCCACACCCCTTTCGGTTTCTACACGACATCGTACCGGAACGCTAAATCGCTTAGCGATACGTCTTTGTCGGTAGGGTGGTAACTAGCCACGGCGAAAGCCTCCCACCAGCCAGACCAAGACAAATCAAGAAAAATCTCAATCTGCCCCGCCGGGAATCGAACCCAGGACCTCCGTCTTATAAATCCACCGCGCTTACCACTGCGCCACGGAGGTCGTTAAAACTTGTTACTTGTTATCAGTATTAATATATACGTATTTCTTAAATAGTTACAATTTTCAGAATTTGCGCAACTTTAAACAAAGAAATATTATACTACTTTTCAGGATCGATCAAATCGTTGATTATTTTATCAGTTCTAAATCAATCGACCGTGTCTGATATCGCAGTTCTTACAAAAGTCAGACGTAGAGTCAGTATTGAAAATTGTACATGAAACAAATAAAATTGAAGTGTTTGCTTGTAATTACAAATTAACTGCTAATATGAAATTTTATTTTCGAAATTTTATTTATTTTAATTCTACTTAGAAGCAGTCGCCAGAGGCCGCGTGGAATTAATTAGTATTTGCTAACTGTAACGAAATGTGAAGCCTCCGCCACCGCCTTCAACAGCATTTGACGGCGACGGCACATCAGTGCGTCGGCGACTGTAGTGTGTAGGCTGCATTATTGATGATAAGAGGAAATGACGTTATCATTATATAATCAGATATTGCTCCACGCCCAAGGCACGGCACGGCACGGTGTGACGTGTGCAGCCTACGATTCTTTTTTCGTTTCGTAAGTCGAAGATTATTTATTTTTAATCACCAACAGTATTAGCACTTGAATGGATCAAGACTCTTTGACGCACTCCGGGGATCAGTGGTTGCGCGGTGGTTTTATAAAATGAAGGTCCCGAGATTGATTCCCGGCTGGGCCGATTATCTCAATTAGTTCAGGCCGTGGCTAGTTAACACCCTACCAGCAAAGACCTACCACCAATCGGCTTAGCGTTTCGGTACGGTGCCGTCTAAAACACCGAAAGGGATTTCATGCTACTCCCAACAACACCACTTGCAAATGATTGTAACGAACAGAACGAACGACCTGTGCTCACAGAGATACGAACTTTATTAAGATCAAACGAGTGGGCCAATTTTGATAAATAATACGTTATTTAATTTCTGATAACGGCTCGAATTATAAAAAAGACAAAAAGCAAAAATGTATAGGCTCCGTCCCCACCTACCAAATAAATGTAATTTATGCCAAAGTGTTCCTAAAGTCTCTACTATTCGATGAATAATACTTCTTTAACATAAATTAATGAGGTTAAAAAAAAATACTTAATTTAATTGTCAATTAATATATATTTCATTATTATTTATCGTTCAACAAAATTATTATTTAACAAAAATTCGCCTTCAGCTACCATTTAAATAAACATAAGAAAACAATATAGCAACGAGACCTTTTCATACTCGTAGTGCTTGATACATTCTGAATCGGGCACTATGAATGTAATCCAACTCTTACTTCCAGATAAACAAACGTACAAACATACATACAATTTTGAAAATCTAGAACACGTTTTTAAAAGCTGGTGTAGACGAACATATACAAAAACTGTGCAATCCTAACAACATTACATACAAACGGGTCGATTGATAACCTTCTTTTTCAAGTCGGTTAGTGATTATAATCTTTTAAGGTACATATTGTGGCAGATATTCTTGAAAAATGCTTTCCCAGAAATCAACTTCTTCTTTGTCGGGAAACGTTTTTGGTACAAGTACTTCTCCAATGTCCAAGTACTCTTGATTTTTTATAGTGAACGGCAACCATTTTGCCCCCAACCCATCGTCAGGAGTAGGATCTCTGCAATATGTAAACAAAACTCCTAAAACAAAACTTCACATAATATTCTTACATGTTAAATATTATGTTTTATCTATATTGCAGAAATGATCCTATGAAGAGCTTTGTGGAGCCTCATTCGTCTATTGGTTAGCCTATGTGGCTTTGATTACAAGGTCCTGGGTTCGAATCCTGAGGTGGATTATGGAATAATTCTGATTTCTTCTTTCTTCTATGAAATTTTCAGTAGGCAAATTATTCTATGTCTAGTGTCTAGAAGATGGTGTTGTTACAACTCCGTTTATTATCATCGACATCTAATAGTGATCATTAATGAATTAAACATCATCACCCTAAGCCCACAAGCCTGCATTGAAACAGCGTGGTGGGTCTACGCTCTATATCCCCTTTCCTACATGCAGCGAGGCCTGGCACTGTAATGGGCCGCTAATGATAATGTACGAGTATATTGCGCTATTGGAAACTACTTAGACCCGGCACTCGCACAATCTATACCTACTTCTATATAAATGCGAAAGTAACTCTGTCTGTTTGTTACTCAATCACGCCTAAAATACTAAACCGATTTAAATGAAATTTGGTACAGAGAGAGATATTTTAGAGCCTGGGAAAGGACATCGGTTAGTTTTTTTGAACTATCAAAAACAGAATTTCTTGCAGAGGTAGTCGAGCGCGTCTGCTAGTATTATATTATAATATACAACACTGAGGCATGTAGAAATTTAGATAACTTTCTCATTCGCTTACCCATATTTGGCAAAGTTCGTCCACAGCGTCGTCACTTGATCGATCATTTTGAAAGCATTCGAATTCATGTCAATAGTCTTCGACGAAGGAAATAAGTAGCCGAGGTCATCAGCGTGTGCCGTCGTCGGTCTGTAACTGAACAGCCCGTCCAACCCCGTTGCAGTCGTGAACAGATTCAACTCAGATTTACACGTAAACTTGTATAAGTAGCTCTTGTCTCCATTTCTCTTAGCTAAAAGTTTTTGCATGGATATCGCAGAGAACGAGAAAAGTTCCATGTTAAAATATCTTAGAAAATCGTCCAAATTGTCCTTTGAAGCTGTATTGTTTTTCAAGTAAAACTGTCTAAATCGTCCCCCGATTTCCATTTGTGCGGTTAAAGGAGTTTCTCTAGTGAAGGGAAGTGGGACAAATAGCTCTAAGAATTTATTAGCTTGATCAAAGAGACGGTCGACATCGACTCCAGCAAAGTATATTATACCTTCATCCTCCGTATACCCATTAATAATCTCCACGCCGTCGTGAACGCCGTTGCGGACAAGAGCATAAGAATCTCCATAGTAGAATCTTTCGTTGTCACCGAACTGTGTTTCCGATACTATAGCAAATAAGTTCATAAAGTTTGGTGATTCCTTACTAACCGCGGCGTAAGATAATCTAATTTCTTTGCCATAAAGATTTTCAACAGGTTGAGATTTAAAGAATTCGTAAATCTCTTTAAGGTCATTTGAGTAGAATCCTAAGTCTCTGGCTAATCTTATAGCCTTATCTCTAGGCTTAAACGTGTGCGACAACCAGCCTGTTGCAGTTCCGCTCTGCATGATGGCTCTTTTGAAAAGACCTTTGGTCATCGGTGATATTACATGGAAAGAAACACTTACCCCTCCAGCACTCTCCCCAAAGATAGTGATGTTATCAGGGTCGCCCCCAAACTTTCTTATATTCTTTTTAACCCATCTCAGAGCAGCCACTTGGTCCTTCATGCCAGCATTGCCAGGAATATCTTTAGTGTCTAAGGAGAGGAAACCTAAGATCTCTAGTCTGTAGTTCAGAGTAACAAGAATCACGCCCTTTCTAATGAGAAATTCAGGACCATACTGGTTATCGTCACCGCTTCCACTGATAAATGCACCTCCATGTATCCATACCATGACAGGTAAGGGGTTGATGGGAACTATATTTGGCGTGTAAACATTAAGATACAAGCAGTCCTCGCTTCCGGTTGTTGGTGCTGTTTCGTTGGTGAAGAGTTCGTATTGAAAACAGTTGGAGGCATGTTCTTTGGCACTTCGAACTCCTTTCCAAGGATTTTTCGGCTCCGGTGCCTGAAACAAACGCCCAAGTTACATTTTACAACCCTGAAATTAAATTTATAAGTAAATATTTATTTCTGATTTAGAACATAATGAGTTTATTATTCAGGAATTACCTTGAATCTCAGATCACCGAGCGGAGGCTCCGCATACGGAATTCCCTTGAAGCTGTAAAACGGACTCCCATACGGGTTCACGACGACTTCTCCCTCCAGAACCCCCTCCTCTACTTGCACTTGGACACTGAGTATCCTCCAGAACAGAGGATACAACCAGTCGAGGATATTCATGATCTAAAACACATACAACGTTAATCACGCAAAGGTAACTTTTTCAAATCCAATAATTATAGGTACACGAATTTTTTGTAATGAGGATAAATTCTGTAACGTATCTTACAGTTTTACGTAATCTATTACGCGAGACTTGCTTGTTTTATACAATAAAACTATAAAATAAAATATGTTCACTAAGATTTTGTATATTCTTATCTTTTGACTGATATAGGGTGACCAATATTTCGATAAAAATATCTATGGAAACTAACTTACTCATAGGCTATTAGAGTCCACATTAAAGTGGTCGAGCCGCCCGACACACACGTTGGGCAGTGGTGAGTTCCAGCACGTTTCTGTGAATAGAGTGCTACGAGCTCTAGTCTTCGTATTCCTCATCTATGAGAGATTCGTTTCCGTAATCTCTGGATTTACTGAACCAATTATTAAAATTATTTCACCAATAGTCATAGGCTATAAAAATTTCCAAAATTAATTACACATCTTTGTTTAAATTTGAATAACGTATTTTTTGAAAATTGCTTTAATCGCGTGCGCTGTGAAAACTATTGCGGGTATAACAAAACAATGTACTACAATATTAAAGAACGTATCAAAATCTATCAGCGACTAGCTAACCACAGACAGAATATGTCGGACATACGTAATAGGGAATCTAGCACCGAACGTTCGCAGCGGCTTGCCAGCCAACGAGCTATTACCTCTGCAGGACATGTAAGAGTGTCTAGCACTGAGAGGTCTCAGCGACTAGGTAACCAAAGACAGAATATGTCGGACATTCGTAATAGGGAATCTAGCACCAAACGTTCGCAGCGGTGTGACAGCCAAAGAGCTATTACCTCTGCAGGACGTGTGCGACAGTCTAGCACTTTAAGATCTCAGAGACTAGGTAACCAAAGACAGAATATGTCGGACATTCGTAATAGGGAATCTAGCACCGAACATTCGCAGCGATGTGACAGCCAAAGAGCTATTACCTCTGCAGGACGTGTGCGACAGTCTAGCACTTTAAGATCTCAGCGACTAGGTAACCAAAGACAGAACATGTCGGACATTCGTAATAGGGAATCTAGCACCTAATGTTCGCAGCGGCTTGCCAGCCAAAGAGCTATTACCTCTGCAGGACGTGTAAGAGATTCCAGCACTGAAAGGTCTCAGCGACTAGCTAATCGCAGACTGAATATGTCGAATATACGTAATAGGGAATCTGGCACCGAACGTTCGCAGCGGTGTGACAGCCAAAGAGCTATTACCTCTGCAAGCCGTGTGTGAGAGTCTAGCGCCGAAAGGTCTCAGCGACTGGCTAACCACAGACTAAATATGTCGAACATACGTAATAGGGAATCTAGCACCGAACTTCCGTCGTCCGAACAAATTTTCCAAACGTCCGCAGTGACCTGCTACTAGACTTGCTATCATCATCATAACTTTTATTTATCCCGAACTTTCTACCTGAAGTATTATGCGGTACAAACGGTTCGGGACAAAAATATTTCTAACGCGGAACGGAGTCCATGGGCACTGCTAGTACATAATAAATTACAACAAAGAATTCTGTTAAAGAAATAAAATTAATTTCCATATAAAACATTTAATAAACGAACAAATTAATTTATCATTTTTAAAGCAATGATTCTCGGTATGTTCGCTTAACGTATATTTTTACTTGCAACTTTTATTAATAAATCTTTTCCAACTCTAACCTTCGAAATGTAAAGCCCTCAACATAGTCCAACGTCGTCGGCCAGTGTAGTGTGAAGAGGCCATTATTGAAAACATAGGAATTGTTATCAGTATGTACCAGTTATCACCAATGAGCGCAGATTTTCATCGATCTACGCGCACGGCAGCGCGCACCGACCAATTCTTCATTCATTCCGCAATTCGAAGGAGAATTATTTATTTCAAAGTGCAACCTTGTCATGAGCATATGAATGGCTCAATGGGCCAAGACTCTTTCCTTATAAGAGAAGGGATGTGAAGCTTAGACCCAACCTGTTTATGGCACGTTGATTGGTTGGCTTAAGATGTCAATAGTTGACTCAGTGTGATATCAGTTGCTAATGGTAATGACCAGAAATTACAGCTTAATGTGATTAAATACACACGAGTGCATAACACCACTAGCTTTCCATCCTTAAACTTTATTTTTAATTTTGACGACCTCCGTGGCGCAGTGGTATGCGCGGTGGATTTATAAGACGGAGGTTCTGGGTTCGATTCCTGGCGGGGCAGATTGAGGTTTTTCTTAATTTGTCTTGGTCTGGCTGGTGGGAGGCTTTCACCCTGGGTAGTTACCATCCTACCAACAAAGACGTATCGCCAAGCGATTTAGCGTTCCGGTACGATGTGGTGTAGAAACCGAAAGGGGTGTAGATTTTCGTCCCACTCCTAACAAGTTAGCCCGCTTCTGTCTGTCTTACCACTCAACAAAAGGAACTTGTCTCGTTCACTGCAGTGCACCGTACAGTCAACATACAGATCTATATCACCACGAGATATGACAGATTAGTGATTATAGAAATCTTGAGAACAATCGTAAGTCAACCATATCGCCACATGCAGCTTGTCATTAAATTATATAGAGGTTACTGTTAAGGTTTACATTTTACATATTTATATAACACAAAAACGTTTGTAAAGAGAACTTACATCAATTTGAACCGGTACGTCCATTCTTGAAAAAAAAATGTCAGTTTTGGAGCCAATACACAACGGTTGCAAAGCGGATGTAACAGAAATCTCCAATGACATTTTTCCATATTCTTCTGACAGCAGAACAGAAGGTGAGATGATCGACGAGATGTGAGCGAGATATTCGTACAATGTATTTTTTTTTTCAGGAATAGACACACAGTTCGTCAGAGAAACACTGTCAACATTCTAGTCTTACTACTAAGCAACGCGCTGTTTTTCGCGGAAAGATGGTTTTCGGCGAGATTACGCGCTTCGCACCTCGGTTTGGTTATATATTGCAGGCGAATGTGCAGTTACCACTGTCAGCTAGTGGTAAAACTTTGCTGGTTCACGCTTGACTCCAACGCCTCGCCCTAAAGATACGCTTTACGATGCGGACGACATAACAACAACAGACCACTTACCTTCAGCAATTTGCATTACAACGAAACTGTGGGTACACAAAAGTTCCCTGATATCAAACGTATGCTAGAATATAATTATGTCAATTTACATTAGGACTGATACAATCAGTTGATAAATTTCAAATGGCTCTATGAATTAATTAATATCTATAGTAAAGCCAAACTCGATTGAGAATACCTGTCAATTAAAAATGAAGGTAGAAACCTCTAGTCATTTCACACCTAATTTAACGTTAACATGCTAATGATAAATTCATGACAATAAATTAGATTAGTAAGCTTAAAACTAATTAATATATTCAATATCTTCTAAATAAGATTTTATAAAAAAACAAAACATTATTTTGAATTTATTAGGCATAAAGCGTGTTGCATTTCCTACCTTTATTTTAAATTTGTTTGTTGACAAGCATTCTCAATCGAGTTTGGCTTTAGTATAGGTATCATATCACCCTTAGGGGCATTCCTACACGCTTCGCTTAAGTACTCGCTTAAAGTACCTAGTGACGCCGCTACTCCCTTTATGGAAACTAAAATAATTGCACTATTATGCACAGTTGTAGATTATGGTTTTTCACTTAAGGCTTTTCGTGAGCTATTAATATACGTAGAGTTCTTAAAGTTGGTACGGCGCGGGCGGGGAGCGCGGTGCGGCAGGAGGGTCAAGCGCTGCGGCGGTTCAGTTTTAAACTTATTGTAATAAAATTTTCTAAAGGCATTATAAGAGTTTAAAAGTCGGTAGTTTGACTGCAGAACTCGGCTGAAGTCGGCCGTGAAACTTTCACGAGCACCCTCCACTCGTCACGTGCATTTATTTTCACTTTTCCATATTACAGTGCAGTAGAAACATTTTGATATTATATTTCTGAAAGGCTTACCTGCTGAGAGGGGCCGAGTAATTATGCACCAGTGGGTAAGTGTGCAGTGGTGTGGGGCAACGAGATTGTGATCCATCGCCTATAGTAATGAGTGTTCTGGAGTATTTTTGAACCATTCGCTGTACCTGCGCACTGGCAGTACTTATAACGTGGGCAGCGGTAATCACTTAACATCTGTTGACACACATGCTCGTTCATGAAAATATTTTTAACACTATACTATTATTGCCGCTTGTATATCTTTAAAAGAGCAAGTGACAGCTCGTTCAAGAAAACACTATCCAAGTTAATTCTTGCAATGCTTTTAACCTAAAAGGTCACAGGTTGCTAGCAAGTACACTGCAGTAGTGTCTGTTTTATACGATCGTTTCACTTAGGACCGCCTAACATAACAAAATAATAACTTATGAATGACACTACAGAATCCAGTGGATCTACATCCATGCATCTAGAGCTCTCTGTTAAAGACGAGCTCTTTCCGAGTAAATTTACCATATTTTATAGCATTGTTTTCCGATCTAAAAGGCAAACTTCCTTTAGAAGAACCTTCATAACTGATTGATCCCAGTGAGTCGCAGGGTGCTACCAGGGCGCTGAGGGCAATAATTCAACAGCAACAGCAATAACAAAGAGCGGCAGCAGTGGGCGCGTAACAAAGGCACGCCACACTTGTATAATTTCCCCGTAGATGGCGCCGCTCGCGTGCCGCCGCGCCCCACGCCACACGCCACACGCTCGAAACATACTTACTATTTACAAATACTCAGTCTTTAATATTGTTACGACCTAGGGGTCGGGGATTGGAAGAACAACCACACAACAGGGAGAACTAGACGTTTATTAACCAATAAATAGTTTGGTGTACAAGATTTGATGCAGCTCGCTGCGACGCCGTCGTTTCACGCTTCTAATCCTGAAGGAACCCATCACGGCGGCGACGATGATCTGCCTCGGCACCTCACGGCCACACACCCCAACCACACTGGAGGACCACTACAGATCCATCGTCATTACACGCACACTCTCAGGAAACATCTCCCTACATTCCTTCAACCGTCTTGACTCAACGACAGCTCGCTTTGAACTCACTGAATCTAGTCTTTGTTTCGCACACGAAATAAATTTGAATTGTTCCATTCTTTTAACTTATTCCTTTTTTAACTTGCATTTACTTTTAATCCAAATGAGGTTTCCAACTATAAACTCTTTTACTTCGTAATTCCTCCGAGGGGTCATCCGTAACAATATTATCCGATAATAATATTTTGAACAAAACAAATTATTTATTTCCAAAGTCTTACTTAATAACAATAATGACTATCTCGTTGGTTCGATCACGAGGCCCTGGGTTCTCTGGGATTCCTGGGTCGGGTCACGGAATAATTGAGAACTTTTTATTCTTCTTTAAAATGTTCAAATCATTCCAAGCTCGGAATCGTGAGTTGGTGGTGTTACACCTTGTTCCCCGGAGAACACGTTAAGCTATGGGTCCCGGTCACTATCATCAACATCTGAGAGTGATCGTTAATAAATGAAACTATATCACCCTAAGACCGCGATACCGCATCGGAGTAGGGTGGTGGATCTACGCTCCATATCCCCTGTCCTATAAGGAAGGAGGCCCGGCCCTGTAGTGAGCCGTTAATAGGCTGATAATGATGAATAATAATTAATTACATCGTGTTTTACAAGTGGCAAGTATGCATCCACCTTAAAAAGTTATGAAGGACTAATTTAGGAGCAGGTTCGCCCTTCAACAGTTATTTCTTTCATTGCGTATAAATTGTTTAATTTGTTGATGGAACGGAAAAAGCGAATTACGTATACATTTCGCTAAATTGCCTTCGTTTTGCGTCGTAATAGTTTGTTAAATGGCGGGTAGATTTGCAATTCACCGACGTGAATGCCATTATACGCCATATCACATTTCCTGGAGCGAATGACTGAAAGCTACCGTTCAAATAATCGCCTGTATCTAACTCGTTTGTTGTTTGACTTTGTATTACAAGGTACCAACCTGTAGGCTCTTAATAATTCAAAATGTTAATTTAAATTACATTCGCATTACAACAAAGAACTTATTTTTATAATAAAATAAGCAAACAATAAGTAATTCTCTTAATTTAAGAAATATTGTGGTAGTATTTTCCAAACAAGCTATCTAGTAAACTAAAATGGCCCGTCTTTAACTCTACTAAATACGAATAAAATCAGCTTCCATTATATTGACCATTGATTGCATCTAATTCCAACTGCGTAGTACGTGAGTGTACATAGTCACTTCATTCTGTTTTATTTTCCAGTTTATCGGAATAGAGCAATTATTGTAACGGGGCTAACCTTCACAGGACTTCCTAGACGTGTACTACATTGCGTGCTGTGTGTAATTTGAAAAAAATATACACAAGAGAAGCAGCAATGGTTAGGTGGAAAATGGAAAACGCTACAAACAGTTTTATCGTAGGGAAGTAGTGGCGCCGCACGTGGTTGGTTCACCGATCGATAGCTCCGTAACACGACAACTGTTGCGCTATAGCACCATCTCTATCGCGCATAGTAACAATTGCCATATACGAGAGCGACGGCGAAAAGGATTCCACTACGAGCGCATGGCACAAATTCCACGCATGCAATCGTTGGTCCTTTTCTCTCTCGTACGGTGTCCGGTGGTCCGGAGTGGGAGGGTAGATGCGGCACGGCTCTGGCACACAACGAGGTCGCGATGAATAACAATGCGGACTGCGGAGTGATGTCCTTATTGAACTGAGCGCTCGCTGCCCGAGCCCCCGAGCCTTCGCTCGCTCAGAACATGAACGGCCTTTTGTCCTTCACAACATCCTCCCCTCCCCCCACACACCCTAACACACACGCACTACATCCGCCTAGACAAGCGCGACGTGATCATCGAATTAGAACACTAATGGTCAATAGTCTATAAAATAAATAAAAATGGTCAACAGATTTAGATTCTAATTCTAGTGCAAAATATAGCTTAGTATTGAGGTCAGTCTCATAGAACGCACAGATGTCTGGAGTTATTAGAATTCATACAAACAAGGTCAAGCGTCCGTTATCTACAAGATATAGCGAATGAAGACAAAAAATTAATGTAAATTTTCTGTTTATTACTTTTACGAAAAGGAAAGAATTTATTATTATCTGTAATTCAATCTGTCGTGTCGATTCAGTTGAATCCAAAACTGTACAACGATGATTGATGCAAGATTGCCTATCTACAAAACTCATCTCTTAGCAATATTTTGTCTTTCTACTTGCTTACCAAAATTTGGAAGCTTCTTTGATATCGATTAAAGCTACGAGTATATAGTTATAATGAATTTTAAAACACTTAGTGGAAATTGGACACAGGTCTGTACTTCAATTGCAATGTCAGGTTAGGTACACCATGTATAACCACAGTCTAACTAAAGGGATCTAGAGTGGGCTCTAGAATTTAGAGTTAGATCATCATCATCATCTCTCCTCTGCCGTGTTCTGCAACAGCGACGGAATTTTCTATTAATTCAGACGGGGGATTCGTTCGTGTTCATGTGACTTATGTGCCTACCCTATGTCGCGCGGAAAGTCCTAGCGCAATAAAGATAGAGTTAGTTCTATCACAGTATAAAGATACTCTAGGACCACTAACAATATTCATGCAGGAATAAAAAATACTTACATAAAAGCCTATACATATTACGTAAAAGCCGGCGCCGGCCGCTGGAACACAAAACATAATCGATAGATGATTTAAGGGATTCATTATTTATAAAATAATCTGAAGCCGTCGCGACACGCGGCGGTAGGTGTGCGCGCTTGTACGGCTTCCTGCCCTTACCGTAGCAGATAGGCTGACGAGGTTGCATGTACAGTGAAATAGTTCAAATCTTCAGGGAGCCACGCCAAACATGCAGCCTCTGAGTATTTTTCTGCCTTTTTTTTAATTTTTGAAAACGTGGCCCGTGTAAAAACCGGTATTGAAAATGCGGGCGCTGCTGCCCGTAAACAAACAACCAAACAATTGTTTTTTTTTTAATAAAAGAATCAAAAGAGTAGTGTTTTACTTTTTAAAACTATTTAGAAATTTTGTAGTGATTCCGGTTTAAGCTAAGTTGTTGCAAAAGTAAATTGGTCTCAGAGTGTCAGGGTAGATACCCTGAAAAGTGAAGATTCACTTTCACTATGACCGTGACATTTAAATTTCTGTATAATTTTTCTTCTCTTTCATTAACGCAGGCTCTTAATTTCTGTAATGTTTCTGTATGTGTGTCTTAACCGATTGGCAGACCTTTGATGCCTTGAATATGGCATGTCTGTCATTACCCTTGCACCGTCTTAAATAACAATAATTGCATAAACGGTCAAAAAATAGTCCAATAACTTTCCTTCATTTTACTCTGTTAAGCCTTTAGTTGCGCCTCACTCTCTTGTATAAGTAATCATAAGGCTTTATCGTTTTTCTGTTTTCATTCATCAGTTCCATAGTAACTTTTAACGTCATATTGAAAGTTATCAAGAAACTGATGGTCTGGTTTACTCTCTCGTTTTGTAGAAAAAGTTTTAACTCTTTTGTAACTTTTTTCGTAGCCGTTTATATCCTACCATAACAGTCTCAAGCGTATTTGAAAAGAATTATCTGTTAATCAAATTACATCTACATTTATTACGTGAGACCGTAGTCAAATGCAAGTCTATGATGTTAAATAGAAGCGAAAGTTCGTGAATGTGTGTGTGTGTGTGTGTGTGTTTGTGTTTGTTACTCCTTGCTGCAACTCTTAAACCAATTTGGCTAAAATTCGGAATACACAGTCAGTCGCTAGTTAGAATATATGCGTATAAACCACCATTGCGTATATATAGTAGATCAACAGGGAGTAGAGTTATGCCTTATTGGCACTTGAATGTCGCGCCGCGTCGCCGGCGTCGGGTTGCGTCGCGTCGCGGCAAATTTAATATTCCTCCAAGGAACAGGGCCCCCGATCATGCTGAAGCTCTACTATTACTCGTACAAGGTATGAACTGCAGCGTTTAAATGTATATTTTGTAATACGAATGTGGCAGTAATTTGTAAGAGTAACATTAAGGGTACAAGAGGAGTTCAAAGCCGACTGTAAAAAGCAGCTGCAGCTGGCGATGTGTGACCGCGACACTACAAATTTTACATGAAATACAATTGCCGCTAACCACAGTAGGCATCTTGTAGAAATACAAATATCAGGTGTCGCGGCGACATGTCGCCTGCTACCTGCTGTTTGTAGTCGGCTTCCAGCACGTACCCTAAAAATACCAGATTTAGTAGATGCAAAATAATCAAATTACACAATATTAAAAGCACAAATCGCGCACGCTCGTAAACTAGACAGGTCGGCAACAGAATCAAAAGCTTTCCGCCTAACTCCATAGCAAAAGCGTTTCGGTTAATTTTAGCCAACTCTTAAAAGTTGTGACCCCCTCCCCCCCCCCCCTCCGTGCCACTGCGCTAATGCTATGGAGATTAGCTCAGGAGACTCGGCCGCATGAATATGGAACTGCTGTTTGAAGAACTTTTAAATGAATACGAATATAAAACTTGCAACGTTTTTGGGACGAATGTTTTTATGTTTCTTTTATTCTGTTTGTTTTCAGTTTTAATTTTATTAGGTAAAGTTTGATTACTTTTGGGAGAACAAAATGAAGCCAAAGGGACACCCACGCGCAGCTGTGACGCGGAGACGTGCGTTAGGGTGCCAGTTCGTAGCCGATCGCAGATACTACTGCAAGTGGCGGATCCCAGCTACTGTTTTGTATGTATATCTATGAAATAAGATTCGAGCGAGCGACAGATTGTTCTCGGCGGCTCTCACGTCGGCTGCTGTTGCCGTCTGCAGTCGCACCTTTAGGCTTTCCGTTCACCATTCAACATAAAAGCGCAGTACAATAGAACGTCTAAGGGTTGTACTGGCCCCCACAATACAACCTACACTGTTTAAACTCAAGATTAAAGACACTTGTGTCTCCTCCTAATCTTTGCAATAATAATGATAAAAAATCTATAGGAAGCATTGAATTTGCAAAAAAGTATTAGATTTTGAAATGTGCACTACAATAATTATTTTTTTAATTTTACTAACTACTATACTATTTTCTTCCATAATGTCTTACAATGTCTGCCCATTTGGCTATAAATTTATTAATGCAGTAATTTGTAAATATTATAGTTTAGTATTCAATGCAACTGGTTTGTCTATATAATGAACATTTTAATAAGGGCCACATCCGCAGCGAGCTATTCTATTTCGAGTCACAAAATTATGCTTAAACGTGATGAGATGATGATTAACGAGGCTCAAAAGTTTCGCAAAGAAAACGAAAAACAAACGAAACAAAAAGAAACAAAATACAAAGTGAAGGTTGCATCGTATAATCAGAGAGTTGACTCGGTCCGCATTGTGACTGCGACGGCCTTTGTTCTGTTGCTGCATACACGCGTTGGCTGTTGGCTGTTGGCTGTTGGCTGTTGGCTGTTAGCTGTTGGCTGTGCTATTGGCTGCTGGCTGTTCACGAGTCGTTTGGCGCTCTGCAGAGAAATTAAATGCCTTAAAACGTTTGCTTGAATAACAAAAGCCGCTGCAGTGACTATTGAATGCTACTTCCTGTTTTTGACCCAAATTTTTAAAACAATACTGTGTATAAGTCCGTTATGAGTTGCTCTGATTTGTAGTTACTTTAACACTGTTTTAAGAACAATGACTGGGACCGATGGTTTAATATACTCTCCGAGGCATGGAGGTTGCTACTCATTCAGTTCCCAAGTCTTTACTGAAAAGGAGACGGTCCATTTCAGCTTCACTTATGTACCACATACCATTAAAATGGAAAAAATACAAGGATTTTATCAAAAATAAAATTAGTGAACAAAACGAACTAAATAAAACGTTGGTTAAAAATGAAATTCCTAGTTTTTGAGCTATTAAAAGATGGCGACTTTCTGATATTAGTCTGTAGGTGATAAAGATGCGGTGACATTGATTTGTCACACTCAAAATATGTCATTTTTGACAAGTCCTTTCTTCCGTGTTCTGGGCTTTGTTTTTAGCTATAATATATTTTAGACATAGACATCTTAGCTACTGAAATATCTTTAAGGAGTTCTATTAAAACGAGCACACAGCTGAGAAGCGCCATTTAATTACAACTGACAGGTCAATGACAGCTCCAACGCATGAGACCGCCACAGAACAAATACATACATTACACCTCCCTTCTAAATCTACTAATTAATTGATTCACAAGGTATTAGCTTAACACTACATTGTTTCTAATTACTTAACTAAGCTTATTCTAATACAAAACGAACCACCGGTTTACGCGTTCTTCGGGGGCGTTCCTCTAGTACTGATGTCGACTGTGGTGCCGGAAGAGCTGGAGGTGATCCCGACGGCAATTCCTTCAACAACTCCTTTCCCTCAACTATGCTTGAAGAGCCTTCTTCTGGCACCACTACCGACTCCTCGACAGTTTCCTCACTCCCGGTAGGACTTGAATCCGGCATGGAACATGCGACATCGGATAGCCGGGATCTGCGTCTGATCTGATCTACATGACGTTGCATAAGTTTGCCATTCCCACTATCTACAACATACCTACTTATCCCTTCTTGCCTACATATTTTACCTTTGACCCATTTATCATTTCCTCCATACTCCCTAGCCCAGACCGACTCCCCTTCAGCGAGCTGTCTCGTCACCCCGCCAGCATGTTCTACCTGCTTACGCTGAGCATCTAGTACACGAGTTTCTCGCTCTCTAATTGGTCGTAACAAATCTAACCTAGATCTTAAGGGACGCCGCTGTAGTATCATAGCTGGCGTGTCACCTGTACTACTGTGCACGCTGTTTCTGTAGGCTAACAGGAAGGTTTGTAAAGCAGCATCTACATCGAGGCCCTCTCTATAAGCCTTTTTAATAGCTCGCTTACATAGTTTCACAGCGTTCTCCGCTGCTCCATTTGATGATGGATGGTAAGCAGGTGAATATGACTGATAAACGCCATTATCTTTCAGAAATTTCATAAATTCATTGCTGGTGAAGGGGGGTCCACGGTCAGATACCAGCTGGGTAGGTAATCCGAATCTTGCAAAGGTGGCTCGGAGAATTTTTGTCACTGCATAAGCATTCGTCCTATGCAGTTCAAAAATCTCGAGCCATTTAGAACTAGCGTCAATAATGACTAAGAAGGTCTTCCCTTTAAGAGGGCCGAGGAAATCAACGTGAATTCTACTCCATGGTTCTAAGGAGGATGGCCAAGGGCTGGGTGCTGCTCGTACAGGCGCTGGCGCCTCAGCAGCGCACGTTTCACACTTCTGACATACGACTTCAATATCGTTATCTATACCTGGCCACCAAACATAACTACGCGCCAACGATTTGGTTTTAACGATACCCATATGACTGATATGTAATTGTTTTAATATTTCCCCTTGGAGGGATTGTGGAATTATCACCCTGTATCCCCACATTATACATCCGCGATCTATATATAGTTCATGGCGCCGAACGTAATATGGCCTTACTTCTTCGTCCGGGCATTTCGCTGGCCAACCTGATTGTATATATAAAAATATTTTGCTTAATATTTTATCCCTACTGGTGTTTGTTTTTATGTCGGCATTGGTCACAGGTAAGAAATTCTCGACGAAATTTAAATATGTTAACTCTTCTGTCCTTCGATATTCATTTTTATGTTGTGGTAGGCGCGATAATCCGTCGGCACAGTTTTTAGCTGACGCTACGAATTCAATTTTATAATTATACCCTGCTAACAGAATTGCCCATCTTTGTATCCGCGATGCTGCCATCACCGGGATACCTGCTTTGTGGCCAAATATAAAAGAAAGTGGTTTATGGTCTGTTCTTAATATAAACTGCCGACCGTACAAAAATTGATGAAATTTTTTTACACCATATACAATAGCTAATGCCTCCCTATCGATTTGTGCATATGCACGTTCAGCCGAGGTCAAGGTCCTTGATGCGAATGCTATGGGCCGTTCTCCTTCCGGTGTGAGATGCGTTATCACAGCCCCTATACCTGTACAACTCGCGTCCGCGGTGAGAACTAATGGCAGGTCCGGGGAATAGTGCACTAACACTTCGCTTGATACTAACAATTGTTTAATTTCTCTAAAAGCAGCCTCGCATCGTTCACACCAAACAAATTTAGTTTTCACGCGCAACAAATTATATAAGGGTGCTAGAATAGTACTAACATTTTTAATGAATTTCGCGTAGTACATCACCATACCGATGAAGGCTCTTAATTGTGATACATCGCTGGGTGCTGGTGTATCGACAATTGCTTTTACCTTATCTGGGCAAGTATGGACCCCATTCTTGCTAACAACATACCCTAAATAATTAATAGATTCTGTAAAGAATACACATTTTCCTTTTTTTACTCGTAAACCATACTCCTCTAATCTATCAAAGACTTTATGCAGGTTCGAGATATGTTCCTTATCACTACTTCCAGTAATAATTATATCGTCCAGAAAAACACCTACCTGTGACAAGTCCGCAAATAATGCTTCCAATTTCTTTTGGAAAATCCCTGGACTGGAAGCAAGACCATAAACTAGCCTGTTGTACATAAACAAACCTTTATGAGTGTTTATGACTGTGCATTGTTTTGACTCATCCAGCTCAAATTGTGCATAAGCTTGAGATAAGTCAATCTTACTGAATCGTTGCCCCCCGTTTACACGCATTAACAAATCATCGACTTTTGGCAATGGGTATCGATCAACTTCAATTAGTTTATTTAATGTGAGTTTGTAATCAGCGCAGATCCGAATAGTTCCGTCTTTTTTAATTACCGGTACAATTGGAGTCGCCCAGTCAGAGCAGTCGACCGGAGTGAGGATGCCGTCCCGTACAAGCTGTTCCAACGCACGCTCCACAGGCTCGCGTAATGCGTAAGCCAGTGGTCGCGCGCGCATGAACACCGGCTTTGCGTCCGCTCGCAGGCGGATGCTCACCCGGCCACCGTTGAAACGCCCCAAGCCATCCGCGAACACCTTACAGTATCTGGAACTGAATTTTTCCATGTTAAAATCTTCCACTAATAAACTATTAACAGAACTCACAAAACTGGGTAATCTTACATTCAATTCCATTAACCACTGTCTACCTAATAGACTAGTTTTTCCATTATTTATGACATACAAATCTAAATATTTTTTTGTCTGTTCATACTTAACTAATGGTTTAAGAAGACCCACGGGAGTAATACACTCCCCAGTATAATATCTTAACTGTAATTTACTATTAAATAGCTTTAAATTATTAAATTTTTTTTTATACAATTCGTAACTTATACATGACACAGCACTGCCGGTGTCACACTCCATTGCCAAATTCTGACCTTGAATATTTAATGTCACTTCAATAGGCTTACACTGCTGGATTGACAGATTATTTATGTAAGTACTGATTACCTCATCACTGTCCTCACTATGCTCGCTGTCTTCCGTCCTAGTAAGGCCGTCGGTTACTTCTACTCGGTGCTGGTTCGAAAGATAAGGGCAGACGCGGCGCAAATGCCCTTGACGGTTGCAGGCCCGGCACCAGAACTGACGATATTTGCAGGAGTCTACGCCACTACCCTTATGAAATAGGCCACACACACTACACCGCTGACCATGCGCTGACCCTGACCCTGCCAGTGGGTTTGTTGTCGAACGTGCATCCGTGCGACCCTCCCTAGGTACGCCATACTGACGCCGCCTGCCGCGACCGTCGTCTTGTATGCGCCTTGGATCCGCCTCACTACCCGCCGTCCGCCGACGTCCCGCGCTCGCAATGGACTGACAATCTGCGTTCTTGCTCGTACCGCTTGATAGTCCTGGGTTTGGAACCGCCTCCACAATAGCGGCGTTCTTCTCTGCCGCTTCTAAACTCATAGCCAAACTGTGTGCCTTTCCAAAATCCAGTTTCTCTTCGGCAAACAGCCGTTGACGTATTGTTTCGCTCGTTATGCCACACACGAACTGATCTCTTAAACTCTCCTCCAACCAATTCCCAAATTCGCAGGTCTTAGAGAATCGTTTCAATATTGCCACGTATTCTGCTATGCTCTCCCCCTCCTTTTGTTTGCGATGTCGAAATTTAAACCGTTCCGCCAATATACTCGGTTTAGGTTGTAAATGTTTTTCTAGTACTGCAGTGAGCTCACTAAAGCTTTTAGATGTGGGTTTTGCCGGTGTACATAAATTCACCAACAGTTCGTAGCATTCTGCCCCCATGACAGTTATCAGTGTCGGAACATACAATTCACTCGTGATTTTGTTTACGATAAAGTATTGCTCCAATCTCTCTACGTATAATTTCCAATTATCGGAATGCATATTAAACTCGGGAATTTTACCGATCGACATTTTATCCACCTCGTCGCCACTGAAATATCTTTAAGGAGTTCTATTAAAACGAGCACACAGCTGAGAAGCGCCATTTAATTACAACTGACAGGTCAATGACAGCTCCAACGCATGAGACCGCCACAGAACAAATACATACATTACAGCTACAATGAGAACAAAACTCAATATATTAATCTGATTATTCAGTAATCCGTTAGGTACCTATGCCTAACCAGTAACCATCAAATCAAATGGACAATACGTCAACGAACACTGACAGCATAAGTCAAAACAACATCAATCCGCCACCTGGAGAATGTCTACCATAGATAATATAACTTATCTAAGATCCGCCATGATTATACGTAAAGAATAAATAATATTTCGCCCAAATAAAAGTGAATTCAGAGATTTGGAGAAAGTGTGTCTGGGCTCCATACAATATTGGACCATCTCCTTTCTTGAATAATCCGACCCAGGAATCAAACCTGGGATATCCTGTTACAAAAGAAAAGTACTGATAAGTTTTCAGTAACCTTTTAAATAAGCATTACACTACCGACTTTGCAATATTTCCCTGCAGAAGTACTCGTGTAAAAATAAATATCGTTAAGTAACTCCATACTCCTTGTAGTTCTAATGAAATTTGCATTTTTTACACATTTGCGTGTTAATATTGCTACTTTTCTATGACGCATGGGAAAATTACTGCTTGACTCACCAACTACATTTTTTAAAAAGTTCTGTACCTTGTTGATTTACTGGTGGAAAGCCACGATTTTATGGTATATTCGATAACTAAGAAAGTTTTTAAATTTGATGGAACTGTAAAAAAGTAAAGTCTTCATTGCCACCCTATTTTAACAGCCAACTACAAGGCTCTGGCCATCGCCTTCTCACCTTATTAAAAGGTAAGGGAAAGGTAGCAAGGGCTAAGCAAGGTATTGAGCTGAAAATTATTCCACTGCTTCAATACGGATTGTACGGATGTACTCAGGATGGTAACATTTCACTCCATAAAAACTTTATCAGATGTCAACGTTTTGACTGCTATCACACAAGTGATGATGCAGTCTAAGATGGAAGCAGGCTAACTTGTTAGGAGTGGGACGAAAATCCACACCCCTTTCGTTTTCTACACGACATCGTACCGGAACGCTAAATCGCTTGGCGATACGTCTTTGTCGGTAGGGTGGTAATGTATGCCTATTTGTATTATAATATAACGAGATATACAAACAAAATTATTTTTATGCTTTACAGTGGCATCTTTGTGTAAAATAAAGCATTTTCGCTTGTATATAGATAAGCGCCAGTTCTTACAATGAACTTACAAGAATGCACCACACAGTGTCCAAGGGAGTATAACGCACTGCGGAGTGGCTGGCAGTAGACAGTGCGCAGTTGGCAGTGCGGCTGGCAGTAAGTTGGCACACTCGCCACTCGACTACGCCAAATTTTTCTTACTAATTGCCAACCCTGTGTCCCTACTTCCTGTCAATTGTTTGATGGTCTTCGTAGGCCAACGGTATGCACGATGTACCATTATTAGGAGATCTTAGATTCGATTTTCGTTCCAAAATGTGGGAGACGTACCGCCAAGCGAGTTAACGTTGCGATACGACATCGAAAAGAAAATGAAAGAGGTATGGTATCGGATTCCATCGTACGAACGATCGATCGATCGCACGAACGACTCAAAACGTATATAGGTGTACATAAATTGTTTCATATCGTATGTAGTATTAGTAATAAGTACCTACACAATTACTATTTACTTATCTATTCTGCGGATTACATCTTTGTTTTGCTTAAACGATCAATATATATAAGGAGAGCACATGTCGCCTAAAACACAGGTTTATACCTAGCTTAGGGACAGTTGACTTCTGTATACTCATATATTTCGAATAACTTAAATTAAGTAATTCTTAAGATAAGTAAGTAATATTATTTGTACCTATGTTTTTGGACAATAAACAATTTATTTATTTATTTACTGACTACAAGTTAATCCACTCCCGTCTTAGATTGCATCATCACTTACAATCAAGTATGATTGCTACTATAAAAAAGCCAAGCAAATGGGCACTGGGCTTTGTAGTTTGTATGTATGTACCTATGTTCTGTTGCGTGACTCGTTAGGTGCTCCTTTGTTATAAGCAATGGCTTTAATTAACATCGAGCGGTTACTTGCTGCTCCTTGAACTACATACTACTATATTATAATAATTACTAGTTGTTGAAATGTTGGAATATTTCTAAGAAAGCTCACGACAATACTTTTGTCTTACCTACTATGTCCCTTATTAAAATAAAAATAAACAAAAAAAAATAGGTATAACGGCAGATTGTACCTACCTACGTATGTATGATATTATGGAAACGTCTTCAAAATCAATGACAATGAATAACAGAACGATACATATATATTGTATTTAATACATATTGTAATAAAATATGTATTATATAAATCAAACGAAAGAAAAACATGTTAAACACAAAAAATCGAAATTTATAAGAACCAAACTGCAATCGTCTGCTAGTTTTAAAAATTTTGTTCAATTTGAAATGCAAATATGAACTACATAAATGCAAATTACCTGTTTCAAGTTGAATTCAAATTTCGTTTCTTATTTGAACTTATTTTCGATTTATTGAATGCAAAAGACATTTCTTGAATAAATTTATAACTTATGTATAAATGTTTCAAAATAGCACTGAGAATCGATTACTGGTAACCTTAAAAGTAGTTTAGACTAGTTAAAACAATTTCTTTGTTGTGGACAATTCCAGTATTATTACGAGTACAGTAGGTACTTCTCGGCTGTGTATGTGTGTGTTGATTACTCCAGAAGGTATATAAATCACCCAGTTTACAGACCAGACTGCCACTCAGAAACTTGATTTCCTAGTTGATGTGTCAGTGACACTGTCTTTTATGTCTGGAATGCGCCCGGACATGACTGGCAAAACCAAACATAGTTTTAAAAGTCCGGTTGCACCACAAGTAGAACAATGGACCCTTGCTGTTGTATTGATAGGTATAAGTGAGCTTTGGCCAGGCCTTTCGAATTAGCCGTTTTGCATTTAACGAGCTACCCAGTTCACTGACTAGACTCTCGCTTAGAAGCGCAGCAAGCCTCCCAGGTCATAAGCAAGAATGTCACTCAGAAGCTTAGCTGGCCGGCCAGTTCACTGACGCGATTTTTACTCAGGAATCAAAGTAATAAAGGCTGCATATTGTTCTAAAACTCTACTCGTCTAAGTATAGGATGTGAGCTCTATATGCACTGCACAGACAACTGTAAACTATCTAAACTGGGTTATCAACAATACACGAGTGAAGTTAATGAGAGCTTAAACATTTCCCAACGCTAACAAAAAGCGTGGTATGCAAATAGCGTAGTAGAACTCGATAGAAAGATGTTCCGTAATTGATGACGGCGCCTCGCATTAACTCATTCAATCTACAACAGCTTAATGTCCGTATTAATCGAGTAGCTGCTCCCTGTGTTATACGAAAATAAATTCTATCTTCTAAGAAATAAAGCTATAAATACTTTGTACATAGTTGCTGGCTCTTGGCTTACCCGAGCGTTGATCCTTATCGATTTCTTTTACGAGCTCTTTTACTATTCTCTTTTCAGTCATTGTTGTTGGTCCCTTTTCATTTTACGTAAGAGATAAGTAGGGTAGGGTAGAGGTTCACGGATATCGTTTTGCGTAATACAGTAACAGCTAAAGTAATACAAAATTCAAATACATTTATTTTTAACCAAACACACTTGGTTTTATAGGGATTGTTTAACAGATTCGGGACATAGATTCTACCATAAAGATAATAAAGTGAAGGAGTCGAGTAATTTTATAGTTAATTTTTTCTAAATAATACTGACCATTTGTTTATTTGTTATGCAATTATATTACCAGAATTTAAACTATCGCGTGTATTTTTCATAATATTATCACGCTACGTGCGGGCGCACATATGGCTCGCAGATTGCTTCACGCCGCGTTGCATAAACAAGCGAGCTCATGACTAAACCCATACAGGTACGAAATTAGTCGGGCATACTCCGACCACAGTGACGTGGGTGGGGTATCTATTTTAATAATATACTTTTACCATTGATAAGCAACCGAAATCTCAATTTAACTTATGAAGTTTCCCATACATGGTGTGAGCCTTCAGTTTCAGCAGATTCATCAGCTTTCCGATATTCAATGTTTCATGTTCACATTTGTTTGTCATGTTGCCCTCATCACTATTCTCCCAATCCATCATAACAAGTCCCACTATCAGTGACGTCATCAATACACTCACTACGCCTACGCGCTACGGCGTAGTACAATCTGCTACGCGGCTACGGGTTCTACGAAGAAAGTGTAATTAATACTTGCCTATACCGTCGTACAATGACATGAAGAAACTGTTCTTACTCTTGCCGTCCTTAAAAGTTAATTATAGTTTTTAAGAAAGACATAATTATAAAAAGATTTTTTATAGCAAACTCTAAATTAAAAGTGAAAGAATATGGAAAAAACAAAATAAATAAAACTTTTAATTGAATCGTATAATTTCCTACGAAATAAAAAATAAACTTTAGCTGTAAAGTAAATTACAATATTTTTTTATGAAATGCAGATCGTTGAAGCAGTTGTTTTTATTGCAACACAACGAAAGCATGATCATGCTACATTGATGATGAATGATCTAAGTTAAATTTTTTTTTATTGACGGCCTCTGCGGCGCAGTGGTATGCGACGAATTTATACTACGGAGCTTCCAGGTTCGATTCCTGGCAGGGTCAATTGAGAATATTAATAGGTCCAGGTCTGGCTGGTGGGAGGCTTCGGCCGTAACTACGTACGGTACGATGTCGTATAGAAACTGTAAGAGGTGTGGATTTCATCCTACTCCTACAAGTTAGCCCGCTTCCATCTGAGATTGCATCACCACTTACCACCAGATGAGATTGCAGTCAAGGGCTAAATAAAAAAAGGCCGTTAATGCTAATCTTTCTATTATGTTCCATATGATTAGTGTCCCAAAAGGCAAGACTGGCTGTGCATAGAGGTGTGTTGGTGCCCACACTTATGTATGGTAGTTAAAGTTGGGTATGACAGAAGAAGCACAAAAGTAAAATAAATGCGGTAGAGATGAGAGCATTGAGGAGTATGTGTGGGTTAAAACTGTGTGACAGAGTTAAAACTAGTATGATAAGAGAAAAGTGTGGTGTAAAAGAAGATGTAGTGACTACAATTGAGAAAGGGATGCTTAGATGGTTTGGACATGTAGAGAGAATGGATGAAAGAAGATTAACAAAAGAGATTTACAAGGCGAGGGTGAATGGAAATGTTGGAAGGGGAAGGCCTAGGCGAATGTTCCTGGACATTTTAAATAATGGCCAGGTCAAGAGTACCCCAAACCGACGAACTTGTATGAAAGGATTAATGAGAGTGGAAGAAGCTAAGGAAGTATGCAAGGACCGTGGCAAATGGAAGGATATGGTCTTTGCCTACCCCTATGGGAACAAGGCGTGATGTTATGTATGTATGTATGATTAGTAGTATCATTGAGATCGGATGTAAGAATTATTGAAAAATACTGAAATACATCGAAGTCACAGGCAGTAAGTCAGTTAGTCAGTTAATACAAGTGCTAAAGAATCCTGATTCGCTTTTAAGAATACAGCATCGTTTCGAATAGGGCGCCCCCTTCTGCTTCACGAGATTAATTGTATGGGCATCTCGTTATAATACTTGTTACGAATGGCTTTCCCTTTATACTTACAGTTGTTAAAAGGATTTTATCTCAGAGCCTTTACACAAGACGATATTTGCAACGAATTATGTTAAGTAAAAATATTCATCAGTTATCATAGCACCCATAACACTAGCTACCTACGCTTACTTTGGGGCTGTATATTGCCCTATAATATTTATTTATTACTTTCTTAAGAACTTCCAAACACAAGGAGTCTGTGCTTCAAACGTCAGCGGCTCCCTGCAAATCAATTCATTTCTTCTTCAGTTTTCCGACTCGTTGAGTTATAACTAAAAACCGTTATTATGGTTGTACTGCAGACTTCCGCATTTCTGATTCGTTCGCATCACGCTGTTCCAATGTGGCTTAATCTTGAGTTTATAAGTTTCATGTCACCTTTAGAAACCTCATTGTGTTCTCTTCGCAAACTACCCTCATGCTACATACCGCCTATATTTTATTTTCTATTTATTATGTACAGACAGACAACTTAAAATATTTTTTCTTGTGTTGTGTTTATTTTGCAACATATTGTCGTAGTGTGCAAAGGCTCTCAATCGTACACAATATAAAAGAAAGTTGCTTCATTTCAGCGTCTGTATTTTTAAACGACTAATTTATTTTCTAGCTCTGAGTAATTGGCTAGACGAGAAACACTTTTTATTGTTTAAACAAAATTGCATATAAATTATTATTGCCCAATCCCAGACAAGTAACTTAGAGCTTTAAAAAAAGTTACTTGTAATTATGGACTTTTAAACACTCAAATATATTGCAAATATTAGTATAAAATATGGTGCACACAGAGAATATTGAAGGCTTTAACACAAATAATGCATTGCTTTGAATATTAACTAAATATCGTTAAAATTTTGAGAAAAACTTCGAAAAAAAGTACAGTTAATACTTTTTATGACGTCGTACTTTGCCATAAATATGACAGTTATATTTATAACGTTTGCGTGATATTACTGACATAAGAGTTAACAATTAACAAGGCTTTTAAAGCCTGACGTCCTTTAACCCACATTATTGGATTTTTGGTTAACAGGCGTCAGCGTTTACTACTCACATGCTACTATGCAGACTGCATCATAATTGATCCGTTTGTGTACGCTACGGCATCTACAGAAGATGGACAAAATTTATAACACCCCCCTTATGGCATAGTGGTCAAAAAGATTTAGAAGTGAGTATAAAAAGATACGTGTTCGCTTGTCAGTGTTCCAGATACGTTTGAAAAATGCAAATTGAATGAATAAGAAATCCGCGTCAATGAAAAGAAAAAGGCAGGTAATAAGTCACGGGCGATCATATTCTTTGTGAATATAGTAAGTTACTGTAGAAAAGATATTATCTTCATCATACTTTGTATGTAATCAATCAATTAATAATATTTTGAACCGACGAAAAAACGGATTCGACGCGTATATTTTTTATGTATCCTTAAAATTTTACAGAGTAGTTCTATTTTGACAATTCTCTTTTTATCAGACAGCATCTACTTTCAAGTCGTCTCATAGTCATTCAGTTAGGATCTGATAATGAAAATCTAATCCTGGGAAAATCTAAGGAATTCTTCAAATTTTACAGGCCGAAATCGCTGCAAATGTTGCAGCTATGTTTGGCTGAGAGTATTTTGACGTCGGTTATATTTTGTTACTAATTTTTTTATAACTTGACCGTGTGGGATCAATTCAATTCTATTTCCATTGAAACCTCAATTATCCATGTCTTTTTCATTCTGACTAAAACCATACTATAGATAGAGCGACAAATTAGAAGCACACAATGTCGAGTTAAATAAAAACATTGTTACAGAATGGGAAGTAAGTGGTGTTACATTCCCGGACCTCAGAAATGGTCCCAGTCTCAGCCTTCGGTCCCGGTCATTATCTGACAGCAACCGTTACAAAATTGAACATTATTACTCTAAGACCACCGACTTGCATTGGATCAGGGTGGCGAGTCCGAGCTCTGTATCTCCTATAAGTAAATCGTTACAATAGGCTGCTAATGATACGAATAGTCTCAACATGTGATAGTCCGCTCTGGTGGAAGTTACCGGGCGGACATGTTCCCCCTCCCCCTCACAGCCCGGGTGAGTAAACTCCCCCGCCGCTACTCCTCGCTGGAATGTTCTTCTCTACGGACTATTAACTTTTAATTTACTTATATCAGTTTTGTTTTGTCCGTCTTTTAGCGGCTCTCTTTATTATAATTTTTTAGCTTCCACGTAATAAAAAGAGATGTTGTAAATTTGTCGTATCTGTGTGTCTTTCTGCGGCATCATAACTTCATTCATTAACGAATGAACCGATTATAATTTTTTTTGTTAGTTCTGCGACAAAGATCTGATAGGGCAATAAAAATAAAATATCGTCATTATAATTTTATAGTGAAAATATTTTTATAAGAGTCGTTATTGTAAATTATTGTAGCAGATTTTCAAAATTAGATGTGGGTAAAATCTAGTAAGTTAAATTTCAATTTCATAGCGTTCGTTTGGACTCTAATTAGTTATAGGTACCTACGAGTGCTACAACTTAAATAAGTTTGCAAAAGTTGTTAACAGCTACACAATGGTTACACAGAAAAAGTCTGGCTACTACAGTTACTGCAAATATTAGCTTTAGTATACGTGGGCGTAGCATTCACATTGTCAGAGAGATTCGTGTGCTGCCTTCGTCAAATGGTTGAATAACAATATATCAGTTGAATATCGTTTCGTAGCAGTACGAATCAATACTAGCTAAATATTGATTTTGACGACCTCCGTGGCGCAGTGGTATGCACAGTGGATTTATAAGACGGAGGTCCTGGGTTCGATACCCGACGGGGCAGATTGAGACTTTTCTTAATTTGTCTTGGTCTGGCTGGTGGGAGGTTTTCGCCGTGGCTAGTTACCACCCTACCCACAAAGACGTATCGCCAAGCGATTTAGCGTTCCGGTACGATGTCGTGTAGAAACCGAAAGGGGTTGTGGATTTTCGTCCCACTCCTAACAAGTTAGCCCGCTTCCATCTTAGACTGCATCATCAATTAACATCAGGTGTGATAGCAGTCAAGGGCCAACTTGTAGTCGATATAAAAAAAAATATATAACTATGTCGCATAAAGAGGTAAGTGTATGGGCTAACTGTACCAGGATATACTCGAACAGAGTCAGAGGCTTACGGACTGCAGATTGAATATAGGCTTCTTTTATTTGATTATTCATTGACAATCATAATATTCTTACATCATTGACAGCTTACACCGCCGGCCAACAACACAGATCCTTAATCCTCCGAGAACACAGGTATCTCTTCTCCAAATAAATAAAATGCTAAATAGTTCATGTAGCCCGTCTCATATTTAAGACGTAAGTTGTTCGATCCTTGATTGATCCATTGATATAATTGCGCCATCAAGCATATTTTCAATCAATTTGAAAAGAAAGAGAAATCATGTCAATGTTCAAAAAAATATAACCTGAATTTAGATGACGTCATTCAATTACAAATAAAATACGGCATACCCCAATACAAACACGAAACATGGCCGAAATGGAAAGTAATGAAAAACCACCAAAACATTAATATCATTGAAACGTTGAGTAATAACTGTTGGCGGTTAGCGGGGCGGGACGGGGGTGCCAGGGGGCGGCGGGGTGCGAGGTGATAGCAGGGGGTGCAGTAATTGGTTTTAATGTTGTCTTTAATTCCCAACCGCCACTTACGCATATTAAACGTCACCCGTCAGCCGACATGACCCGCGAATTATGTCATTTAACACCAACTTGGAAAAAATATTATTAATGTTTTCCATATTTATTTATGAACTAAGCACTAAATTAACTAAGTATGTAGGTAGAGTCTATATATACGCAGTACATATAGCATGCGAGAGGTAGGTATACCATAGAATCACTGTATTATCTGCTTATAGACCTTGCTTGATGAGAACGGCAGCGAGTGATTTTAGCTGGTGGGAGACTTCTGGCATTGCTCGCTACCACCCTACCGACAAACACGTACCACCAAACGATTTAGCGTTCCGATACAATGTCGTCTACAAATCGAAAGGGTTACAGATTTCATCCTACTCCTAGTTAGCCCGCTTCCATCTTAGACTGCGCCGTCACTTATCATAGGGTGTAATTGTAGTCAAGTGCTGTATGAAGTACAACCGTAATCCACAGTTGCTATAGTAGTATCTTACCATATTCAGCTGAGCAGGGAGAACAGCAGAGAGAGTAAGTGATGCATCACGAAGGAGCACCTTTTAAACTTACCTCCGTGTCACAAATTTCGGGCTCTGCTTGGAGATTTCCTCTCTATTGCCATTTTGAGTATTAGTAGTTGTCACAAAAACAGAAACATCTCATGAAAATGTTAAACACGAACAAAGTTGATCTAATTCTGTAATTGGATGAATCGTCTTTGACCTTCACGACGACCTCCGTGGCGCAGTGGTATGCATAGTGGATTTATAAGACGGAGGTCCTGGGTTCGATTCCCGGCGAGGCAGATTGAGATTTTTCTTAATTTGTCTTGGTCTGGCTGATGGGAGGCTTTCGCCGTGGCTAGTTACCACCCTACCGACAAAGACGTATCGCCAAGCGATTTAGCGTTCCGGTACGATGTCGTGTAGAAACCAAAAGGGGTGTGGATTTTCGTCTTACTCCTAACAAGTTAGCCCGCGTCCATCTTAGACTGCATCATCACTTAACAGGTATGATAGCAGCAGAAAAAAAAAAACACCGTCTATATTTTGCTCTTTACCTCAAGCCTTCCATATACCTCAGAGTTTCAGAGAACACATTAAGCCGTCGGTCCCAGATAACAATCCCCGAACAAGTCTTTATCTGTCTCGCTCACCGACACTCACTCGAGATGAAGTGGATGATCTTCTTTCTCTAATAAGATGGCTCATCTGACACCAATCGTCATCCACTAAACGAGACAAGCCTCTTTGTGTTAAAATGAGAACCTTCATCATATCATTGTAGGCCATATTTTAACATCCTACTGCGGAGCGAGAACGGCTTCGGATAGTAGGAGGTATGTAGCATGCACTGCCTCCACTGAGATCACATCATGAACTAGTAGTGAAGAACTAATTTTTCATTTCGTAGTTAGTACCTATGGTGCATACCCTAGTTATAATGCTTATGCACGTCAATGGTAGCACTACCAGTCTAGGGTTCAAACGAGAACCTGTTATGTGATCGTAGCCACAAAAACTAACCAGTAGAATCGAGATCTAGAAAGAATATAATCTAGTACACTGGCTAAGAACATGTTAGTTCCCATCTATCTGAGCCACAGGTGTTAAATCTTAAGCCTTTTGTTAAACCATACCCTTATACCCTTACCCTATACATACAAGAATTATCAAAGAAAGGCCAACTGAATACAATATAAGTGACTTTACTAAGTTCAAAACGATCGTGTGTAGGGTAGCTCTACCAAAGATTAACTCCAGTAAAGGGTTTGCATAGTTAATCTGTATGCGGAGGACGAGAGGATTAGATATGTGACCTAAACTTTAATATAGTACCTATTTCTTGTTAGCAAGTTTGCGATCAGCCGGCGTAACAATTAGCGAATAAGTCGATGCCAAGTGAACAACAGCGCCGCTATTCTCTTAAATACATTATACATACAACGTCATCGCAACGTTGACACAACAGAGTTAGACCTTGTAGCTATTACAAATATAATTGTTATTATTCTGATGAAACTGAGCAACAGAATTGAGAATAGTGTGGTAATAGAGTAGTGTGGTACAAACGAGAATGTAGTGACTACATTCGAGAAAGGCATGCTGAGATGGTTTGGTTTAGTCATGTAGAAAGAATGAATGAAATGAGACTTACAAGAGGGATTTATAAGGCAAACATGAATGAAAATGTTGGAAAGAGAAGCTCAAGGCGACCGTTCCTGAACTGACATGTAATCAACATATCCCTGTCCATCAAATTCAGGACTTTTTTAATGCCTACAAGTTAGTCCTTGTCTGCTATCACACCTGATGTTAAGTGATGATGCAATCTAAGATGGAAATGGGCTAACTTGTTAGGTGTAGGATGAAAATCCACACCCCTATCGGTTTCTACATGACATCGTACCGGAACGCTAAATCGTTTGGCGGTAAGTCTTTGTCGGTAGGGTGGTAACTAGCCTCGGCGAAAGTCTCCCACCAGCCAGACCAAGACAAATTAAGAAAAATCTCAATCTGCCCCGCCAGGATTCGAACCCAGGACCCCCGGCTTACAAATCCACCGCGCATACCACATGTTCACTATAGACCAGGGCAAAAGTACCATAAAACAACGTACATCTATGAAAGGCGTAATGAAATTAGAAGAAGCGAGAAAGATATCTTACTCGTAATAATGACAGAAAGAGTTTTACGTTTAGTACCTACTGTAATAGATAACGAATGCGAGATGCAAATTTTTACATAGCAAAGATACATTACAAAGACATTTTTTCCTTCAGGCCCTGCGATATTATAAAAATACTGACTTAGAATTTTAAATATTTAGAACAAACATTTATTAGTTGTCGTTTATAATATCCTACATTCATACATGTTTCTATAGCGAGCTTAACAGCGAGCACAGGATGTATAGAATAGTTCGCCAGGACACAAAAAGATAAACTGTCTTTGGCTGTAGCAAAGACACTGTGTGCCAAGCGTTCTTGTTAATTGTCGATCCGATCGTTGATGGTTTCTCTTCTACTCTTTGTACTCCGTACTAGTAGTTTCATACAAATTAATAAATCGACTACAAGTAAAATAGTTGCATATACAGTTATAGGAGAATTAGCTCCATCACAATTTTCAAAATTTAAAATTAAAATTTTATTTATATTATGGTACAGTCACAACTGTAATTATCACCGGCTCGGAAAGCAAGTTCTACTTAACAGTTTCTCTTTTGTGTCGAAAGTTTTCACATCTTTACTAACATTTTAAAGGCGAAATTTTGTATGCATGGATGGATGGTTGTTTGTTACTCTCTCACACAAAAACTGCAGCTGCTAACTATGACTTTTTTTCAAAATAAATTCCGGTTAGTTTAAATAAGTAAAGATAATTTTTAAATTTTTTCATATTACTAAATGCCGAAATATGAGGAACGTAGTTTGTAAATCGTTACAGATGAACTACGTCCATGTCAACCTTTGTGAAAACGTAATAAATCTACATTCGTATTTATTACTTGCCTACAATACTCGATTACATAGTTTTAAATTGTATTGCAAGGTGTTATATTCCCATGCAGGTGTAATAAGAGTTGCGTGCAGCGCAGCGTCACCTGCGGGAATTACTGCTGACTCATCGTATCGACGCTTGACACTGCCTACTATGAATAATTATAGTAGGGGAGCCCAGGATGCTAAATGGGGATTTACTCGAGCGTCGTAGAGACCTATTGGGTTGCAAAGCTTAGGTGATAAGAAGAAAAAAATGTTATATGATATATACCTTTACATCGGTGGGGGAAGCGGCTATAAATTTTTAAATATGTAAAAAAAAACTGTTGCATGGACATTCTCGTGCGCGTCAGATATTGATAGCATCAATGCCCTACGTATTTGTGTTAATGTAGGTATAATAATCTGATCGTCTGCATGATGTGGGTGGTTGTATGTAAGGGTTGAAAATGAAAAAATAAAAAATTTAATCGAGCGCGTTAGATTTTCTAAGGGAGTGTTAAGTGCACCACACAAAAGCTCTCATTCACTAATCTGACGATTTCGATGGGACGCAAACTCGCGGCCATTATCTTAATGTGCAAAAAAAATTCACCATTTTGAAATACTCAAGCGCGTCAGATTAATATATATATGGTTCATCTTTATGTTCTAAACGTACTGTCTCATAATCTGACGATTATCTAGAGGGATTCGCTTAATCTGACAAAAAGAAAATTAGAAAAACGGTTGACCTCAAAGGCCATCCCTGCAACTTCCCGCTAATTCCATTCCTGGGCGCTTAAAATTGTACTTATGACATTTTTGAGTTCAAAGAAATAATATATAGAAATATTATTTGCATATGAGCTCTCCCAGCTCAAAAGTCTGATAGAAGATTCAATAAACCGCAATAACTTTTGAATGGATCAAGCAATTTTCACGCGGTTGACGGCATTCGACGCAGTTTTATTATCCTCGTAAGTAATTTTGCAATTTTTATTGATCGAATCACAAATTTCGGAGTAATCCCGAAAAAACACTTTTTCAGGTTTCTTTCGTTCACAATATCTCTCGAACGAATCAACCGATTTTAACCAACTTGGTGGCGATCGACGTGGTTTTTTAAGCTCAAAGGCGGATTAGTTTTAGAAGTTGATCAATAAAGCCGTTCAAAAGTTATTCCAAAAAAACCACTTTGTAAAAAAATTTTTTTTGAGATTTTTCAAAATTTCTCAAAATCTATCGGTCCGAATCGGTTCAAATTCACAGGAAATCTAATTTTGAGAATAATCTTTAGAACGCCGTTTAGTAGATTCCGATCGGTTTAGTCGTTCAAAAGTTATAAGCGAGCTGCACGCATTTAACTTTATCGACGAATTTTCGTTATTTCGGCTTGCGAAAATCGTCAGATTATATATTTTTCATTATTCTTGAATTATTTCCTTCAAAATAAAACTTGTCGTTTTTTTACAACTTTGCTGCCCTCCCCTTTCTTTACGTCGCTCTCAAATTGTCAGATTAGTGGAATATACACTTTTTAGGATGTAATTAACTCACCCTACCTTAATCTGACGCGCTCGAGAATTTCTGATGGCCAATTTTTTTTTACTAATCTGATCCTGTATCCTTCACGGGCGGCCTTAGATATGGGCCTCATGTTTCGTGGAGGTACTTAACCGGGTGCAAGGTATCCCCCTGTATATTAATCTGCCGCGCTTTAGTAAATCCCAAAATCCCGCTTGGGCTCCCCTACCATTACCTTAGCTGTGCTAAGTAACCTTACGCGTCGTGCAGCGTGCTGTCTACCAAATTGAATAGTGATGGATGTCTGACTGACTTCGTTGGAGATTTTTAATTCTACAGTAGAAACTTTTTATGACTGTCGTTAGACGAAATTCTACATTATCTCTGCAGTCAAGCGTATTGATGTGCGTCGGGCTAAATGGTGGGGTAAATGTTATTCCAGGACATGAGGTACTTATCAGGTTGATTGATACAGGCCAGGCACATATTAGGATATTCCTCGCGTGGCCTGCGCAGTGTTACTCTGAATAATTGGAAGGGATAGTTTACTTTTATGACTATCTGTTTGTTCTATCAGTTTTCACATATTATAAAAAATATAAAACAAAGATTTTCTTGCTGTAAACCTGAAGAAGGTTTGAAAAGGTTCATTGTAAATTAACTGAAACATGGAAGAGTTGCACCGCCTGAGACATTTCTTTAAAAACATTAATTTAACCTTTCGAAATATAACAAAACAAGTATGAAAGGACTGTATTTTCCTTATTAATATGTGTATTTTCTTTATTAGGACTAAAGTTTTAAATAAAAAAGGCCGTAATGTGATATATCTATATTTTCAAGATAGTTTTTAATGCAATCCCTTGTTTTAAAATAACTGCTTCGCATTCAAATATTTTTTGTTATTCTTTGATTGTCTGTCACACAATCCTATTTGACTCGCGGGCGAAGTGGCAGCTGCCTGCTAGTTATTAGCTAAAAATGAACCCTATTTATAAATATAAAGTGAATCCGTTATTCGAGAAAAACTCAGTTAATGGATTTAAAAATCTCTGCTGATTTAAGTCATCGTCAAGTCGAAACAGCGCTAGCGAGGGCGGGCGGCGCGAGGCGGGCGGCGAGGGTATAATCACGTTTTATGTTGATGAGATAGTGTAGGAGCTGGCGACCTTGGCACACTGGCCCGTCCGCGGTGCACTGCGGAGCATGCATTATGTACGCTCGTACACTATGCGCTGCTGCCACTTCGCAAATGATGCCGAACTCTCACACTCACACGTTGTTCTGTAAACTGTATGACCTTACTACACACTGTTAGCTGCTTTGTTGGTGCAATGGCTGATTAAATTACTACTTTACTTGTGAACCAAAAGAAGAATCAAATGATTATGATTTTAATATAAGAGTTTGACGGTCTCCGTGGCGCAATGGTATGCGTGGTGGATTTATAAGACGGAAGTCCTGGGTTCGATTCCCGGCGGGACAGATTGAGATATTTCTTAGTTTGTCTTTTGTTTGGTCTGGCTGGTGGAAGGCTTTCGCCATGGCTAGTTACCACCCTACCCTACCGACAAAGACTTACCGTCAAGCGATTTAGCGTTCCAGTACGATGTCGTGTAGAAACCAAAAGGGGTGTGGATTTCATTCTACGTTTAACAAGTTTGCCCGCTTCTATCTTATATTGCATCATCTCTTCAGGTGTGATTGCTGTAAAGGGCTAACTCCAGTAAAGAAAAGAAATATGAGGCTTACGTTACGTTACGTCTCAGGTTGATCAACACAGAGCGGCATTTAAAAAGACGTATTCCTTGAATGTCTTGTGGCGTGTTACTCTAATTTAAGTGATATTTTTCCACTGACTATTAGATGGACTATTTGCATGACTTATCAACTATAACTAAAATTTTTAACAAAAAATAGAACCGACTCAAAACGCGCTAAAAAGTAAAAAATAACCGAAATCGCTATAAGCGTGCCTCCAAAATTTGAAGAGTTCCTTCAATTTCCCCAGGAAAAATCGGACAACTCTGTAAAAAGTTATGCGTGGTCATACATAAAAAAAATATATACTCTCCAAATACCTCCTTGTTTTTTTTCCGCTAAAAGACACACATTGGTGCAGCCTCTAACCTTCTTTAAGATGTTGACCACTATACTCCAATGTAACTTGGCGGTACGTTTCACGAACTGATTCACATTCCTAATATTTCTCTCCGATACCTGCTTGAAAATTGTACGCTAATAGCACACATTTTAAACGTAATCCACAGACGAACGGCTTAATGTCTCGTGACAGATTGCTGAATCTCAGTAAAACAAAAGCACACGTGACAGGATCCCTGGGTTGAACCTAAAACCTCTAGGAATTCAGTCCAATACACACACATTTAATAATTTAGGTTAAAGGTATAAAGAATTTGTCCAACAAGTTTTTTCTAGAAACCTTTTCCTTACGAGGCTCCATAGAGCGCATACCAAAGAGGTCGTAACTTGCATTAGGCTTACCTTCATTACTGACCCGTTCACGAGCTGATCCGTAAAGCCTCCCAACCTTTACTTTGCTCGACGCAAATTTACCTTTGCCGCCCGTTCGAGGGATTATCGAAAATCGCGCGGCGCTGATTTTTAAAGCTATTCCTGGCGAGATATCTTGTTACATCGCGCCGATGAACGGGGAGATTACTGCACCGTCTTATAATATTTACTCTACGAAATCTACTTTATGATTTAAGCAGCCTTTCTGATTAATTATTTTTGTATATGAGACGAGCTGGAATTGAGACAGTTTGACGACCTTCGTGGCGCAGTGGTATGTGCGGTGGATTTATAAGACAGAGGTCCTGGGTTCGATTCCCGGCAGGGCAGATTGAAATTTTTCTTAATTTGTCTTGGTCTGGCTGGTGGGAGGCCTTCGCCGTGGCTTAGTTACCACCCTACCGACAAAGACGTACCGCCAAGCGATTTAGCGTTCAGGTACGATGTCGTGTAGAAACCGAAAGGTGTGTGGATTTCGTCCTACTCCTAACAAGTTAGCCCGCTTCCATCTTAGATTGCATAATCACTTAACATCAGGTGTGATAGCAGTCAAGGGCCAACTTGTAGTTGATAACAAAAAGGCTTCATAAATTTAGGCCTCATATTGATTATACGAGTATGTACTTGCAAATATATTGTACCCTGCAGATTGTAAAATAGCAATGTTGCTTCGCAGCAGAATTAGGCTCAGAGGTAATACACTCTGTACAAAAATGCTCCCGGGCCCCCAAGAAGCTGTACTCCACGTTGAAGGTCATGAGCTCTGGTCACATTATAGGCACATGAGACTTCTGTGGCTCAGGTAGTTCTGTGGTAGACAGAGAGTTAACACCAATTGTATAACTCTGAAAATATTAAGAATCACTGATTACGTACTGAAGGTACGAACTAAACACGATATTTTCTTATAAGTAGTTCTTAGTACGGGGAATCAAAAAATATTTTTTGGACGTCACAGTTGTGACCTTCTATCTAAACAATGGTAGGGAAGGCGGAACCCTTCGTGCGCGATACAAAATTGCACTTGGCTGGTTTAAAAAGCGTTGATAATATACATAGTAGCTCCGGGCATGGGCTCAGTGACCTAGTGTTTATCCTAGAAGCAACTACAGATGAGGCGGTGCTGGTGGAATGCCGTAGAGCTCATAATTAGAGTCCCCCACAGCAAGTGTCGCATTTGAGTCACTCTGCACGCGTACAGCGGCTGCCAAATGACTGCGCCGGCGGACTGCATGCCAACACATAAACTAGGGTGCTTTTATGTGACCATCCCCTTCAATATATCCCTACTGCCTGCATATGTCCCGTAGCCTAGCTGTTACAGCTTTGGTTAACGAAGTCCAAGATTCGAGTATGGTATGGGTCAACAAATAATTGAAATTTTTCCCGCTTTGCGCAACTGGGTCTGCATGGAATTTCCTTACGACAGAAATTTTTCTAAGCTAAAAGGGTGCTTTTATGTGGCCATCCCCTTCTGTGTCCTACTGCCTGTATATGTCCCGTAGCCTAGCTGTTACAGCTTTGATTTTCGGTGTCCATGGTTTCGATATGTTATGAGTCATATAAATTATATGAAATATATCAGTTATTATTTACCCATAACACAACTTACTCCCGAGACTTCCTTTGGGGAATATAGTGATTATGGAATTGTCCTAATTTATTTTTATTTTATAATGTCTTAAGCTTTCAAAATGATGATACTTTCACACAACATTTCATCCCCCCTTTAACCCCTTACAACTCTTTTTTCGCAATTAAAAGTAGCCTATGTCCTTTTTCAGGCTCTAGAATTACTGTGTACCAAATTTCATTTAAATCGGTTCAGTAGTTGTAGAGTGAAAGCAAGACAGACAGACAGACAGACAGAGTTACTTTCGCATTTATAATAGTAGTTAGGAAGTTAGGATTACTTTTTTTGCGGTAGATTGTAAACATACTACCTGCTGTTATAAAAGCGAAAGGCTGCGAGAGTGTGTTTGTTACTCTTTCACTCAAAAAAAAACAAAATTCATTGTACTGAATGAATTATAATAAAACTTCACATGGGCTACATTTTTGTCCAAAATTCCCATGGGGATGAGAAGTACTCGGGTGAAACCGCGGCGTATGTATAATGTATTAAAAAAAATAAATAAACCCATTCGTTTTTTTTTTTTTATGGACCACGTACTTTTTACAGTGTTGTCCGATTTTGATAATTCTTTTTTTATAAAAGGGCATACATCCAAGGTGGTCCCATTGTCCTCATGTTAGGATCTGATGATGATATCCTGGGGAAATTTAGAACTCTTCAAATTTTGGAGGCACACTTACAGCGATTTCGGTTTTTGACTCGGTATCGGTGCTTTTTGGCTACAAGTGCCGTATAATTTACGAGAAAGTATAGTACGAGTATGTGATGTGGCGTAAATCATAAAAAGTAAGAATAAATTTTTAGAAAAAATACGACTACTACTTGGTTTTAACAACTAATCTTTTGTCGCAAGGGACATTTTTTTGGTAAAAACAAAATGAAAAGTTTATAACTTATATGCTATAACTGAATTAATGCCTAAATGACAGTTATATATAACTTACGGTTTGGTGGTTCTATTTTTTGTTAAAAATTTTTTTAATTGTATTTTTTCATGCTATGAAATGGCAATACACTGTTTATCTTTATTTGTGACGGCTGAGTGGCGCAGTGGGTAGTGACCCTGCTCCTGCGTCTTAGGCTGTGAGTTCGATTCCCATATCTGGAAAATGTTTGTGTGATGAGCATGGATGTTTTCAAGTGTCTGGGTGTTTATCTATATGTTATAAGTATTTATGTATAATATATTTAAAAATATTCATCAGTTATCATAGCACCCATAACACAAGCTACTTACGAGTACGCTTACTTTAGGGCTATATAGCGATGTGTGTAATTGTCTTATAATATTTATTATATTTATTTATTAATATTTATTTGTTCCTAAGAAAACACACGCATTGTTGTTTGTTAGTTTGATAATGTATGCATAATAGGTTAACAGTAAGTACGCTTCTACCGGTAACGTTGAACGCTAGATTGATGAGACGACGAACCGAAAGCCAGACAAAGTCGTTACCGTTTAAACCTGTAACTATATCCGCCAACAACGTCATTTCCGCTCATTTGCAAGCAGTAGCGTGCTACGGCGTAGCTTGTTTGTAGCTCGGTGTAGTTTCCTAGCTCGAAGGTATTTACGCCATACGTCATGTCCGGTAATCACTTCCGTCAACTTTACATTTTATGAACCGACTTCCAAAAAGAAGGTTCTCAATTTGACTGTGTTTTGTATGTATGTTGCGCAATTACTCGAAGACCGCTGGATCGATTTGGAAAATGCTTTTCTCTTGATAGCGAATACTTCAAAGCTTGAAATGGTAAAAAATTATATCTGCGTCAAATAAACTCATCAGCTCGTTTTTAAAGCCTACTACAAGAAAAAGTAAGATATAAGAATACCTTAAAGGAAAAAGCCATGTACATTTTTAGGGTTCCGTACCTAAAAAGGAAAAAACGGATCCCTTATAGGATCACTTCGTTGTCTGTCCGTCTGTCTGTCAAGACCCTTATTCTCAGAAACGCGTGGAAGTATCAAGTTGAAATTTATATACTCAAATCTGTTGTCCCTTAGAGTCGTGAAAAAATCAAGCTTCTAGGCCAAGGCAATCAAAAGATACAGCCATTTATACCAAAAACTTCCCTAATTTTCGACATGGTCAAGTAAATCGAAACCTAACGGGTAATTACCGTAAGCTTAGGATCTTGAAATTTGGTACGAAACAACGTCATATAGCACAGATAATGGAAAAATTACGAAATCTGTAAATTTTTAGTTACATCATATAATAAAAATATTTTTAATAATTTATGTTTACCCCCGTTTCTCATGAACGCGTAAAGGTATTAAATTACTGTACTGTATATCAAATACTTGGCTGTATAATACCTTTAAGCTATAACAAAATAAAACTTCTTAGTCAACACAATCAAAAGATACAGCATAAGCCGCATATTTAACTCTCTACTACTCGCAGGTAGTCCTAGTATCATGAAATTTCGCATTAAAATGTACGAAACCCTCGTTGCGCGAGTCTAACTCGCACTTGGCCGGTTTTTTTTAATTATTTACTTTAAGTTACCCCTTGACTGCAATCACACCTGATGATAAATGATGCAGCGGGCTAACTTGTTAGAAGAAGGATGAAATACATCTCTTTACCACATGTTTTCTGCACGACATCGCACCGAAACGCTTAATCGCCTGACGGCACATCTTCTCCCGCAGGGTAAAAACTAGCTACGGTCGAAGCCTCCCACCATTCAACAATTAAGTAATTCTCAGTTGGTACTTACGAAAATCGTACCCAGGGCTTCCGTCTCATAAAGCCACTGCGTAAACCACTCTCCCACAGATACTATCTAAACAGTAAAATATTACATTCTAATATCATAAAAATACGAAACGATCTTCATTTAATAGTAAAGAGACAAATGGGCAATGCGAATCCATTGTGATTCCGTGCTCGTCGTCGGTTCTAACTAATTAGTTAACTTTGCGACTCGTAATGGCCTTCTGCGTTTAGTTAATTACACTTCAAACTACCTACATTATAAAAGAAATATAATAGTTGCCTTTTTCTAGATATCGCAGACAAAGGAATATAATTGTTTTGATGTTAATAAACAGCATTTATGCTAAGCATACGGTGGTGTGAAGAACTATAAATACTAAACTTTCGACAACAGTACTGTTACGAATTTTAAAGTTTTTTGGCTACATTTCTAGAAATGAGGGTTCGATCGAGCGGTTGGTGGTGCAGGGCCAGATGGAAGGAAAAAGTCCAGAAAAAGATCTCGAATTCGATGGATAGATCTGGTGAAGGCAGCGACTAAAAAAACCATAGCCGAATGTTCACGCAACGCTACCAAACGATAAAAGTGGAGAAACAGTAGCAGCCTCGACCACTCTACCAAAGGTGCACGACTAAGAAGAATGATGTTGTCTTTACTGTACGTACATCCGCTTTAAGTAAAGACTAGTGGACGCCCACAGTTTCTTCCGCGTACTTTCCATTTCCGTGGCAATATCAGGATACATTAGCTTACGAGTATGTCTCACCATGTCTAGTCGCCATGAATCTGACTATCATATACTTTCCTACAAAAACAAATATCGCACGATCTTATATTTTAATGCAGGTAATAATAATGTCTTGAAGTTAAAATTTTTAATAGTGTTTTTATAATTTTTATAAGTATCGTTGAAAACTTAAAAATAATAGGAAAATAATAAATAATCGTTTTCTTAAAAATCATTTTTACTTTTAAGTACTTAGGCCAAAGTTGTATTCTTGTGGCACATGGAACATTAACTTCGATCATATCACTTATGGATTGCTCTCAATTGAATACCTATAGGCAAGACAACTCAGAGGATACTCCGGAATCAAAGTAGGCGCCTGATAAATATTTGTTACTAAATATTTATAACTACGTATGCAAGGTAAATTTCTGTAAGGCGCTAGCATTTTCATCGAGTAATATTCGTTTAACATCCCTTATAGTGTAGAAAAATCATATTTTTTTAAATGCATATGCAAAAAATTATAATTTTCTATATTCTACTTATTTATAAGTCAAAACGTTAGAACCAAAATTTTGTGCGATCGCTGCACAAAAAAATGTTACGAGTAAAATTATGCTGAATTTTGAACGATTATATATCACGGTTAAATCAACTTGACGAAGCAAATCACTAAAAGAAAGTTGCTAACATAAAGTCAGATATTTTATTTTAGAAGTTATTTCGATATATTTGCTCCTAGCCCGCCTTTGCAATCGACGTTTGAAGCAACAAATATGTATCAAAGAGTAGGTATATACAACGTAATCGATTTGAAAAATGCGTTGAGTTATATAAACATTTCGTGATTGAATTCTGATCGCTAAAAACAATATTGTAGTTGTTGCATAGATTTTAAATAATAACTTCTTATTTAATTATTTAAATGTCCCACGTTTTTTTCTAAACAACACCGCCATCTAGTTTCATAGTCACTCTTAGACAGGTCATAATTTGATCACAGATAGCATATACGAGTGATCAATATCGATTTCTTACATCGATGTATAATAAGTATAATGACAGTAATTTATAACATTTAGTAGCTATTTCTGTATTAATTAATGAAATTAACCACAATAATTAAAATTAATAATTAATAGATATTGAAAAAATGAAAATAATGGCCTCTGTATTAATAAAAAAAAAGTTAAATATTTAATGGATTTTATTGTAATCTTAAATCTTTGCTGTTATCTCAAGCGAAATAGTCTATTTGTACGTTTAAGCACACTTATCTCTTAAACTATCAGTTAAACTGCATACATTACGTACTTTTATTAACTGTTATAGTTATATTCTGACTATCTAAGACTGATTCAAGCTCCCTGATATTCTTGTTGTATACGAAAGAGCTGTACAATATTGTTGTACACGAAAGAAAACGCAAGTCATAGCAAGTATATTAAAATATCTTTTTTTACTAAAAAATTAAAACGATATTTGACTTTATTTTACTAACAAAATAATTGGCTCATAGAAAGTTGATTCTCATAAACTATTAATACGATTTTATACTACAATCTTAAGTAAAATCGGAAAATGGTAGGTCAATTCCGTACTGTTTTTGCATTCTTTGCTTAAGATTCTAAGAGCAGAGTGACATTGATATTTTGACTGTGGAGTTTATTTTTAAAACTTGAAAAACAAATAATAGAAAAGTATGTTGTAGAACGTATTATTGCACATCGTGTGCCCTACATAGTAGTGTGCATGTAGCGACGCATTGTCGTGTCAGCAGGCGCGAGGCGTCGCCGGCGACAGGCCTGCGCAGTCGGGCGGCGGCGTTATCTCGTTAGCGGCGGCACTGCGGCGGCGAACTGGGGCAGCGGGCGCTGGCAGCGGCGCGCCGGCCGGGTGTCGCCGCGGCGCTCGACTCGCGCGCGCGGGCCCCGCGCCGTGCGCCACGCGGGCCGCAGTGACGCATTGCAGGTGCGCGGTGGCCAATCGGCGCGCGCCGCCGAACGCTCTACGCCGCCGCACCCGCCCGATATAAAACCGACTATCCTTTGCGGATCCGATCTAATCCCGTGCCGTGCGTCCCGAGAAATGGACTTGGACGTTCGAAACGTGCATTGAATCGAGACCAAAACACGACCGAGTGAGATTCGAGTCGGTCATGATAGTGCGACGATTCGATTAAACGATTCCGAACGATTCGCGCGGCGCACGGAGCGAATCGCGGTTATCGTTTCCCGGCGCGGCCGCTCGCGCGAGTGAGGGCGGCAGTATCGTTCGAACCGTCGGTCCGTGTGGTCGCTTTTGCGGCGTAGTCTGTGATTTTTAGTGTAGCTCCAGATAATCCAAGTTAATCTACAATGGTGAGTGTTATTTCATCAAAAAGAAGCCACCAGTGCATTCGGGGGATGGTCTCGAACCGTACGCCGGCTATATTTCGGGGTTTCGGTGCATCGGTGTTTACAGTGATGACGGCCTCCATTATTATTGTGATGGCCGTTTTTTACCGCATTGCGGATCGTTGTCTCCGTCGACTTCGCAGAACCGAGCGCCTGGCGGCGGAGGCCCCGGGGCGCCGGTCACCGGGGGGCCTCCGTCGGGAGCGACGGTCGCCACTTGCGAGTTGTCGAGAGCCGTCGGTCGCCATAGTTCGCTAGGTTTAGCCTGTACATGACGTCGCCGGCTAGGCTGTTGTGCTGCGGCCGGCGGCCGGCGGGGCCCGCGGGCCGGCGCGCCCTGCGGCCGCCGATCGATCGCCAGGCGTAAGGCGCACCTGTCAAACGCCCGTTGACTCATCGTTGCGAGTATTCGCTCATACGCAATTCGATAAACTGGTCCTGTTAGCTTTCTTCGCCTAGATGCGAAAAGGAAAAGTGTCGGCCGGCGCTAGGTCGCGCTCAGCCGGCGTCGGCCCGGCGTCGCCAGCCGGTCCTGCGATGTATTTATACACCTATCGACTTCTCTCAGCTTTCCATTCGACTCTCCGCGATAATAAACTACTCTAAATAAGAATTCCACAAACACATAAACGAGGTAAGTGCCTCTGGCATGAAGTAATCGTTCTCCTAAATTGGACATAACACTAAACTTCAGTTCTAATTGAATTACTGACATTAGTCACTGTTGGAACAACATAACAATAGTTAAAGAATGTTTATAGTACTATCTCTGGATACACATTCTACTGTGGTGAGCCAACACACTTGTGTGTCAGCTAAAACATTTATTATGCCTTGTAGACTAATTTCAATTTCAAATATAATGTACTAATTTTCTTTTTGCTAAACAGAAAGTAACATACATATCTAATGGCTCTGGTTAATTTAGAAAGAATATTAAGCTGATAGACTTTAATATAGACAGTGTATACTGTAATACTTATAACAGTATCAAACAGAATCAAATTAGAATAACCTCACATAATCGAATTTTTCAATCAGTAAGAATAAATGTTTGTTGCTTCACTGGCATTAGTTAGTTCATATAAAAAAGTACAATTAATATTGATAAGATAGCATTTCCGTCTGTCATGTAGCAGACTAATAGGTGTTATTGTGTACAACTGCATGGCAACAGATGATTAACATGGTGTTGATTACAAATGTTCCACAAAACATGTTGATAACTGAAATAATACTGTCAATTTGTTGGTCAAGAACAATGGTCTAGTATACATACACACTATCAGATTTAGTTAATCAATTTCACACCAGAAGATGGTCTAAAAGTTAAAGTGTGCAAATTATACATATTTCTACATTACAATTAGCTGAGATAAACTCACATTACCTGTTTATTTAGTTAGAATTACATTAATTAAATTGATAATAATAAGTTATAGTTGAGGTATTTCATTTATACTTTGCCTATAATTTATGATCAAGATTACATAAAATTCATATCTGCAGTGCTATGTACTTATAGAATTTAAATGTATGAATTGAAGCTAGAGTTGAATGATTATATCAAATAATAATAATTTTTATTTAAAAAATAAGATTGAGCAAGATATAGTTGTTATGAACATAGGCTCCAATTTGAAATGTTTTCAAAGGCCTATTACAATTTGAAATGTATTAAATTTTATAACAAGCTGGATGTTATAATCATTCCCGTTAGTCATTAAAAATAATTGAACATAATAACTAATGAGGAAGCTGTTATAGAGAATATAATATATTTTTGTGTGCTTATTATTCTATATTAACACAAAAGTATAAGGAAAATAACAAAATTGGTTGGCAAATAAGGTCATGATATAATTAACTATTTATAATGTTCAATTTTATCCTTTACAAGACAATATTTTGTTATTTTGACCGACAAATATTACTGTGGTCTCTAGAAGTCATTATGTGGACCCTTTTGGATCCTATGTATTCACTGCGCCTTAACCTAACCTCCCTATATCAATTCAAACATCCACTCTAAAAGTTGGATGGTTGCTTTTTAGTTTGAGGCCCAATAATCCCTTAATAGTGGATATGATACCCCAGGAGATCCATTCTCTTTATAGCCAATCCATCACATTCACACAAGATGTGTTCTATTGTGTCTTGCAAGCTCCGCAAATAGAAACCCTTTTTTGAAAAGTATAAACTTAGTGCTAGTAGCTGTTGCATACCTTAGCTGTTTTTGGCTCAGTTGACTTACCTTCACTAGAAAATGCCTTTGTTAGGAAGCTTTGTTTACAGCCCCATTCTATCGTGTTAAAGCCAGTAAGGTTCAGGTTAACAGATGTAGGGCAGGACATTGTAGGATATATTCCTGTCACATCCTTCATAGTGTTGATCTGTCATAGACAAATATACTAAATTAAGAAGTAGACAATTATAATATCTTCTACTTGTCTATGTTACATATTATTTAGCATCTATATTCATCATTATAGATTAAACTTATTTTGCTGTTATAACTATTAGTCAGTAGTTTTGCTCACTTAATATGTAAATAATTTAATATCATAGTGTATAAGATATATAACAATATATGTATAACATTGATTTTTAAATGAGCAACTACTGCATTTCTTGCCAGCTCTTCTCAGCAGGATCTGCTTTCCGAACCATTGATAGAGTCGCTAAGTGCTGTCATTCAACATTCAGAACCATGCAAGAAAACAGTTTTAATTTTGTTTAGTTCTTGTTCTGAGAGGAATCTGTAAAATTTACTTCCATGAGCTTAAGTCTGGCCCTAAAGCATATTTTCAATGATCAAATCTATATTTATAGTGATGATATCATTTATTTAAGACAATATATTATGGAGGCCTCGCCTACTCACTGGGGACTTAACACAATGCTAATGTACACAGATAAAGATACATTATGTCAAGCATTATTGATAGATAAGTAGAAATATATACCTATCATGGAATTTCTAGTGGCTTCAAATCTTTAGGTTCTAGATTCAAGACCCAGATTGGGCAATGGAATAATACTGAGTAGAGTTTTCTTCTAAGAAAGTTTTAATCAAATGTAAGCCTGGAGTTGGGAAGTTGGTAATGTTACATACCTTTGCTTCAGAGAGCACCTTAAGCCATAGAGCCCAGTCATTATAATCAACATCAAATACAGTAGACCTGTGGTAACCCAAAAAAAATTTGCAGTGCAGTATTGGATGACCTAATTTGTTGAGTTATATTGTACTGCCTGTTAAGTATCCTCTACAATCCACATTTTTTTTATTAAAAATACCTTGCAATCTTACAAATACAGATTAAAATGAATTGCAAATACCAAACTAATCATTACCAAAATAATATTTATGTACCTACCTACATTTAACAGTCATAGGCATGTCAGATTACACGATGCTGGATTATACACAGGGGGTCCCCTGTTATCATTAAATAGCTCTACATTGGAGCAGCATGGTGGGTCTAAGCTCCAAATCTTATATTATAACACTGTTATAGGTTGTTAATAAGCTGATGGTAACATGTCAGAATATTTCCCATGTAAACCCATTTGTACTGTTGAATAACAAACACTCAATAATGAGTCAATAGAAGAACTTGATATGCTGGAGTGCTTGTTGAGGCCTATGTGCGCTGATTGCTGCAGGCACTTGAAGCTATCAGCACTGCGGACAACAGCCTTTTAAGGAATAACCTCACATTCGTTAGATAAGTTCCAAGTGTTTAGTTATTACTTTGAATGGTATTTCAGTGTTCATACTACTTATGCAGAAGCATTACAATGAATTCACTAAAGTAATAGCATTGTTGTTTCAATAATTTACATTTTTATTGTGGACAATATCTTAGCAAATATAATTTTTATAATAATTTGAGTTGCAGATATTTTTTACTATTCTTAAATTTGAATCAGAGAATGCTTGGTTAATTAACAATTATTCCTTTCATCGTTTGTTTTAGTTACATAGAAGAAAAGTCTGTCTAACCAACAATAATTGTATATATTTATTACCATTCCACAAATGAGTAGCAGAAATGAAATCAGTCATTATAACAGCATGATATATGCTCTATATTTCCTCTCCAAGCAGGGATCATTAATAGATTCATAATAATCATGATTCCAAATCACATAACATTATCATCAAAACTCTATGATGATTCAATACATTTGTCAAGTCATCAGGACATGGCACCCAACTACTGGACTAATTACAAAAGCCATAAGCTCCAATGTCTTGCAGACTAAGTCCAAATCATTCAGAAAACTTCCAACTCCTGACTGTTGCCACTGATTCCAATGCTCCTCCAAACCAAGTTTTGTGTTATACAGATAACTTCCTTGGTAAGCAGAACTGCAATCTGCCTTCCTCTTTTCTCTGAGCTGTCTCAAGAAGAAGAAGCTTGCTATAGACAAACAGCAAATTCCTACAATTGAATGGTGTTTGCTAAAAAAAACACCATTCTCTGCGTTCTCCATTCTTTTAGCCATTAATCTGTTTTGATGGAATTTCTGCACTCGCACAAATATCCTCGTAATTTTGTTGTGGTCAAAACACAAAACAATCAGAATGCTATTAAACATTAGTTAGAACAATGCTTGTTATGAAGCAAATCATTTGTGTATCAATCTGAAACGGATTGTTTTACAAACTTTATTTGCAATAAATAGTTGACGATATTTACTCTTATTATTAGGAAGCTACTAGAACATTCGCATACTCAAAAGTGATCAAATTAGAATCTTGTTTATGGCTTCTTGTTGACATGATTTCATGACAACATTATTGTGACGTCACGGCGCGAGTGACGTCATCGGATTGCTCTCATCGCTCACGGCGTTGAGATGATCTGACAGATTAGACATTGTATCATCACGTTATCATGACTCATGTCTCTGCTGGTATCTCGGTCGTAGAGCTAAAACCCACCACGCTGCCTAAAAATGAGTTGACGTAGTTAGCTAATGTTCAACAGATTTCCATAGGATGTTATCATTTTGTTGTATTTGTCTTATATTGCATCATAACATGCCGTTATTGGTCCGAAACAAATTAAAGAAATGCTTTTTTTTTAGGTACCTAGCCGGTATGTTATACCTTACAAGAGCTTACATTAAAGAAATATCGCTTAACGTATTGAATCCCGAAGACGATAACTGATTTTGGTACATATAGGTAGATGTATAAATAAAATTAAATGACGTAACTCTAATGCCTTTGTGTTCTTTTCCTTAATAATTGGGTATATTAAAACCAAAATAGAAGTGTACAGACAGACACCACACTTGTTAAGTATGGCACAACCTTGGAAAAGGCTAGCTTTGCATGCGCCAAGGCCGCCAAGACAATGCTTTTAAACTGGCTGAAACATTACCGAAAAAGACCAAATTTTCGGCCGATTTACTAGGCGTCAGTCTTACTTCGCTTCGCTCTAAACACGAAGTACCTCTTGTACTGGTAGTAATGTCTAGGTGGTTGGTAATATCTTCGCAGTGTTTGATTATACCCTACACGTGTTTCGTGTTGAGTTCGGTGTTACAAGTTTAGCTGGCTAGAAGTTTATCATGGACTGTGTGTAGGTATCAAGTAGGTATGTAAGTTATCAATGTAGAGATAAGTTGATAACGTTTATTGTCGCTGCAGTATTCGCTATCTAAAGAGTCCGCAGTGTGACGTGGCGGCGCACACTAATTACATTATAATCTCGACTATCTTATCACTATCACTATCACTACTATCAGTTATCAGCGGCTGTATCTCGCATTAATTGCCTCGCAGTCGACGTTTCAACCGTCGTGTTCTGTGGCTAGTTTAGTTAGGTGTTAAGGAAAATGGTCGTCAGTGCGGTATGTTACCTTTCATTTATTCATCATCTGTCATTAATGGCTTGGCTAAGCCAGCTCAGACACACCATGCCCTTTATATGTGGGTTGGTGTAATAGGTGAACGTTTGAATTTGTAATCTGCCGTCCTAATGAAGAGTGCAATAAGTCGAGTTTTTGTGCAAATTGACTTAAGTCCATATCCGTTATCAGGAAAATGAGCTCTATATTTTCGTCTTAGACGACTTTTTTGTATCTTTTATAGTTTCGGTTTTATTGGTTATCATAACTGCAATATGTAATATTACGATTTGTAAGTAGCTAATTATAACCGAAATATCTTGAGTTATGACTTGGATAGCTATTGATATTTTGTAGTATTACATAAAATAAGCGCAATTAGTCCAGTTATTGCACTTATGACTAGTACGTTAACTAATTTTTGGCACATTTACTAGTCATAAGCGCAACAAGTAAGAGAAATTGCAGTTATCATTAGGAAACTTTTTATTTAAAATGTCTAGCGTACTAAATGTATTATACTAAAGCAAAGTTATTGCACTTATGTTAAGGAAAACAGATGATTCCAAATTGTTTATACAATTAAAATCGCAATTTATCATGAAGTTATTGCGGCTACCAGTAGTAAAAAAACCCCGAGGGGTGCGAGGGGAAGCAACATAATTGCAAGGAGACACGCGCCCGTTTAGTTTTCATCGAAAGATCGAAAAGAAAGAATAATGTATTACAATAACAATGCTTTTAAAGTTGCGATATATTATTTGGAAAGTCATTTCGTTCTTTTATGTGGAAATGAAAGACAGTTTTGACAAGAAAAACGAAATGACTTTCCGAACGACCTATTAGTTTACTACAATCGTGATAAGACTGATTTAAAGAATGATCTCATAAAGTGCCTTATTAGATTAAGTACTAATGTTCTTTTATGTAAACGAAGGGAAAATATTCAAAAAGATTGTTTAGTTTGTTATTACTATTAATACGAGTATGTGTAAACACAGATTCTAAGTTCTGATTTGATTTAAGGTGGCGTGCATAGACTTCGGTTAAGTGAACGGCCTATAAACAAGCAGCGTTTATTTACTGTTCATTACACGCATTCCAACTTCGGTTTGTTAATCGAGAGTTTGAACGAACGGTGAATGAACGATTTGTGAAAAATATTACTTAACAAATGTATTTTACTTTTGAATAGAATGGACGTACCTATATATCAAAGAAATCTCAATTTGGCATCGTAACAAATTTTGTAGACACAATTTGCTGTTTGTCACATTCTAGTGCATATTAATTTGTTTTTAATGAATTTAAAGGCATCGAGTCCTTTATGGCCGCATGTTAATTTGTCAAAGAAGATAGATATTCACATTATTATCTACGTTGGTATCTGTGGGTGGTAAATTTTGTGGTAAATGAAAAAGTAAAGTAATAGGTATACTAAAATTTAAAATTATATTGTTTATTGCACTGTTAGTTTTATTTTAAAATAATACTACATCAAAAAAGCGTACTTCCAGTGTTAGTAGAAAAATAAAATAAATGATACAAAAATATAAGAATATCATAGAAAATAAGCAGATAGACTAAACAAAAAATGCTAGGAAATCACTACAAATAAAATATATATTAGAAATGTATCTGTCAAACTCTGTAACCGAGGGATAACCGGGGAATGCGAGCTCGGTTAAGATAAACGCCCGGTCTACGTCCTTAACCGGCATACGGGTTGTCGTGAACAGTAAATTTATAGTAACCGACGGTTAGCTTATGTTAAACATCGGTTATGATAACCGAAGTCTTGGTGCACATAGGCCTAAGTAGCTGTTTATTATATTAGGAAAGAAAACACTTATTGATTTTATTTTCGAGAGGTAATTTTTTAAGTATAATATTTTCTGCAATAAATAAATACGTAGGTATCTAAGTACTTTAATTAAATTAAGACTGATTCAAAGATGGGTGATTTTTTCTTTCTTATTATTAAGAAGGAGATAAAAATTTTGTAAAAGAGAAGAAATAGAAGAGAAGTTTGTTGTTTTTTTAAAAACATTTTTTCTATTAATATGTGAAACTACCAGAAATTCTAAGTTGCATTTTTTTATTTTTGAAAGTAATTATTATGTAAGTAAAAAGACGCTTAGTGATTTCATTGATAACATTTGTTTAGATTTTTACAGTTTCATTTAATTGAACTTTATAAATAAATATTTATTTTCATCTATACTAATATTATAAAGAGGTAAAGTTTGTAAGTTTGTAAATAAAGTTCTGTCGGGGCTAATCTTCGGAACTACAGATCTGATTTAAAAAATTCTTTCACCAGTAGAATGCTACGTTATCGGTGAGTGTCATAGGCTATATTTTATATTTGCATTGTATATATTACGATATTACAGTTTTTGTCGCGCGAGTCGGACCATGAAATTTATTAAATTTAACTTTATACGCGTAGATATTGATACTGATGTGCTTACGTTTACGTCATTATTTATAGGACTAAACTTAAATCCTTATCAAAATAAATTGTTAATTAATCACAAGGATATTATAGAGATAAGATTTGCCTTTCACAGTATGTTAATTATACGTACTGGATAGGGGTCAACATTTTGGTACTGATATTCTTTGAGAATTCGATCTTTAATCTTTTCTTTCAATTTATTTGGCGTGGCAGACCATATATATATATATATATATATATATATATATATATATATATATATATAAAATACGAAAAAGTTTGTTCGTTTGTTTAATCGAGCTAATCTCTAGATCTGCGTGTCGGATTGTAAATTATTTTGTTTATTATGAAAGCTAGACTCAAAAGTGAAATAGACTATTTAATACAAGCTATACACATCAGCATGCCATAAATATATATTGTTAATGTACTGAAATGTCGTACAATTTTTAACAAAAATGTAGATCTTTAGTACACGGGACGGGACGGAGGATATTGCTTCACGGGAAAGTATAAAAAAAATAAATTGGGAGGGGTAGCGGGGAAAGAGCACACTTTATATGAAAGCCTGTCTTTAAAATTTAAAGGCTACCTAAGAGGTTTTCACGCGGACGAAGTCGCGGACGACTGCTGGTACCAAATTATTTTGTTTTAATATATTTTCTTATAAACTTATTATGTTCTTGCAATAAACCATCTCTACCTTTTATCTAATTAAAATATTTCACTAAGGAAACCTGCAATAATTAGGACAGTTATTGCACATATGGTTGGAAGAAACTATAGGTCATTGTATAGTTTGTGCTACACAAAAGAGCAATATGTCGGCTTACTAACAGAAACTGCAATAAGTAGCGTTGTTATTACAGTTATTATTAGGAATGCTATATCAAAACAATTTATATTTCCTAATTATAAATACATAATTGCGTTTTTAGTGTGTATATAAACTCATGTACAAATATAATATACGACAGAAGATTAAGCATTATTTTATCCGTCGTTTAGTAAAAGTTTGAAATATATAGCTTAAATAGTTACGAAGATATACATAAAACAAAAATTAAATCTTTAAACGCGATTATCTCGAAAGTAGTCAAAACCTAGTTATTGCACTCTTCGTTATGACGGCAGTAATGGTCACTGTCAGATGTGAACGGAAAAGCTTAATGAGCTTTTTGATCCACAGGGTTCTGCACACACTTGCAACTTTGTATTTCGGAGCTTTTTGAAAGTTTTCGATAGAAGAAGCACCCAAAAAATATACAGACTTACGCCTAAGAACTCCTAATATATTATACTAACATGTTAACCATTATGTTTGGCATTAGGCTCACCAGAGACGTACCGCTAAGCGAATTAGCGTTCCGGTACAATGTCGTGTAAAAAATGAAAGGGGTGTAGATTTCATTTTACCCCTAACACGTCAGCCAGCTTCCATCGTAGATTACATCACCACTTTTCATCAGGTGTGATAACAGTCGAGGGTTATTTTGGAATAAATAAAAAAATGTTTATTTGTATGTAATTTAAATTTTATAGCATTCGTGTCTATGTGCAACACGGCAAGGAAAGCAACGTCAATATCATAGCAAAGTCATAACAACGGAACTACAATGTATTTATTTGCCGTTATATTGTTATCATAAGTATTTATATTTACTTATTTTTAATCTGGATAACCGTTTTTATGTTTTTCGTTTTCGCTTCGCCCAAGAAATTTGTTACAAAAGGAATGATTATGCATTCAATTTAGATAACGATTAATATACCTGACCGAATTAGCAACGATATCGGAAACCATCTTCAGGTCGAAACACCGCAGCGATGCTACAGCGATACCAGCTATCGCACTGGAATACCTCGCGATTGCCATAATACGACGATAATAGTTGATACCGAACGATAACACTGCGTAAGATTAGTAATTATATTGACATTATTTTACACAAAACAAATGAATGAATAAAACATTATCATCCTAATCCCGCCAGCCCGAATTAGAACAGCGCGGTGTGTCTACGCTCCATACCCTATCCTACAAAGAGGGAGGCCCTGTACTGGGCCGTTAAATATGCTAATAAGGATGACATAAAAAAAAGGCTTGCTATCAATAATGTACGCAGCATGATTGAAGTTGATGAATTTTTAACACAACGTATTGGAAAGCTTGCCCTACTGAATATAAAAAGAATCACGCAAATCGACACAGTAACCCCTAAAGAACAATGCATATACGGTACATGCAGTGCATACATACATAGTTATTGCATACAAATCAAACATGAAATGAATTGGGAATCCCCACCGTTGGAGGTCGTATGCCTTGTATATGTGACTTACCGTTTGGATTACCTAATTCAAAGAATAGAGGTCTGAAGTGAGTAAAAGAGAAAAGGTGTGGTCATATTTCTTAGATGACATTGTCACGGTACATTTGATGACCTCCGTGGCGCAGTGGTATGCGCGGTGGATTTATAAGACGGAGGTCCTGGGTTCGATTCCCGGCGGGGCAGATTGAGATTTTTCTTAATTTGTCTTGGTCTGGCTGGTGGGAGGCTTTCGCCGTGGCTAGTTACCACCCTACCGACAAAGACGTAACGCCAAGCGATTTAGCGTTCCAGTACTGAAAGGGTGTGGATTTTCATCCCACTCCTAACAAGTTGCCCGCTTCCATCTTAGACCGCATCCTCACTTAACATCAGGTGTGATAGCAGACAAGGGCCAACTTGTAGTCGATAAAAAAAAATATCAACTAAGGATAGGTAAATTGACATCATTAGTCCTTGCCTCTTGGGCCCAAGGAGATTCTTTTTCCATGGAAAGAATATTCGCTATGCTGTGAGTTGCATGTGATTCGTTATTTTACTGTTTGGTATTGACTTGTGGTCGTTAGTCCAGAGGTCAGCGTATGTAGTTTTAGATCATGAAGTTCTGGGTTCGAGTCCTGCGTCGGGCTATAGAGTAATACGCACAGCGAATTTCTATTTTTAAGAAACTAGTAAATTATAAACCCGGGTTGTTTTAAATTATAAACAGAGGTGCCTATGTGCCTTGGAGAGCACATGCCGTTGGTCCTGACCATTATCATCCTAAGCCCGCCAACTGGCGCTGGTGTGTTGGCTCCATATCCCCGCTCCTATCGGGTGTATGCCTGATCTTATCATGACCGTTATTTATAATGTATTGATTCGTTTGTTTGTCATTGCAGGCTGATCAACTAACAGAAGAGCAGATCGCGGAGTTCAAAGAGGCGTTCTCACTGTTCGACAAAGACGGCGATGGCACCATCACCACCAAAGAGCTGGGCACCGTCATGCGCTCGCTAGGACAGAACCCCACAGAAGCTGAACTGCAAGACATGATCAACGAAGTCGACGCGGACGGTGAGTACGCGCCCTTTCAACTAATTGCCTCGTTTGTCCAGTGGTTAGCCTGTGTTATTTCGAATCATGAGGTCCTAGGTCGGAATACGACAGATTGTGTTTTTTTTTCTAAAAAAAATTTAGTAGCACAGAGGTGTCAAGGTTCGGTTAGCTTATATTATCTGACAGTGATCAGAATCTTTACTGTAGCAATCCAACAAAATACTAGATGTCTTAAAAGATGCATATGGGTTTAATTTTATCAGCATAAATTATCTCGTAAATTTTCAACAAAAACATTTATTGTACAGTTGAACATTTTAGAGTTAGCGTTAACGGCTTCAGAGCGAAGCTTATGTTGAGGGTATTTTCTCGACTGGTAGGGTTGGTACGACTAGTCTTTTACCCAGAGTACCTAGCAAAGAAGCAGCAGATCAGCAGCGTAAAGATCAGAGTAGTAGAGTAGAATATTATAGCAGAATAGATTGATTGTTATTTGTTTGTAATACTTATAAACAATGAACAATCAGTTTTAATAAATGACTTCCTTAAAATAAAAGCTGCTTTCCACTCAATTGAATATCTACCTATTTATAGCAGTAATTTATTTTACGTAAATCATCCTTGAGTTAGATATTAGTAGTAATAGTTAGATATTAATCTTATTTTTTTATTATAGATCACTGTCACTTACTCCCGTTCATAAATATATTTTACCGGTAAGAGCATAGATTTGTGCTAGTTTGAAAATAATTTGAAATCGCCAATAGTCTATCGCACCGGCCACGTCAGCTTTTTGTAGCGCTAATAATACTCTCGGTGATAACAGCGACGATTTTATCACAGTGTTAGTGACCAATATTATTCAACATTTTTCGACCAATTCTTTTTTAGCCGTCTGCGCTACAATATTTCTAAGAGTAGGTATGTTCAATTTTTTGTCAGCAAAAAAAAAGGTCTCCGCCGTACTTTTAGTTACAATGTAGTATGTGTTTAGTTGGTAATACTAATAGTACATTTCCTCGTTAACGCTATATAAGTATGTAGGTAATACAGTATCGGCGGTAATCGGGCTGTTATCGCCAACGTATTTATTGTACCTACAGAGGGTAGGTACACGATAACCGATCAATGTCTAACCTTATCGCCCCGTGCCGCAAATATTGGCACAAACTGAGCATTTTTTATTTTTCTAAACAGGTGTACAGGGTCTTTATTTCCGGGATCTGTAGTATGTACTTCTTAAAGTTTTTATAATATTAAATTAACGTGTTATCAGTTATTTAGTACAGCTGTTTATTTAATATTTAATGTACCTGTAAATGTAGTGGACTTCCGTTGCTTTAGTTGTAATTTAGACCTTCGATAATAAATAATTATGCCGACCTCTAAACGTAACACATAAACTAGTCGTTATTGTAATAAATTAATATTAAATAATAAACGATAAAAATGCTCTAATATACATAACACCACCAGATTAAATGATCACAAATTCGATGAGTTTTTGTTATTTAGTTTGTGTTCCAATGGCAACCTTTCGACTAGCCCCATGGTACCGTACCGGTTATGTATAATATGGTACCATAGATAGCTATATACCATAAAGTGTTGACAGTGAGTGACTCTAATGTTTTAGTATCTGATACATTACTGAATACTATTTCAAGGCAAGTTAGATAAATTAATTCAAATCAATATAAATTAATTTTAAATTGTAAACGTTCATGAAAGAATAATCTCCGTTGTAATCTAGAAAACAAAAAATAATTATGAATATAAAACCACTTAGAAAACGTAAAATTTGAGCAAGCATCAAAATTTGAGCATCTAGTATCAGTGGAGAAATGTACGCGTGAGGCGGGTGGCGTGACGCCGTGGGCGTGATGTATGCTACAATAACGTAGGCTGCAGTTTACATCGTATTTTATCTCCACTGTAAATATTTTTCACACTACCCGCAATAGACCGAGAGCTGTTGCGTTAATTTCTGTACCAACTTGATTCAAATTGATCTTTCTATGCGTAGTTATAAATTCTAATTCGTTTAATATGTTAATTCACTAGTTACATGGTAATTAAAACTCTTGTGTTTATAATGTTATGTTAAATACGAGTGTGGTATTTATCTTGATTAATACTATCTCCTCGCTTATATTCCCTTCACTCTCGCACTCTCTTTCTCAGGGATTCAAATTCACAAAGCTAAAGCTCATTATGGTAGCTTTAATAGTTTTGGCTGCACGTAGATACTTCAAGCAGTCTTCCAACTATAGAAAGTAAGATGGGCCATAGGAAGAGTACTAAGAACCTATTGAGTTACATGGAATCGCATATCATCAGCTCTCACCGTAGCCTCGCGGGCCGCCACACTACGTAATAATTGACACATAACTTAGCTGCCAATATGTCATAACGTCTATTATTAGCCGCGTGGCGCCCGTTTTAAACTGTTTTATATTTATATATCATTCGCTGCACAATATCGACGGAGTATGTGCCAAATTATAAATTGTGTGCGCGATGCTCCCGCTGGTGCCAGACAATATCAATAGCAGCTGTGCAGCAGCAGGGAACGAACGGGGGACGCGATCAATTCACTTCGATTTATACTGAGCGTTTGATACGGTCGATCATGAATTTCATTTGCGACTAGTGTATATGGCTATAAATGTATCAATTGTTCTTTACATACATTTTGAAGCTAGATTCTGACAATTCTATGTTGAAGAGATATATCTTATTTGTTGTAATAATAAAAATTTTATATTTATCGAGTTTATTTGACCCAAACGACATCCTAGCCTCACACCACATTTTGTAAAAGATCTATCAACATATGGAAAATTTCATTAAAAAGGTTACATACCTATAAATACAGAAATGAGCCTACCTTTTGAAATTAAAATGAACTTTACGCATTCACAAAATTAGTTTATGAAAATCGGCAAAGGGCTATAAAAAAGCAAGAACATTTTAGCTGATATAGTTTTGCCGAAAAATAATTGTACATATTATTAATATAAAATAAAATGTTGTTACAAACAATGATGTATTATGATACACATTTGTTGAATTTTTTGCAGTACCTAGTTGTACAATTGTTGATAGTGTGAGAGCAATACAGTGTATCGACGGTGACGGTTATTATTTTCTACTTGGTCGCTATCTTGCGAACAAAGCACGACGCGAATATCTCGGAATACATTAAACAAACACTGTTGTTGTACATTGTGTACCAGTCACGCGTTCTCAAGATAAACATCGGCTACATGAAAAAATAATAACATTTCTGAATTGGTTGACTGACTAGAATCAGTAAGGTTGTAAATGCAACCCATCATGCCTAATAAATTTAAAATTATGTTTTGTTATTTTATAAAATCTTATTTAAAAGATATTGAATATATTAATCAGTTTTAAGCTTACTTATCTAATTTATTGTCAGGATATACCCAGTAGTTATAATGTCGCTTTGGACATGCAGCTATCGAAGGGATTTTGTGCTAATAGTTGGCAGACAGCATGTTTTGCCTGACATGGTACTCGTAAGTACGTCTTACAATGCGCTGGTTTCCGCTTGTCTACCTGAGGAGTTGTAGATATGTCTGATGAGAGTACATCAATATTTTCTCGAGTGGTCTGTGGTATAAAGTGCTTAAGTTTCAGTTGGGAATCAACTCCATCACGTCAGCTTTCAAACAAAAAAAGTCTGAGTCTGTAGCCTGAGCAGCCTCAGCCCCGAAAAGGGCTTGAATATGTACTGGGGGACAAAAGTTCCCCCACGCCTGATCCTGGTAATGAAATAACTCGAGGCCCGAGTAAGAAGACCCACACTGCTTTAGAAACAAAACATATTTTTGATGCATTTTATGAAAAAGTTGAATTGGATTTTTTTTCTAATATTTTTTATTGTAATGTTCTATGGTAGCAGTGCCAAATTGAGTCCCGGCGACGCTGTGCCCAGCAGTGTTTGTTTACATGTCGGTGGGACGTGGGTGCGGGACGCTGTGACCTTGACACTGATGTTATCAATATATCACGGCGGCGTCAACGAGATCGCTTTATAATATGCGCGCCCTACGCCACTCGCTTGATATACTTTATGCTTCAGGAATTTCTCGTGGCGGTTTCCTAAGAATGTCTGCGGAACACACGTAGGTCACAAATAAGGGATAATAATACTACCTACTTCGACTCTTCAGTTTCAATTGATGGCGTGACCATACACATCTTGGATTTCACATTACATTTTAATTTTTTTGTGTTATGTACTTATTCTTGTTTTTTTTTTTAATTTAATATTGACAAAGGTACATTGATCAAAACATAAAAATCCAAATTCTGAAATAAAACTGAAATAATTTCCAACGGATTAGTATTATTTTTAAATATTAGACTATATTTTAAATTATGATCAATATCTCCTTTCTCTTATTTAACGATAATCCAGTTTTACGGAAGGATATGGCAATAGACCAACGCCGGAGGTCTAACCTAGGTTGGTAGATCTCTTGGTTTTAAATTCGGTAAATAAAGGTAAAGCTATTGCGGCTAGTCTGAAACTCGCACGCTAACCACGACCTTCAATGTCGCTAACAATATAATCAAACTAATAACAGCGCAAAGTTAATGAGGAGGGACAGGCATCAAACATGTGACCGCGCAAGGCTAATGGGTGTCTGGTTACACCACAATGGACATACGGCATCAATTGTTATGGTGATGCGCTCCCACGGCTGTGCGGCGCAGAATAATAAACTGCGCAGAGCAACATCTGCGCTGACGTTTTACGTACTTTGTTGACCCAACCCAAACATCATTATGAACATAAACTTGAAATAATTACAAAAAAGGGAAATACCCCCGACTAGAGCTACCTGACACTGATAACTCGACAAAATAGGTATCTATATTTCTCTATCTATAGAAGACAGTAAGAGTTCAAAGCGTATTTAAAAGTCACACTGTCGAGTTATAAAAATATTGTTACGGAATAGTGCAACTGCTAGAGCTTTCGGGTCTGATATCTTTCCTAAAAAAACCCGTTGTTCTACACGTACTCTTGTACCTTGGTAATGGTAAAGCAGCTTGTCCCCCGCTCATCTCAGTCATATCAATCAGGGCTAAAGGCTTTTCAAGACATTAGAGTGTAGTACCAACGTCTTCCTAAATCTGAAGTAATATACCTAGAATATACTCGTACAACGATTTGAGGAAAGAATTTGTTAAGACATCAGTCATGTCAATCAGACTTGTTTTGGCTGAGCGTGGATTTCTAAAGCATCCTTTGAACGCCTAGCTGCTACTAAGAATATTTTGGAAGAAAGAAAACTACATTTGTTGTTAGCCGATCCAAGAACCTCATGAGACTAAGCCTGAACCAATGAGGTAGTTTGTTAACTTTACTATTTTGCGACAGAACGTTTTAGTGTGTTGTCGCTAAATCCGTGCTAATTGTTATAAAACTGCAAACGGACACGTCATCTCAAAGTCTTTTATGTCATGGGACGACTTTAAAAGGCGGTGTGTAGTCTAAAGTCAATATAAGACCAGTTTTTACAACACTATTGAACTAAGAATCCGCGATGCTCATACCATATCTACGCAATTTTGTAGCTTGGACCGGTGGTGGCTTTGGAATGTCCATCTCTCAATTGTCCGTTATGTAAAACGTTATGTGCTTAGTTTTTATGGGATGTCACAAGAAATTATTTCCCCACTCGCCAGGTATTTAGTTTTGTGGCAACTTTTGTAATCTTTACTTAAAAAATCATTTAAGTTTTATTTTAAACAGTGCTTGTCGCACGGTTACTACGAAGCCGTTAATTGGTAAATGGATGCATATTGCTGGGGAAAATACAAAAAAAAATCGGTTTTTAATTGAACGGTAGTAATCCCTTAAAACCTGCTACCTTCTAAAGCCACCACGCAGTCTCCATAGTTGTCTACCGTACTTGGTAGGAGCATAACTTACAAGTTTTATAAATTCACGTTGATCTGACGATCATAGATTCTCGCTCTACCTGTATAAATATACCATCGCTGTTTTAATTGTTCATTTCCAATGTTTTATTACAACCGTACAATTCAAACTGAAATTAGTGTCATATTTTAGTTTGCTATTGCATGTTCTTCAGTTATCTAGAGCCATTTATACATGTATATTACCTCCTATTATCTTAACCAACGGCGTATTTCAGTCAGCCAACTGCCAAATTGAGTATTCCGGTCATATTACTGCAATACCTAACTGTCAACTCATAACGGTTTGTCTCTGAGCCGCTGGTAAAGACAGCGTCACACTGCCTAACCGCAATTCTGCTGTTAGCCAATAATACTTTATTGGTCTTAAATATTTTTTATTGTTAAACAACGTAACAGGCATTAGCGATTCATCAACTAATATGCTAACAGGATACCTACCATCAACTATAATAGCGACTCAACTGTAGACCAAAACCGACCAGTGTGGCGGCTAGTGTGAGATTTTACCGCGTCGATATCGAGAACGGTAAACGCAAATTTCATATGACACTGACACTCACCCATATGAGTTTTCTCTCGATACTGCCAGGGGCGCTGCTTCAATTCCATATAAAATTTGCCTTTACGCGAATGTGAAGTTTTCGATTTGTTTTGGTGAAAGCTCACACTAGGCACTCAGCTGACGTTATTGCGTAATAATAACCTAAACTGCAATTAAGTTTAGATCTACAGTTGAGCTATCGAATTCAAATTCAATTGCAAAAAAGTTAATAACAATTTAGTTTCCATATAAAAACTTACTAATAAACATAAAAATTATTTAGTAGTAAATTATTTACTTTGTGCTTAACTATTGATTACCTAACCGTTTAGTTGGTCCAGTGGCTAGACATGTGGCATCGTATCACGACGTCCTGAGTTGGGCAAATGGAAAAGATTCTCTTCTAAGAAATTTTCAGTAAAAACAAAAAAAGTTTGTTGGAGTTCCTAGTCGGGAGGGTTTACCCCACCGTGCCTCTGAAAAACCGTTAACCGTCGGTCCCGGTTTTTATCACTAACATCTGATAGCAATCGTTGAATTGAAAATAATCACTACAAACCTGCTTAGCGCCTACCTACATTGTAACAAAGTAGTGTCTAAGCTACACATAAAGGAGGCAGGTCTGATGGGCTAATAATAATTGTAACATACAAATTGTGCTTTTAAGCTAGCCTGTGTTTAGTGTGGCTGAGCCTTTATCACTAATGCTGCACAATAGGCATTGTGTCACGTCCGGCTGCAAATTAATTAGCCTACAGCGACAGCGGGCAGGAAAGAGTCGCGATAAACTGTGCAGTGTACAGCACAGCTTATCCTGCCGATAGCCACGTGGAATATTCCCATCAGCAAACCTTAGTTGTGCAAATATTTTAACTGGAATTATAATATGACAGAGAAACTTTTCAAACAGGGGCCGTGAAATATGGCCTTGATAACGAACTGGTCTGGTACTAGATGTGATACTGTATTAGTGTCCTGTTTTTGGAGACATGTTTGGTCGCATTTTTATATTTTTATTGGCTCAGCATGTTGACTCTGTAACGAAATTGTACAGTGATAGTCTCGAGGTCGTTTCCACCTCTCTCTCTTTACAACGTTACCATTGATAGATGTATGTAGAGACGAATTGGAGACTTGTAATGTTTAATTGTGTTTCAAAATCGACATGCCGGTCTTAGGCTAAGGCCGCGCCTTATTGCTACCTACTAGACTAGATAACACCGTACCAGTATATTGATGTAGCAACGCCTAGAGATTGTAAACTAAGGTCAAATGTGCCGTTAAAACGTGTCCTTCCTAAAACGCCTAGAAATCTGATCAACTAGTCTGTCAATTTAAACACTTAATAGGCACTAGTTTGAAGTCGTTACAGCCGGAATATTACAGCGTATTCCATGAGTCCGGTAAACTGCGACCATGAAATGTTAACTCGAACATTGAACAAGTATAATACGAGATAACGAGCACTTACTTCCTTCCTACTAGTGTTACAACAACATTTTATCTCCCAAACCACACGTATAATAATAATTAATAAAATTTTGTGATCCCACATGACTGACGTGTTGATCCCCTACAGGATAACGCACTATTGACTCTTGACTCGTTGGACCATTAACCGCATCGCATGAGCCGATACATGCAAGCCCTTAGATTACGTCGACTGATGGTGATGTAAAGAAAATCTGACATATGACTCTATTATTATTAAATTTTTAACTTGCTTAGAGTAGGTATAGAGATGTTAGTTCCTAAAAGAATTACTGCGTGAACTATGGTCGGAGCAATGTCGTGTTTTGGTCAGCTGCAATAAATCCAAGAAGTTAGCAGCATTGTTCTGTTCCGCAAATAGATAGAGCGGTGCGACCGACAGAGAGCGCTCCGTCCCTCTCCCACGAGTGAACGACTCGTTATCGTAGACTGTGATGTCATCGGTAAGACTGACAACGTGCTTGTGATGGAACTATTATACGAGTGATGCCCCTCGTCTTGAGCCTCGGCGTACCCACCAGATGTGCAGTGCACAAATTTAAGGATAAACACTAGGTGTACACTATTCCAGAATTTTCGTTTTCTAATAAATTTTTTTTAAATCCTCGTTATCAAGCATTATTATCAAGCCAAATGACGTCTACTATTGAACGACATTCAAACTCTTCTCTCTACTCTTCCTAGCGGTCTTGAGCAATCTGTATCCAATGGCTCCCTGTAATCCGTCTAATGTCTATTGATATGTGTCCCGTCCATTACCACTTCATCTCTGTGCCTGATGTATGTCCAATACAAATTTAAATTGGCCTTAAAATATTGTAGGTGGGCTCGTTGCGTTTATTCTGCTCTATAAATACACCATGTGGCTGCAAAACCAACAAGAGACATGTAAACAATGGGATTATTTTGAACCGGTCTCATTACAGCCTGCAGCCTGCTCGCGACTCGTGAGTGACGCAATCCTGAAATACGAACCTATATACTATGTCTACTAGTGGTTGCCCGCGACTTGTATATTCTTCTTAATTTCCTCAAACCTGGCTTATACATGGACTGGTCATTAAAAGTCAGTGTGACTATTACCACGGTAATAGAGTCACACTGACTTTTTAAACGACTTCAAAAAAAAAGGCGTTTCTCAATTCGACCGTATATATATATTTTTTTTTTTTGTGTGTTCGCGCATAACATCGTCGTTTATGAACCGATTTTGATAATTCTTTTTTTGTTGGAAAGAAGATAGTCCGGTGGTGGTACCATGACAAGGAAACCAGGATCTGATGATGGAATCCTGTAGAAAACGAGGGGAACTTTTAAAAATTGTAGGGACAACAAGTACGTTTGTTAATTTTTCCGGTAAGTATTTAAAAGCACTACAATTTGATGAAGGTCTGGAGTCGATCTGATGATGGAGCCGATCTATATATAAGAGAACTCCGTAACGTTTTACAGTAGCTACCTTGTGTTTGGGCTCGATTAATTTGTCTCAATGAGAACTTTACATTTAGATGGGCTGTGACTGTCATTGAGGGTCTGGTGAAGAAGACGAAGTACAATTAAGGGAGCTCCATAACGTTTTACAGTAGCTACCTTGTGTTTGGACTCGATTAATTTGTCTCAATGAGAACTTTACATTTAGATGGACTGTGACTGTCATTGAGGGTCTGGTGATGAAGACGACGTACAGTTAAGGGAGCTCCGTAACGTTTTACAGTAGCTACCTTGTGTTTGGGCTCGATTAATTTGTTTCAATGAGAACTTTACATTTAGATGGGCTGTGACTGTCATTAATGGTCTGGCGATGAAGACGAGGGACAGCTGAGGGAGCTCTTAAACGGTTTACAGTAGCTACCTTGTGTTTGGGCTCGATTAATTTGTGTCAATGAAAATTTTATATTTAGACGGGCTGTGACTGTCATTGAGGGTCTGGCGATGAAGAAGAAGGACAGTTGAGGGAGCTATTTAACGGTTTACAGTAGCTACTTTGTGATTGGGCTCGATTAATTTATGTCTCAATGAGAAGTTTGAAAGGTTATAGTTTCCAGTTAGTTTAATGTTTACTATGTCATGATCCAATGATGAGATCTACGAAAACTCGAGGAAACTCTTCAAACTTTATATTCACTTTTGCAGGGACGTCGGAATGTTATAAGTAGGTAGTGAATATTGGTACTTATGGTTTAGTTCAGTAGATTTATTAGTATGTTCGTTGTTGATAAAGCACTAAAAAGTATGAAATAAAAAATTTTTAACAAAAAATAAAAACGCCTTCAAAACGCACTAAAAAGTAAAAAATAACTACGTCATTTACTTACTTTAATTTACTTAATCACATCTATGAAGTCGGTGCCACCCGAGCTTTCTACTTTAAAGTCTTTACCTAAACTTGGATTGCACCGACTTCATAGATGTGGTTAAGTAAATTAAAGTAAGTAAATGACGTAGTTATTTTTTACTTTTTAGTGCGTTTTGAAGGCGTTTTTATTTTTTGTTAAAAATTTTTTAAAAGTGATTGTTAATTGAATTTTTTACATTTGCATTATTGAACTGGAGACGTCCCAATTTAAACAATAGCATCCTGGCATCCGTAATGTTTAAATTTGCAACTCTTCACTCAATAGTGGTCTACCGTACTTTGTACCTATAGCAGAAGCATGGGCTGACTTGCTTTCAACAAGGTCTGGCCAAGCTCGGAAGCCACTACTGTGAGTTAACTCGGGAATGCGGCAATAGTGGTTGTTGGTCTGCATGAACGCTGACATTGTATCTGTTTATCGCGCTCGGTTCACAATGCAATAACACGAGCGAGTATTCCGGTGAAAGCAATAACATTTTAGATGCCATTAAATATGTTATTGGTCGGCATTTATGCGCGATTAACTGGCCCGCTGCACTTCCTGCGCGCTCGAGTGTTATGGCGCGTTACGGCGCCTGGCCCCTGGCCCGTGGCCGCGGGCTACGGGGAGCAGCACCTTGCAGTTGCGTTGGGTTGCGAAGCTTTGATCTTTATTGACATTTAATAACCGTAATTTGCAATAGGCTATTATTAATCTGTAATCTGCTGTATGCAACAGATGTTCATGACTAAGATCCTCTCGACCGATTTTCCTTTCCGAAAGAAAGAGTGTTTGACTTGAGTACGATAAGTCTAGGATTTAAGGAGCTAGGATCCAACCCAGAGCTTATTGGTCTTGAGTCCACTCGTTGGAAAAGGCTTACTACGATATATACATAGAAATCTTGAAGCGAGTGATAATGAAGTTTCGTAAGTGCTCGAAATTCTGCACATAAAAGTTTTCATAATTTCAACCTAATTTAAAATTTATCAAATTATTATTTACTAGCAGTCGCCCGCGACTTCGTCCGCGTGAAAACCTCTTAGGTACCCTTCTAATTTTAAAGACAGACTTTCATACAAAATGTGTAAAGGCACATATAGTGTGCTCATTCCCCGCTCCCCCTCTCAATTTAATTTTTTTATAGTTTCCCGTGAAGCAATATCCTCCGTCCCGTCCCGTGTACTAAAGGTCTACATTTTTGTTTAACATTGTATGACATTTCAGTACATTAACATTAAAAATATATATTTATGGCAAGCTGATGGGTATAAATTTATATTAAATAGTATATTTCACTCTTGAGTCTAGCCTTCAGAATAAACAAAAATAATTTTACAATCCGACACGCAGATAGAGATTAGCCCGTTTAAACAAACGAACAAACTCTTCCGTGTACTAAATAGATATTTGAACAAAGATCGAATTCTGAATTCATCATCGTATATATAACATAGATGAACTCCCCTCCCGCACGCGCGCCCCCGCCTTGGTGACGCTCACTTCGCAACGCAGAAATAGTAATATTTTAATTTCGCCATAACTTCAAAACCAAAAGTCCAATTTTAATCTTTTAAATACCTAATATTCTCTACATAAACTGTACTTAGTGATGAAATAATTTATTTTGATAAGGATTAATAGCATGAGTAAAATAAATGCGTTTAAATGTAGTCCAAAAAAAATTAAAGATTTTTAAATAAAAAAATGGTTGTTGTGCCTCACTCGACATAGATAGGTATAGTGTGTCACGGACTTTTTTGTAGATATTTATAAGATCTCCAATTAATTAGCACATTTTATGGTTCTATCTTTTATAGTTTAGGCAGCGTACGCAAAATAAGTAACCTTTCTGGTTGATTTTTTACACCTTGTGTCCGAAAAACCCAAATATTTTACGGAACCCTAATTTTTTCCAAAATAAAATTTAGCCTATGTTACTCGTGGATAATGTAGGTTTCGAATGGTGAAAGAATTTTTAAAAACGGTCCAGTAGTTTTTGAGCCTATTCATTACAAACAAACAAAGTTTTCCTCTTTATAATATTAGTATAGATAACTAATTCATAATTCAACAACATCAAGCATTACGAACGACGTCGGCTAATTGATAGTTTCGGGGCCGTTAGTTCTGATCGTCGAATCCAAAGTAGCTAGTGCATCCTGAACCGATGTATATCAATATAAAGTGAAGATCAACGATCGTACGCCATGTCTGTAATAGAAGGATCTCGTAAACCCGCTTTCGAGCCTCGTAAAGCACGCGGCGAGTGCTGGGGTCAATGGAACCGATGCAAGTGCCGCGCGGCGCACGCGCACGGATTGCTTCGCGAATGCGGACGAAAGTTCACGGTTGGCGGATAAAAATAAATATCGCGCGCGTTGTCAAGGGAATTACTATATTTTTTTGTTTTGCTCGCGATCTTTCGACTCGTAAAACTAGTGACCCAAGAGCTGTTAGACATTTTGTAGTAGGTATCTGAGGCTTGCTGCAAACTTGTTCTATAACTGTGCCATCATATCCTATCGCAGAACTGCAGACTTGGCTGGAAAGTATTGGGACTTTCCTCATATACAGCTATCCCATTTTAGCCTGCTATGTCCGTGTTGAATATGCGATTGCAGCAGCCGGTAGTTTGGAAAGAAACGTACCTTCGACAGAGTTTTTAAACAGGTCTGAGTGGGTGCCGCTTGGTTATCTTTTTGTCGCGGAATTAGCAAAAAATAACCTACCTACAAAATTCTATTCTATAAAGTATACATATGTAATAATAAACTGTATTTGGCGCAACACAAGCTCAATTGTTATTAATAAAAAAATATAATATGTTTATCGGGATACGAAATAAATTACGCTATTCCATCTAGTATCTATCGCTGTAACAATTGTAAATTGTTTAACCTGAATTTGTTAGATTAATTAAGTTTATTATCCTGATTTCAATTTCGTGTAATAAGCTAATAAGCCAACCGAGCAGTGACTTGTGACCCATAAAATCCGCTCGGGCTCACCGGATTATGAAATGTGTGAAAGATTTCCCCGACTGGAGGCGCGCAGAGCCCGTCGTCGAATTACCCCTGCCCCACTTCGCGGTATTGATCGCCCCGTGCCCCCGTGCGCCCCTCGCCCCGTACCTCCGCGCCCCCAGCGCGCCCCGACCCCGGGGACAGCTGACTTCCGCCCACATTAAGGAATCCAATATTTTTATTACGTAGCGCAGTTTTGTTTGATTGTATCTAACAAACTAATATTGTTATTGTGTACCTACCGGCGAACTTCGCTACTACCTGATGATCTGAGAGTTCCTGAACAAAATTATCAACAATTGAATTTGTGGGCTTTTTATTGAGTGAAGTTACCCTTCCTTGGTATAAGTGAATTTAAAACAAAAACAATTTCTTAAATAAAGCATTTTATAGTTTTGACTGGCTTTTATAATAACTTTTGATTTATTAAGTGTCTGATCAAAACTCATTTTAACGATTAGGTGTAACAATTAACGTAATGTGGGGCGCTTGCCTGACCCGCCGACCCGCAGAACGACCTTAGCGATCAGGATCTTGTACAATGCAAGAGCTAGACCCATTGCGTTGCCCCTAAACACTAAAAATATATCAACTTCGCCGCCTCATCGCAATCTTTTACGCCGAACAAGTTTTGAAATGAGAGATTGGTCGACGTTTGTTCTACAAATTAATTTCCAGCGGATCTAGTAAAAAAACTTCTGGTTACCATTACTCCATACTCCATACTGTGAACAATGACGCGGCAAGATGTGAGGTGTACCTAAGTATACTCGGGACCTTACCATGAAAGCATCATCAGTCACCTACGTATATGTGGAACTAAGAAAATGCCTTGTCAAAAGTGCGTAGTGACATGGTATTAAAGTGAATCGTTGCGCACCGCAGTCGATTGCGATGTAATCACAACCAATAGAGCGTAATTGACTATGAAATGTTGGTGACGTCACCTCGTTGACTTCACGAGATTCGATCGTCTCACGTTACTACTGTTCAATATTAGTGTACAAGACGTATCCGCCTCGTTGGAAGATTAGGAACATTGAATCCACGGATAGATTTAAAAATTCGATGTAACAAGGTTCTTTAGCGAGATGATCCTTCATTTATATTTTGACAAGTTGGCTTCTGCAAGGCACTTCTAAAACCTTATTAAGTTATTCTTACTACATGTATTTTGAAAATTTTGTCAAAAAGGTTTAATGTTTGACTGGTATGTTTGTCTCTATATTATAATGTCTTTGTGTGTATTTTGATTTCCACGAAAATAGTGATCCTTTTGAATGAGTTTCAATATATAATATAAGGCAGCCTAAAGGGAAATGCAAGTTTGTGGATATAGCCGCTGGGAATAGGTTCCAGGTTTATGTTCCGTAATAAAGGTCACAGTTGTTCCCTTGATTAATGTTGACACAGTTACGTGGAGACAGTCTCGCTGGAATATTATTATGACTAGAGCAGAGTGTTAGACTAATTTGATACTAGCTTGCCTATCTATTGTTATATAAGTTGTTTTGCCTTACAATCTTCCTTATTCGGTTGTTGCAAAATTACGAAACTAAATAAATTCAAGTCTAATTAAAAACCTGATTGCACAGTGATAGAAAATCTTTAACTTATTCCACTATCACCATTTGAATAAGACTAAAGCCACTTCTTGTGTTAAAATTATTCGACGTTATTCAATCAGACCGGAGCACAGCAATGCTGTTTAGCTTAGCAGTTCCTCAAACGATCTCAAAAGTCTTCTACTGCTCAAAATGACCAATAAATAGCGTGTTTAGGTTTTCTATCGAACTGGCATGCACAAATCGATGTGGTCGGTCACGTGCGCACAATGCACGCAAAATATTGAATACAGATGGAATTGGACGCAGAGGAAAATCCTTAGCCGTTGGATCCGTGCCAGCCGACCCGCGGCACCCGCGGCTGTCCCGGCGCCTGCGCACACGCGCCGACTGCGCACACAACTCGATGTTGTTCCGTTACTGGACAGTCGCTTAATAGGAATACAAGCAATGTATTGTGATCCTGATTGGATTAAGAGAAAAAATATGGAAACTTCGAGGATTATTCTCGGATGTTTATTAGCATTTTTATTTATTAAATCATGTACAAAAATACAATCCAAAAGCTTGCATAACCATTGTGCAAACATTACACACAAACAAGTATGATTTTTGGAATGATTTCTTAGCTATAGCTTGTATATTGCATGCTGCTCAACCTTTCGATACTTTACCTTGAGAGAAATTTAATATTGTTCTAATCGAAGACATTCTCGTAAACCTAGTGCTACTCGAAGTCGGCCTGACTTGTTTTGATTTCTAATGGGTTTCAACGTCCGTCGGCACTTGTGTGAGCCCTGGTCCGCATATCTCTCGTACGCTGCTGCACAGCTGCCCCACTGTTGGAGTCGCAGCGGCGCGCGGCCACGGCTGCCCTTTGCGACTCTGATTCACGCACGGATATAGTACACCCGCCCCGAGCCGTTCATTAGTCAGGGTTTAAATACGTGCAGCGAGCGATATGTGCAGGAACAGAACAAATTAACGCGTTGAGTAATGGAAGTGATACAAACAACAACATCCTAGTATCAAATTTATGTAGATGCTCGTTTCCGCGAATGTTATTGCCTGCTGGAGCACTGTGAATTTTTCAGTATAGTTGTTGTGAAATGCACAAGTATTTTTTCCGTAAAGTAACGCGTGATTCGGTGAAACAATTTCGAAGAATCGCGGTAGGTACTTACTATAAGATAATGAGGCTAACTTTTAAAATAAAACATGATGGATGAAAAATGCATAATTTTGAGAAGTTAAAGAAAAGAATCATGTTTAAAGAAGCCACATTCGAAATGGAAAATATTTTCCCGTAATCGTTTACCCCGGAAGGAACGTAAACGTCGTTCAAAGCTGTTATTCACATATTGTGGGTAAATTAGTAGTAATATCATTGTAATGTTGTCAGTCTGCCAGCGCTAACAGAAGGCGGCGCGTAAATCTGCAGGTTCGTAGCCGACCGCAAATGTGTTGCAGCGATACTACTGGTTTATATGGATTTGCACGGAAACTTCGTATCATACATAGAAACCAGTAGTGTCGCTGCAACATTTCGCCTACTACTATCGTCTGCATTTTGAAAATCGTCAACGCAAACCCTATACGACTGCTAGGGGGACGCTGGATGGGATCACGGGTGTATATCCGGAATGACAAGTCCTGTAACATTCGCCTTGCTGGAGTCAAGCTTGCGGGATTCTACTAGGAACTGGTACCCTAATGTTCGGAGTGGGTGCGGTCTTCGGGCGATGCTCCTGGCGGCGGCATCGCGCCGGGTGACAGGCAGCGCTGGCGCCGCGCCAGCGGAGCATGCAAATTGATTTGCTGTGCAGTCCCGGCGGCTCCACAGTCCGCACGCCCGCGGCTATCTGTTGTCAACACGGTCCGAGTTGGCAATGGCTCCACTACCTGACCACGCACTTCATGCCGTTTTATTACTGTTATTTACAATCATATCTATACTCCTACGTTGACTATACAAATCTTAATAACAAGGTGAAAGAAATGGTGTGCACGCGCGCTCTTTTTACTCCGCAGGTGACGAATACTACGCCAAATAATTCTGCGGTCGATCTCGTTATGTTGTATAGAAAAAATAATTGCAAATAATTGCCTCACTGCAATATGTCAGCGGTTCTGACCTCTATAGTTTTGATTGGCAAAGGAGATGTGTGATATTACTTGATTCTTCGCTTGTAACTAATGAATCCCAATACAAACAATGTTAGTGGGTTAATTGCACATGCCCTAGAGCGAGCCACGAGGATATCTAAATAATATGTTATTGATACAAAGACATTTTTCAGTGCAGCAGTTATTTCCGATGTGAGAACCTGTCGGGCGCGGCTGTGCGCTGGCAGTGAGCGCATCGGTGCCAACTACACAAATCCTGAACTGAAATTGACAGCACTATAAGTAGCGCCGTCCTGTACTTTTAACGAGCTTGTCCAATTACTAAGTAATTACGTTCAGAGCTATCGATTTAATACTTTATGACTGTTTTTGCCACATTAATCTTGTGTAGGAAATATCCGTTTTATTCGTCAATATGGAATTTTGTCCATTAGTGCCATGCGCCATTTTTATTAATATAATGGGAAGAGTTAATAAGATAAAAAACTGTTATGCGTGAATAATAAAAACAACAGAGGTTATGGCTGCTCTGAAAGTGGAATGTGTACACCCGAACCTTGCGCAATAATAAGCAATAAGTACTTTGATTGATTTAAAATCCGATTTAAAAAGACAGACGGAAAGTGATTGATTGATTCGCATGGAAACCACCACCGAAAACTGAAGCAGAGCAACTTCCATTTATGGCTTTAGGTACTCTCGAAAATTCAACTTTACGGGGAGGAAGCTCTCTTTCTCGAAGAAGAATGCATATAAATGGTTTTATTGAAGTCAGCATGCGCCAATAAATTAATAATACGACTCTTTTAGTACAAATATTTTTTATGGTTGTTGGCCGCCGGCCGGGGATCGATCGATATACAGCGTATTGCTATCGGCGGGCGAGCATGGAAGTCCGCGTGATAATTGTCTAGTTCCGCGCTGTTGCTGCACACAAGTGACAATTAATATTCATTAGCATGAGTGATACGTCGCCGCAGACCGGTCTGCGCTCTGCGCTCCGTGTTGCGCAACGGGTAGTACGATCGATGCACACACATTAATTGCCATCGCTGATATCGGGCACATTTGCCAACATTGAGCACTAATCAATAGTAGTTGATGATCTCTCAGAACCTGGGCGTAGCTATAAAAATAAGGTTGCTGAGTAGAAAAAGGATTTCGCAGTAGTATAATTTGTACGGATGTTGATAGTGTAGAATTCCGGACCTAGGAAGCGATGGTCAAGTTCATGTCAAATATTATCACTATGCGCATATGCATGTTCTGAGTATTCGAGTAATGCAGCGTCATGAATCTGTACTCTATATTCTTCTTGCATATAAACGGAAAAGCGTGAGCACACTAACATGAGTAAAAATATGCTAGTGACAATAATGATTGTTGTTTTGTTTATAAACTGTTGAATGCAATATATATGCAATATAAAAGATTTCCATTAAATTCACGACGTTTTAGTTGGAAGTTGCCCGACTAGTTTTGTATACAAACGAGTAGGTATGGCTGGTCATATGATGCTGATCTGTTTTGGCTCATTTTTTCACTCATCTATTAATGCGCCATATTTAGCTAATTTATAATTGAGTAGCGAAACAGAGTGCGTTGCCAATGATAATAAATTTCAGTAGTACTAGTTGTGTGACAGATCTCTTTAGGGGAACACCTACCGGTATGCTTATTTTAGCAGCCAAGCAGCATGGTCGGGTTCCCTTCTGAAGAGAAAGTGGTAATGGCAACTATAAATATTAAGGGAAACAAGTTATGCTCGGAAAATCTTTGCATGTTCAAATCAGAAGCAGCTCAACGAATCGTAGAGTCTAATAACGTTGGGGTCCCAAGCTGCTGGAATAGCTATCCCACACCAGAAAGTGCAGTGTTGGACGATCTCCCACTTTCTGGGCGGATGACAATAGCCACTGAACGCAGGCTGACCAAGATCATGTTGCCTTAAAGTCTTTACAAGTGGCCCATGTCCATCGGCTGATAGTGAAGGATGAGCATTTTCTACTCCAATTTGACGATGACGATGATGAGCTCCTTTTGAGACGTTCCCAGCATACCTAGAGAAGTGTTGATCCATTATATGTTTTGATTTACCTTAATTGGAAATTTATTTAAATTGCTTGTTTTGTCAATTATTACTTGCTATAAATACACTTTAAATGCAAATATTTAAGCTTGATTAGTATACCTAAGTAGGCGCGAAATGAAAAGTCAACAAGTAGAACAATTACATCGAATTAGATATTTTCATCTCAATGCCGCCGATCTATTAAACGCTTCCTAGATGACTAACACTGCGTAATGGGTTTCGTCATTTAATAAATAGAATTAATCATAGTGCATGTTTGTTAACTCACTGACTGACACCTAGTAGGTACTGAGAGCTTGAGGATTGTTAATTACGCAGTAGACATGAAATGGTCTCTTAGCACGACACGCCGTGTAAAAGGTAGATATATCTAGAATTGTAGATTATTTTAATCTGGCACGTCAACACATTTGTGCCCTGTAATTGCGTGGTAATAAAAAGCTCGAACTAAAGTAGAAGAGCTTTTCGGAGAAAGTGTTACTTCCATGCTTATTTCTACGTATCCCGGAACGCAAGGAAGTACATTCCGCAAAGTGCCACCCTGTGTTTTTCAAGCCTCAGGCGCAGGTGACCTCGTTAGTCCGTAATGCAACCCCAAAGTCTAGCAACCATGTCTTTCATACCGGCATACACAATACAATACAAACGTAGTATTTCTCGGATGAACCTGTGTCAAAAATGTCTACTAACACCAAAAAGTGTTCTGTAAATATCGCCGAACTAAATCCTCTTTGTAGATGATATTTCAAATGGAATGTGCAAGTAGGCTATACTGTAGAACAAGTAGGCACGGCGGCACGCTGACGTCAGCGCCACTCGCGCCGCGTCCTCGCGTCGCCCGCTAAGGCTTCTTCTTGTGCGAGCAGATACTGTAGCGGCATACAAATTAGTAATCTTATTACTCGACAAGGTTTCCTGCCCGCCTGTGACTAATTGATGGCGTACTTTTGAATTTTCGCAATTTGTATTACGCTACAATACAATGATGGCGAGATGTTTACTATTTGCCCCACGTTCATTCACTATTCGCATCTTGTACGTTGAAGATAAAGTTATTCTATTAACGTTGTATTGAGCATGTTTCTGCGTTCTTAGGTTGACGAATATGCTGTGGGCCCACCTAATATTAAGAGGAATACTCACTCATCCTACAATACTTTGTGCCTGTTAACCTGTTAACCTTTGGTTCTAAACGCCCATGTTTACTAGTGGGTCAAAGTTAAGTTGTGATCTTGGAGTTAAACTCAGCCTAAGCCTTGCAAAGCTCATCATCATCATCATCATCATCATTTATTTATTTGCTAAACAAGTTCTAAACGCCCATGTTTACTAGTGGGTGTTCAAAGATAAGTTGGTAATTAAAATGTCAAAATTATTACATGTCAATTATTGAAATTATAAAAATGTTAAACTACAGAACCATTAAGTCTTGCAAAGCTCATTGATCAATAATAGATAAAAGTTTATTATGAACACATACATTACAGATAATAGGTACGTACGTTACACATAGGTTGTTACGTATGTTGTCGTAATTGACCGTAGTGGATATAAACTTATTTTTTCTCTTGAAAGTATAGTAAACCGTCCAAATAGGCTGAAAATAAGTTCCCTAGACGGATTCAGTCACACTAAATCATGAATGAGTATAGGATCAGATGTAAAGTACGTTCGCCAGTGCTGTGCCGCCTGCCGCCTTACGTTAACCAATAAATCAGTCCAAAGAGAATTTTTCTGTTTACCCATCGAGTGTAGTGATTTATAGCGAGACGAGCGGGAACATCGTCGCGGCAATAACCGCTCCATTGCTATTATTCTCCCGCTGCCTGTATGCTTGCGGGTAACTAGATTATTATATAGCTACTGGTTGCACGACCTTTTCGGCGCGGAGAATTACTTTATCGACATCGTAAATACATATATATTTCCACTGTTTTGATTTATCTTTATTGCAGTCCTGTTTTTCTGATAAAATTCTAATCGGTGCCAGTGTCATATTTTCTGAACCGTTTCATAATCTCTTTGTTTGTTACATATTTTTTTAACCATAAAAATTCGTGGAACCAATCGTTCTGTTTTATTCTGCATATAGGCAAGATGACCAGAACTGTAAAATTATAAATAATACTTTTTATTTAGAGTTTCTTGCTCTTGTCTTTAGTAATTAGTATGTTTGTTTAAAATATTGTATTAATTAACAAACGGAGTAACTATACCTGTTTGTAATATCAAAATACCAAAAGAAACTTCGATCATTTTATTAATATGTATAGACTAGAAGTGCACTGTACAGTTGTTATCGTCCCTTTGCAATGAGGTCACAACTCTGACATATTTCTGTGGTCGGTCTGGTCCGGACCGCATGGACATGCGGACGTCCACATGTCCGCAGACCGCACGCGCCGCCCTGCGCTTGGCAGCCGACGTCATTTTGCATTTCGTGATATTTGCCCCAACGAAATTCATTTGTTGCTCGTAATTTCAGTTTAAAACGTTGTAAACAAAAAACCTTGATTGTTTGAAATAAAGGGGAAATTTTATTCTTACCTTTGTGATTTTCTTCATTCGTTTTTCGAAAGGTGAATATTTTTCTCGAGTTCATGTCTAGTTTTATTTTCTACTAACAGTCGCCCGCGACTTCATCCGCGTGAAAACCTCTTCGGTACCCTTTTATTTTTAAAGACAGACTTTTATATAAAGTGTGCTTATTGCCCGCTACCCCTCTTAACTTAATCATTTCTAAGGTAGAGGGTAGTTTTCCGTCAAGCAATATCCTCCGTCCCGTTCCGTGTACTTGAAAGATCTACATTTTTGTTATACGATATTACAGTACATTAACAATGTATATTAATGGCAAGCTGATGTGTATAGCTTGATATTAAATAGTCTATTTAACTCTTGAGTCTTGCTTTCATAATAAACAAAAATAATTTTACTATCCGTCACGCAGATCTACAGACTAGCCCTACAAACAAACGAACAAAACTCTTCCGTGTACTATATAGATGCCATGCCAAATAAATTGAACAAAGATCGAATTCTCAAAGAATATCAATACCAAATACGTACGTGATACGTATAACATAACACGGAGGAGGTCAACCTAATTTAGACGATTTAGCGGCAGTGTTATGCTTTTTAGAAATTTTGTAATATATAACTATTTAACTTATTGTAAAAGTCAAATCTAATCTCAATAATATCCATGTGATTATAAAATAATTTGTTTTAATAAGGATTTAAGTTTAATTGTATAAATGATGACGTAAACGTAATCATATGAATTAAATGATTTTTTAAAACACAAAAAGTTCTATATCTTATAAAATATAAAAGATAGATATTTGCTGTCGCGGACTTTTTTGTACAACTTTTTAAGATACATAAAGTCCCCATACATTGCTTTAAATTATTCTCAATAGTTAGGCAGCGCATGCGCACAAAGCCGATTTAACAGATTTTTGCGTTAATCAGATCAGTAGTTCCGAAGATTAGCCCCAACAGATCCATTTACAAACTTACAAACTTTACCTCTTTATAATATTAGTATATTAGTTTTTATGTCTCCGTTTTCGGAGACAAGAATTTCAAAAGCTTTTTTGTTGTAACATTGTAAATTGAGATTTTCTCGTTTAAAAGTGTTTCTTATATTACTTATTATGTTCGGAGTAGAAGCAGCAAAAAGTATTCGGGCGGTGTCCCCTGTCAAGGTGAAGCAGCCTATTGTTGGTCTGAACAATGGCTGCCCATCGGCCGCGAACGATCACTTGAAACTGCCGCCGATCACCGTTGGGCGCGCTCGTTACGCTGATATGGAGGTCGATCGCAATTCATTGCGATTCGCGATACAAAAGGAAGACGCCAATTCTACTATTATGTCGCAAAATAATAACACGCTCAGTTTATGTGATCGGTTTGATCACGTCTCGGTCTACTGGCTTGGTGCCGTCTGTTGAGTACTGACTCATAGAAGAAATAAAACGTATTGATACTATAGACACCTCTGATGTACTAGGGTGTTGTTAGCTATCCGCTGCAAGAACAATAGTACCATAATATGCTAGGTACATGTATTAAATTAAAAGACACTGGCATGTATGCCCAGTGACTTTTAATTAAAAGTAAATTTAAATCTATGCATAATTTGTTGCTCAAAGACCTCGTACAAGGCACGTTTGCAAAAAATATCGTGTCTTTTCTATGTCAAATTCTTATGTCATTGTCGTATTTTTTTAAATTCGTTTATTATTTAATTACTCATCTTGATTTTTTGGTATGACCTTTGAATGGCAATCTAGGATAATTAAAAGATAAAATTCCTCGTGATTCTGGAAAACCATAACGTACTGGAGTCCATCAAAACACAAACCTTGACATAATTATTATGTTAACGAGTATCTCTCGGGCATTGTATACATTTTTGGAAGTCCAGGACGGTGTTTGTGTAACGTCCAGATGTGTCTCGTGTCCTGTACATCGGTCCAGATGTGTCCCAGTGGCGTCTGCGCGGCCTGCATACCGCACAGCTCCACAGCTCTACGCGCGGTGTAAATATAGCCTGCGGTACGCGACCGAAAGGTTGCCCCGAAATTAGCAGCTCCAAACTTAACTCGCACTTATTTTTGCAACGCGCCGGAACGTTCACCCTCTTCGTTAATGATTGACGAGACGATGTGTCTGGCCGTTTGCGACGTGGAATATTTGCTTTTATTGGCCACAATACAAAGGAGTATAATTTTTATCGAAGCTTAGGGACATCGATTTGATCTTACGTGTCGTTTTAACAGAGGTAGGTAAAGTTGTTTGTTTTTGTTTTTGTTCATTTGACAAAAAATTGTTAGTTTGCGCAAGTTCAGCGTACTTCGCAATTGTACATTGTAAAGTCTTCTTTTCCTCTTTTCTCACAGGGTATTCTGTCAGATCAGGGTGACTTTGTCGCCTGTTATCGTCGGTTCATAGAAAATAACAAAATAAATAAATTTTTAAGTAAACTAAAATAGAATCGTTTTGGCAATATTCGAAGGATAACTCTGATTGAGCTTTTTTTCAACAAGTTTGCGTTTAATTTCATTTGAATTATAATTTAAATGAAAATGTAATTTAAGATTGCTGCTAGTTAATGCAGTGACTACAATAAAGAAATACAGTTTATTGAACCCATTGTCCCGGTTTGTTTGTATCTACATAATAAATAACAGTACCGAAACAGAGTCTATAATAATATATCATCAATCTTTTATTTTCTAAAAAATGTTTGAAAATTACACCCAGTGTAAAAATGTTGATGAGTTCATTGCTTCAGGAGTTGAGCCGTCAACGATCAGCAAATTGAGAATTTGAGCTTGAATCAATTGCGCGCGCCGAAGCGTGAATCGTTTACCGTAATATTCAGACTGAACGAGATTATGAGAGTTTATTTTTATTCGCCATAATATAATTCGGCGGACGTTTACGGCGATTCGTATTAAAACGTCTCAGTTGTACATGAGCCGGTAAATCTACATAAGCCTTTGTTCTGGCCTTTCATACGGTTTCATGCGGCGCTGTGAGCGACGGCTGTAAACATGTTGTATAACTGTGGCGAGATGCATCGCGCTCAAATATGTTGTGCTGCGAGGCTTTGTGACGGACGGGCTTATAGTCCCATATGTACGGTTCAGATTACTATCAATTTTATTTATTCAACTGATATGTTTAACTGTAATCTCAGCCACTGAGAGTTGGCAGCAATATAATCAGCTATCTTCTATCTAGAAAGGTGAATATTGAAAAATCCTTGGTAATAGTACCTAGGGAATTCCAAGCAGTAAATTCTTGCGAAAGATTTGTATGTCATTCGAAACTTAACATCGTGGGCATTAATGAGTGTTTTGCAACATGTCTTCTTGCAAAGTATTCTTTAAAATTATTTATTTATCTCTTAATAAATATAAGAGTAAATAAATTATTATCATAATTATATCGCAAGATTTATTGTTTTCTTTCTGTGCCATTGCAATGCACTTCGATTGTAGCGAGTGTTCTATGACCTTGAATATTCTAGTCTCTATAATTATTTTCTAGTAAGTACAGTAAGCCGATTGTTAGGGCATATCTGAACTTTACGTTGATTTATTTTTAAAAAAGCACGAGTTTTTGTCCTCGCGATAATATATTCGGCATGATGAGGTCATCGACTCGTTATCAGCGCACACAACGGTAATGCTGTAAATAATTCACAAACAATACGTGCGCAAACATTCGACACGTTGCGCGCCAGTGTGCGCGCGGCCTTATATCGAAATAGCTCGCGCGGCGCTAGTGTAAACATTTGGCGCTTCTTTTGATCAGGCTCATTAATCTCGATGATGATAATAATACATCCAGCACCTGGACGCTCTTCCGTTAACCTTTCACATATACGAGTAGTTGTACGCCGCCGCCGGTGATCCGTCAGCTGGAGATCATTTATTTATTTGTTTTTCAATTTATGACCGCTACATGTCGGAATATAGTTTAGAGTCTGAAACCGCTGTACGTACTAAGTTTTTATATATGGTCAGCTCAAGATACTATAAACCACTGATACTATTAGCACCCCGCTGAGTACGATTCTTTTCGAGGGTTAGGTTTAGGGGTTAGGTTGGTCTAACCTTCTTTAGGTTTGTCAGAGTGCGGATTCGCAGATTTTTGACCACCTAAGTAAATATTTGTCCTTTTTTCAAAGCCAAAAGTTAGGTACGTTACTAAAAAAATGTCCCGTCTGCAATTCCAGGCAACGGCACGATAGACTTCCCCGAGTTCCTCACGATGATGGCGCGCAAAATGAAGGACACCGACAGCGAGGAGGAGATCCGCGAAGCGTTCCGCGTGTTCGACAAGGACGGCAACGGGTTCATCTCGGCCGCGGAGCTGCGCCACGTCATGACCAACCTCGGCGAGAAACTCACTGACGAGGAGGTCGACGAGATGATCCGCGAGGCCGACATCGACGGCGACGGCCAGGTCAATTACGAGGGTGAGTTGTGCAGACGTAGGCATATGTCTCTCTTGTCAGGTCGGATGGTGAAACTAAGACAAATAAATTGACGTCGGTGGCGATGGCCAAGTAAATTTACAAGGGTGAGTTACGCTGACACAGTCTGCCTCTCTTGTCAGTTCAGAGGGTGAAACTGGTATAAATATAATGACGTCGGTGGCGACGGCCAATTCAATTTACAAGGGTAAGTTTTGCTGACAGAGTCAGTCTCTCTTGTCAGTTCAGAGGGTGAAACTGGTATAAATATAATGACGTCGGTGACGACGGCCAAGTCAATTTACAAGGGTGAGTTGCGCTGACAGAGTCAGTCTCTCTTGTCAGTTCAGAGGGTGAAACTGGGATAAATATAATAACGTCGGTGGCAACGGCCAAAACAATTAACAAGGGTGAGTAGTGCTGACACAGTCTGTCTCTCTTGGAAAAATATATTGACATCGACGGAAACGGCTACTATAATTAGAAAAGTGAGTTGCTCTTGATATTGGCTTCCTGTGGCTCCTATCTATGCTGACCAACATATTACCTGTGCTCTTCGTCGAAATATTGTAAGTATATAAGCTGAGCTATCCCTGCTGATTCAGCTACTTCAAACAAGATTAGAAGCCGACACCAGTCTCACGCGATGGTAATCTGATATTTCGAGGTACTTTTATATATTGATAGATACGCAGCGCAGTATATCTTCAGAGAAAGGTAAGTACAGATACTTTATCGTTTGATAGGTACCATTGACAGTGCTGGACTCGGATACTTCATAGAAGTGGAAAGGTTTCCGTTAAGCTGATTCCTCCATACGAATATTTATGCAGTTATAGCGTTAAAGTAAAGCCATTCGGTGCCGACGTATTATTCACACATTCAAATTGGCATGACTTAAACGTTAGTCTTGGGATTAGGTTGTTGGGTTACAATGTAACATAAGCTGAAATATTTAGTCGAGAATGGACTGAAATTATTTACTAAAAGTTAGCAACATTGTCCACGTAAAGGTTCATAGTTATAGATAAAATGTTATCGACTGGTCCTGATGATAACACACACCGGCCGGCTTATTTCGATGGTGACTCACGGAGGAAATTTTTAACCGTCAAAAACTGTTTGCAGCGACGAAATAAACGACGTTTGTTTACATGCACTTGATTTATATTATGTACACTTTCACAAGTAAATGTAATGTCGTTTAATGTCCAAACAAGAGTTTATAAACAAAATGTAATATAAAGTTTTTATACAAATATCGTCTCTTGGTAAAAGACAATATTAAATATGCGGAATACACAATTTTCTAATAGATATAGCTTTCTGGTCAGTGAACAGGCCACCTAAATAGTCATCTTAGGTAATTAGTATGCCCAGCGGTTTGATCCGCGTACCTCCTGTTCTCGCGGGGATATCGAAAAATCCGTTCTTAAATAATGGTAGAACTATATTGTTAAATGAAATTACCAATATTATGCTTTTGCTAATATAAAACACTGGGTCAGAGGTCAACGCTTGTAACCATTTGTCAGGGTTCGCCTTACAGCATCAAAACCGCAATTGGTAGTGTGCCAAACTTCGGCCAATACATCAGTTAGATGCGAACAAACTATCGTGGGCGACGGCACTTTGCCTTGTTTACATTGAAGTATTCCTAGCGAATAATACTAGAGACTTGATCCTTTCACTGAGACAGGGTAGTCGAACTCTTCTCATTACAATTAGATTTGGTGGTATTAAGAGTTTGAAACACATCTTCCATAGTAAAATATAAAATATATTTTTTATATAGGATAATTATTAGACGTCTGCCTGAAAATCCCTGGACGACCTAAGTAAAAAATACACTTACATAAAAAGATCGCAAAAGATTACGTTTAATCCGTTCTCAACTA